>CM077296.1:20668203-20983203 GCA_039654925.1 Anguilla pacifica | reverse complement strand
TGGAATGTGTCCAGTGGTGTCTGCTGCTGGGGGATCCCAGTCAGAGGGGCCAGCTGGCTCTCAGAGCCCCCCACCCCCCACGCTCCGGACAGCTGGGAGGAAGGGGGCGGAGTTACAAGCTGTCAGCTGCCCTGCCAGGCACGCCTCTGACAGATGCAGGCGGAAAATGACCATTAACTGCCCCAGCCTGATCTGAAACAGGACCGCACTCAAACCAGCCTGCTCTGAAACAGGACCGCACTCAAACCAGCCTGCTCTGGAACAGGACCGCACTCAAACCAGCCTGCTCTGGAACAGGACCACACTCAAACCAGCCTGCTCTGGAACAGGACCACACTCAAACCAGCCTGCTCTGGAACAGGCACCTCTATGGGGCCTGACAGCAGACAGCCTCTATGGCGCCTGACAGCAGACAGCCTCTATGGGGCCTGACAGCAGGCAGCCTCTATGGGGCCTGACAGCAGGAAGCCTCTATGGGGCCTGACAGCAGACAGCCTCTATGGGGCCTGACAGCAGGCAGCCTCTACGGGGCCTGACAGCAGGCAGCCTCGATGGGGCCTGACAGCAGACAGCCTCGATGGGGCCTGACAGCAGACAGCCTCTACGGGGCCTGACAGCAGGAAGCCTCTATGGGGCCTGACAACAGGCAGCCTCTATGGGGCCTGAGATCAGGAAGCCTCTATGGGGCCTGACAGCAGATCCTTACAGACCAAACACAGCAGGAGAAACACCAATGCTTAACTATATCCTGTAGTGTGTAGCACAGCATTATGTAGCATAGCTTAATACAATATAGCATCAGTATGGACTTGTGCGCTATTTGGGAAGCATAGCATAATGTAGCATAGCACAGCAGAGCACAGAGTAGTGCAGCGTAACACGTTTGTGGATGATTATGCTATTTACACCATGCACCACGGCCGAGAGTAGCATAGCATAGCACGTTTATGGATAACTGCTATTTGCAAAGTGGCGTAGCACAGAGTAGTATAGCACAGCATGTGCTTTTTGCGTTGTGTAGCATGCAGCTCTACAAGAAGACAGGGTCCACAGGCTCCTTCAGAATATATAAGGGAAGCGCTAGAGATGTGGGACAGGAAACTGCAGTACATACAAGAGAGGAGCCGTGCCAGCCAAACCATGCACACATCTAAAAACCAGAATGGTCTCCATTTAAGCAGCTCCTTTCAGATCAGTCAGACCCTCAGAGGGAAACTAACCCCACCAGGGTGATGCACGGCGGCCATTTTGTGCCAGATCACTCGGCACAGGTCGGGCGAGGAGGAGAGGGAGGGACCGCCAGGGCAGAACCCAGCGGGGGCGGGTCTTAACGAAACCGACGCGCTTTCGACTGGACGGCCAGCCCAAGCGAGGAGCCGCCTCCCTCTGTCAGCAACAAATTAACAGGCACTTCCAGAAACTGACAGCCACAAACAACCTTGAACTCCAGCTTCTCTTTTGGGGGCCGGTCGGCCAAGTAATGAACCGCCGTGGCATGACGGAGCAAGCCAAGGCTGAGCTCCGTCTTCCTGGGGGAGGGGCCTAGAAGCACGTCGCCGGGGGCAACCGAGCTGCACTTTGGGTTATTCTACAGGGAGCAGAGGTTACCGCTCACGTTGATTTCTTCCTTGCGAAAACACACCGATTAAAACCGTCCCTTTATGAGGTCATTAACTCCGGATGCTAATTCACCGCATTCAAATGACCCAATTAGCATGTTGCCTAGGCAACGGGCGGATTAAAAACGAGAGGCGAGTCGTGGCCTGCGCGTCTTTCGAGACGTTCTCCGCGCGTCAGACTCTGCGGCGGTTTCTACCCCCTCGCGTGCGTGCTGACACCCAGTCTGGTCTCGACAGGTTTGGCACCGAGAGAACCCCCGGGAGTGCTTGCCAAACAAAAAAAATTTGATTGACAGCACGGAGGAAGCCGACGGGAGCCTCGTCTCTGCACAGAGCTCCGAGGCTAAAGGGGCGGAGCCTGTGACTGCCCGCCCTGGGCAACGACCTGTCGCTAACAGAGACCCCTCCCCCCCCCTCCAGGAATTATGGGACGAGATTTTTCCTGTTCCCTGAAATTTTCAGTCCCTAAAAGCCTCAACCGGAGGCAGAGTACTTGGGGATGTCACAAGCTCACATTAAAGAGATTTATACTCCTTCAGCAGTAAAACCAAACGCCACAGTAAGGGGCAAAAACTAAAACACTAAAATGCATCTCATCACAAAATCCCAGAGAACAAAACTGTATAAACTACAGTCAAAATGGGACCTAGACCAGACTCCGACTGTGATCATCTAACCACACCATTTACTGCGATCTAAATGCACTGTTACTACGGCCTAACCACTAGATGACCGGGATCTAACCGCACTCTGACCGGGATTTAACCGCACTCTGACCAGGCTGACTCATCTCACACACACAGCCTTCTGAAGGCTCAGGATCGCTCTCCTAAAACTGCACTGTTACTCTGACCCAACAGCCTTCAGAAGGCTCAGGATCGCTCTCCTAAAACTGCACTGTTACTCTGAACCAACAGCCTTCAGAAGGCTCAGGATCGCTCTCCTAAAACTGCACTGTTACTCTGAACCAACAGCCTTCAGAAGGCTCAGGAGCGCTCTCCTGCAGCCGCAGGTGAGGGTAAGGGAAGACGAGCGTGGCGTAACTCTTTCCGCTCTGGGAAGGCGGGAGAGACGGCCGCTTTGTTCGGGAGGGGCCCGCGTTTCGGCGCGGGGGGGACAATAGACAAAGAGCGCTCCTGTTTCCCCGCGAATGCGCCGCGTGTAACACTAGCCCCGGCGCGGAGCCGCCATTGTCGCCCTGCCGGATTAGGCACGGCCTGCGAGGCCGGGGCGGCGCTCCGGCGCGGCTGTGGAAAAAGCCAGGCTGCGAAGGTGTGCGTCGGCCGCCGTTACCCCGGCGATCCGGCGCCCTGTGATAGGCCGACCTGTCGACCCGAGGCCAGGGCGCGGTATCTCTTTACTGTAATGGGCTTACGACAGATAAGAGCATTACTGCCAAGCAGCTACGCGCACTGACATTACAGCAGAGCACACACGCACGCACACACACACGCGCACACACGCACACACACACACACACAGACGCACACACACACGCACACACGCACACACACGCACACACGCACACACGCACACACACGCACACACACACACACACACGCACACACACGCACACACACGCACACACACGCACACACACGCACGCACACACGCACACACACACACACACACGCACACACACACACACACACATCGCACACATCACATACACGCTGCGTGCAGGCACGCACACTGTACGCATTCGCACACACAGAGCAGTGCCTCCTGCAAACGCTGCCTGAACAGGGCGCCGTGGCAACGCTCGGCTCCTCGCGGTCATCAATAATCCACAGGTGTGTTACCGGAGCCGCGCAGAACGGGAGGCCCGGGGGGGGGGGGGCTGGGGCGCCTGTTTACTCACCCCCACACCCCCCCACCCCCATGCGGTACCCGTCCTACACCGCCAAGACCATACAGACACATGACCCTCACAATTCCCCAACTCTGCACAGAGGGAGGAGGGGAGAGAGGGATACAGAAGGACAGAAGAGGAGAAACAGAGAGAGAGAAAGGAAGACGAGAGGGAGACACTCACCTCGGGTCCCAGTGGCCAAGTCGGCCACTTTCTGAAAGGCATCCAGGAAGGAACTGGTGACCAAGAGGGTAGTCCTGGAAGAGAGATAGAACTCAATGAACACTGCTGTTATTATTAAGGGTAATGGTAGTCCTGGAAGAGAGATAGAACTCAGTTAACACTGCTGTTATTATTAAGGGTAATGGTAGTCCTGGAAGAGAGATAGAACTCAGTTAACACTGCTGTTATTATTAAGGGTAATGGTGGTCCTGGAAGAGAGACAGAACTCAATTAACACTGCTGTTATTATTAAGGGTAATGGTGGTCCTGGAAGAGAGATATAACTCAGTTAACACTGCTGTTATTATTAAGGGTAATGGTGGTCCTTTGAAGAGAGATATACCTCTAATAATAATTGTGGGCGGCAGTGTAGTACAATGGGTAAAGAGTTGGTCTTGCAACCTAAAGGTCACAGGTAGGACACTGCCGTTGTACACTTGAGCAAGGTACCTAACCAGCTTCAGTATATATCCAGCTGTATAATTGGATACAATGTAAATGCTACGTAAAAAAAAATGTGCAAGGCGCTCTGGATAACAGCGTCTGCTAAATGCCTGTAATGTAATAATACTGCTTTTCTTACGCATGGTTCTGAAGGTCCAGAAAGACAGACATAACTCCATCACTACTGCTGCTATGACTGAAGGTGATGATGGCTATGTGAAACAGTTTCTGATGTGCGTTTGGGTTAACTCCATGTAACTGCTCCATTGACCGTAAAACGGTCCAAGCCTTATGGTCGCGAGAAGCACTCAGGAGCAATGCGGCAGGTCACCAGGTGGGCGCTGGGGGTGGGTGGAAAACTCGCCGTTAGCGCCAGGCTAACGGAACTCGCACACGTGTGCTGCCGGTGTGCTGAGCTAGCTCTCCGGCGCAGAGCTGGTTTAATGAGAACACGAGGGCGATTTGCACGCTAGCGACAGAAACGTGCGCTGTGACCGCAGTGGAGGGGGGGAGGGGGGGGGCTGGTGTTGAGTCATCATGAATTCCAGAAAAGGGTCGTTTTGCGTACGAGGCTCCAGGTCAGGTTTGTATAATCCACAGACTCCAGGCACACGCTCCAGCTTCCCCGTGGTTCAGAGCATAATGCCTGAAGCTCTGCCCCTGTCCTGTTCTCTGCACATGGGTAACCTGTGGTACTGGGGTAAGGGGCATCCTCTCTCCTAAAGTATCCAGTAAAGGGGCAGAAGTGCTCCTAAAATGGCTGAATACTCATACACAGTAAAAGGCCTCCCAAAAAAAGACAGAGGCAGGCTAGGAAATGTGTAATCATTCCTTTAAAATAGCAGCTTTAGTGACAGTATTTATCTGACAGTGCTCGCTGCTTGTTTGATGGGCTACTTTGCACAGATAGCTGGTTATGAACATGCCTACTGCATCTCCTCTGTGCTGCTGATGTTCTCCTGTCTCTGCGAGCTGCTCTGGTTTGTACCAGAACAGGGCGGGGCCACCTGGGGGGAGGAGCCACATGGGGAGGGGCTACACGGGGGAGGAGCCACATGCAGGAGGGGCCACACAGGGGGAGGAGATACATGGGGGAGGGGCTACACAGGGGGAGGAGCCAAATGGGGTAGGGGCTACGCGGAGGGGCGGCTCTTACCTCAGCTGGGACTGCAGCTTCACTCCTTTGGTCACAAAGTCCTCCCAGGCAGGGTAGCTGGACTGTGGGGGAAGCAGAGGGAGAGGGTCACTCAGGGGTCAGAGAGACGCCCTTCACTTCACTGCACAGGCAGTCACACAGGCAGCAGCACTTAAAGCACACTGCAGACGGGTCCCATACAACCAAGCCTGGAGCCTGTGCACACAAGCCTGTGTACATAAGCCTGTATGCATGAGCCTGTGCATCTGGGCCTGTATACATGAGCCAGTGCACACAAACCTGTGCACATGAGCTTGTGCACCTGAGCTAGGGGCCATGAGCCTGCCACTCTAAAGCATTGTGCACGGGACCAGCCATTTGGAGAGCTCCAGGTGCACGATGGTCCTGGTCCTGGAGAGACACCTGGTCCGCTGTGACCATATCCCTAACCACAGGGTCTCTGCTGAGACCCCATCCCAAACCGCAGGGTCTGCTGTGACCCCACCCCAAACCGCAGGGTCTGCTTAGACCCCATCCCAAACCGCAGGGTCTGCTTAGACCCCATCCCAAACTGCAGGGTCTGCTGTGACCTCACTCCAAACCACAGAGTCTCTGCTGGGACCCCATCCCAAACTGCAGGGTCTGCTGGGACCCCACCCCAAACCACAGTCTCTCTGCTGGGACCCCATCCCTAACTGCAGGGTCTCTGCTGGTTTGTGTTTTCACCTTAAAAAACCAGACAGATATCAGGTGGGGAGAGTTAGCTGGGTAATCAGCTGCCTCAGCTGACCAATTAAGTTATAAGTAACAACAACCAGCAGCCCCTGTGGCTCTCCAGGACCAGGGCTGGGGACCCCAGCAGACCCTGCAGCTCTCCAGGACCAGGGCTGGGGACCCCAGCAGACCCTGCGGCTCTCCAGGACCAGGGCTGGGGACCCCAGCAGACCCTGTGGCTCTCCAGCACCAGGGCCGGGGACCCCAGCAGACCCTGCGGCCCTCCAGCACCAGGGCCGGGGACCCCACTTTTTAGGTAGGAAAATCGCCCCGGATTTGAGCACAACCGAGTTCAGGTTGTTCTGCCGAAGAGGCAGAAGCACACAGCATCCGTTCCCCCAGATCCTCACATCCTGCTGCCCCATCGGGGGGAAGCCGGGGAGCAGAGGGCCTCCTAAACACAGAGCTACACCCGTTTCAGCCTCTTATCTGCACCAGTGATGGACCGCACCTGTCCCCGGGGCCCGAACGCTCCCCCAATCAAAAATAATCTTACCCCGGCTCAGAGTCACATGGTTTCACGACTGTCCAATATTAAACAGGCAAGCGCGCAGCCCGAGGGTAAATTCAGAGGACGAAATGAGCTCATTTCCCACATCTCTTATGAACCTTATCTTCAGCTTTGAGCAGAACAGCCCATGAGGCTCGGGGCTCCCGATGAGCCATATATTAGCCCAATAAAAAAGGCCGTCCTGTTTCAGCCCGACGCCCAGGACCCCAAAGTAATTAAGGTCGTCTGTCCCGACAGGTAATGAAACAGGGAATACACTGTACCGGCAACTCACGAATCAGAGGTTTAGCCAACGCCCTAAGAACAAAAAAAAGCAGAGCTCCGGGACAGCGATGTTCGGAAGTCCCCCTTTTACCCCGCGCATGCAAATCAGCGCTCCGAAACGGAACGGCGCGTGACGTTCGAGTTCTGCTGACAGCTGACGCGTGAACTTTTCGTTCGGCCGACCGTGACCTGCAGGCACAGACCCAAGGGCTGTGTGTGTGCGCGCGTGTGTGTGTGTGTGTGTGCGCGCGTGTGTGTGTGTGTGTGTGTGTGAACAGCCCTTCTGTCACCTGCTTAATGAACAGGCTCAAGCACTGCAACAGCAGGGCTTCAGGACGCGAGACCGACTGACTTTATTTAACCACAGAGACCGGCTGAGCCCCCATGACCCGCAGTTAGTAAACGGAGGGAACGCAAGGGGATCGGGCAGCCAATCGGACGCAGGGGAATGATCCTGTGGACAGGCATTTCCTCTGTAAAGAGTCTCTGTGACAGCGTTACTGTAAAATCCACTATATAAAATCACCAGATTTTGTGTGGTAATAAAACATAAGAACGTAAGGATAAATGACAGGGAACATTTGACTGGTACACTACGGTTAAGAGTTACTCTTTAAGCATGACTGGGTCTGTAATGACCACAGTGAGTCGGGACGTTGCCTTAGAAACTCGAGAGTGGCCCCCGTTTGCTACAGTGACACAGCGACATGTGCATCAATCACACGCCCGGTCGCCATGGACACCCACCCCGCACCGCCGACAGCACGATCGCGATTTCTCCCACGCCGCGAGGCATCCGCGGGTCCGGCTCCGACCGTCTGTACTCCCCCACCGCCAAAACCGCCCCGGGGGGGGGGCGAGCGAGCATCGGGGAGGGGGGGGTTTAGACAGGACTTCCTGCGGTCGCAACGCGCGGTTCCGCGCGCACAAAGGCGGGCCTCATGAGCCGAGCGGCCTCGCCCCGAACCGGGCCGCCTCATTTACATCCAGGTGTCCGCTAACAAGGAGCCTTTCAGCCGGCGCCCGGCAACGGGCGGAGGTCCCGTGGACGCGGGTCGCCGTCCAGCTCCGGCTTCGCCTCGAGAGAGCGCTGCGAACGAAAACCCGCCGGACCCCCGCTCGCCTTCCGCGAGCTGCAAAACGGCAGGAAGGGCGGCGTTAGCGCGGGGGACGCTAAGAGCCGCGCTCTCCACACGCCGCCGTCTCTCCGGGCTTCTCCTGGACGCTCACGCCGGGGCACGTAGCCAAGGCTGGATACTCACTGCAGCAATTCAGCCAAAGTGCCTTTCGCTCAAGGACACCATGGAGACCGCGGGGCTACAGACCCAGCTCCTTAACCGCTGTACCGCTATACCGCGTCCTGCGACCCTCATCTGACGTTAAATAACACGTACATCACAGAGATCATGGGCAGGCTGCACGCACAGAAAGTGACGGGTCACATGACAGGACTGCGTCACTCGCATGTCAGCCACTAGAAAGCAAATCAGAATGCAAACATGACGGTTTCAATTTCACACCGGACCAAATTACAGTCCCATCTCCCAAACTCCAGGAAATAGGGTGCCCCCTAACCCTAACCCTAACCCTAACCCAAACCCCCCTCTCCTGAACCCAACCACCACCCCCCCCCCTCCATTGGGCAGAAGAATAAAAATATCCGGTATCATTTTACCAGTTGTTCATTCTTCCTTTCCAATCTATGCCAATGACCACTGCTGAGGCGATTAAACAGCTTACAGCGGTTATGCAATTCTCATAAGCGTTTTCTCAACACAAACTGGTGAATTGTTTGTTTGTGTGTGAGCTAGGAAGGTTGAGAAAGGAGCTGTTTACCAATCCTATAAGCGCCCTTCAACTGCTCGGGGCGTTCTGGCATCCGAAACGCGAAGGGCGACACCTCAGAGAATCCTCCAGGTTGTTTGGCAGAAGGCCTGTTTGTCGTTAGCCAGAGAAAGCTCGTTACGAAACGAGTACTACAAACAAACGGCTTACAGTAGATACTTCACCTGGAAAGACCGGGCCTCATCTATCAAACGTGAACCGAGTGAATTTAATCTCAAATCGTTCTCGAAAGCATTTACGCAAACAACGTGGGATTTACCAAGGTTCATATATCGGTTTGTTCGTAGCATCCGAACAAATTTCAGGAGTACTCTGAACTGTTCGTATTGTGTGCTTAAATAAATTTAAAAAACACAGTTGTAAAGCTTGTTTTGCATATTGTACTTTTATGTATTGCAATATGTATTCCAAATAAACTAAACTGATTTTCAGACCCTAAATGCTTCTGGGGACCACTAGCTTTTGGCTTTATGGCTAAACATTCATGAGCCCCCAGCCCCCAGCCCCCAGCCCCCCAGCCCGCATTTGCTTTGCCAAATAACGACAAGTGGACAGGGAGGAACGGGCGGGTCTGACCACGTGAACTTCGGGGTTTAACCGAAAAACAAAACCAGCGCTCTCTAATTCAAACAGATCTGCTAACGTCGACTCCACCGTGCATGAACACTAAAAATACACTCTTAGCTGTAGCTTCGTGCGTTGCTGCCCCAAAATTTACTTCTTAAACTGAAAACGTGCCCGGTAACTCCCGTACCGTTCTGGAATATTCATTCTGTGCACCTTACGCAGGGCTGAAACGGGAGAACGGCTGAAGCAAGCCCAGCCGAATCATACCACAATGCTAATATCTATACCGCCGCCGTGCGCTTATACGTGCTAAACACAATGCTAATATCTATACCGCTGCTGCGCGCTTATACGTGCTAAACACAATGCTAATATCTATACGGCCGCTGCGCGCTCATACGTGCTAAACACAATGCTAATATCTATACCGCCGCTGCGCGCTCATACGTGCTAAACACAATGCTAACGATTAGCTGCGGGCCACAGACAGTATTGGGCCTGCGCTCGCCAGGTTGGGCCTCAGGACGGTAAAAAAAGATGTGAAAACGGCGGGTTTGAGTCTCCGAACTCCAGCGGCCCGCCGCCTCACTCATCACGCGCTGGCGGGCGGGCGGGCGGGGGAAACGCGGTCGGTGGGAGCGGCTGGGCGACCGCCGCCCGAGAGGAAGCGCGGTCCGGGCGTTCCCCCATCACGCGCGGCGTGCGATTCCACCCCGGGTAAACCCTCGTTCCGCTTTCCTTCTTTCAGTTCCTCCATTTTGGGCTGGCGAACCTTTGCATGGCTGCCTCTCGGCTCTATGAGAGCGTTTACTTCGCCGGGGGGGGGGGGGGGGGGGGGGGGGGAGTCATGTGACCACCGGGTAACTGCGCTACATTACATTACAGGCATTTACCAGACACTCTTATCCAGAGCGACTTACACAACTTTTTCTTTTTTGTTTTGTTTTTCTTTACATAGAATTTGCATTGCATCCATTTATACAGCTGGGATGTCTACTGAAGTAATGCAGGTACCTTGCTCAGGGGTACAATGGCAGTGTCCTACCCGGGAATCGAACCTGCGACCTTTATGTCACAAGACCAACTCCTTACCCACTGTACTACACTGCAGCCCTGCTGTCGCGCTAGGCGGCGGTCCTGCGGCTCGGCCTCCATATCAATGCAAATACACACTGAGAGGGTGCGAGAGAGCGAGAAGCCCAGCCTCTATTATAGTATAATACACAGCAGCTTTGATTAATAAGGAAGACATAAGACGGTCCAGCTCTGAACTTCTGCTATTAACCAGCCTGAGACACAGAGGAAGGACTCATCCTCCACTGAAGAGCCGCGCTCATCGTGGTCATCCTCACATTCGTCCCGGGCCGAGCGGCAGCCGCGCAGCGCTTCTCGAAGCGCACGCGACGCGGACGAATCAAATCACACCGCGCGAGTCCATCGTCAGGCCTCCCGCAAACCGCGCGTTTCCACTTCTGCTTTTGTTTTCGGAGCGGCTCCAATCTCACGCTCGATGTTAGAAGGCGTCAAACCTGAGCTAACGCGCGTCAGTGGCCAAGGTCAGAGACCGAGAACAGCACACTGGATTCATAAAGCACCGTCTAAAAAGCGTAACCAAAAAGATACAATAATTCTAATCTAAGGTTAAGAAGCATGAAAACATGGCGGAATACCAATGAGTGTTCCTTGCATGCGTGTAGCGTAGCATGTCCTCGGCCTACACCTGACAGCTGATAAACCGCCACCCCCCCCCCCCCCCCCCCAACACCCTCCCCAGACCGACGGTGTAACTGCTGCTTTATCAGCGAGGGTGGGGCTCCGGGCCACACCCACATTCCAGCGCAGCGCTACGAAACCCTCAGCAGTCAGCAAATCGAAACCGCGGGGCGCAGAGTTAATAAGAGATTACACAGGGACACAGGCGTTGTGCCCCCCCCCCCACTACCCCCTCCCCCCAACCCCCTCAGGGAGCGAGCAATGCTGTAGGACATGTCACACAGCAGTCCCTGCATTTGAAATATCGATTTCTCACATGTATTTCATACGCTCAACAGGTTTTCTGCTCTATTTTCTGTTGTTGTTGTTTTCTTCAAATCTCATATAAAGCAATGCACCCCAGCATTTGACTGAGGTTTGCAAACAAACTCATTCAGGAGCCACACATTATTTTGGGGATTCCTGTGGATGGGGGGGGGGTGGGGGGGGGCTGGGAATGGGGGTGATTGCGAAGCCACAGTTCAGCACCGCAAGCACTCCCAGAATTTAGCAATGCATCACCACAACCCCCCCCCCCGAGTGACTGTACACACACTCCAATGCCCAGCGGAACACAGCAGACAGGCAGAGAAACTATGACTCAGGATTTATTCATCCTCTCGTACCACACACTCGGCTTCCTCTATGTGCCAACACCTGCCTCGTGTTGTGTAGGAGGACCTGCCTGAACCGTCCTGTTCCGCTCCTCTTAAAGGGGAACGCGCCACAAAGAACATGGCCCCCAGCTCAAGAACAGCGTGTCCATCTCATCTCTACTATCACACGTACTGTATAAATACTTCAGCCTGATACTAAGAAAAAAAAACGTCCAGAGCCCCACCCCCAAACAACAATGTCACCTGGGTGTAACTCCTCCCCTTTCCCCCATTGTAGAGAACGGATTCACTGAATTTAATGGGGGCTGCAGTTCAGATTACACTAAAAAAAAAAGACTCCGAACCTTCAGTTACCACTTCAGGAACACAGAGAAAACGAGATGGGCAAGGAACAGTCGGGACTGTGCAGTTAAAAATACACCTCCATTCACTTAAACACAGGGAGGAAGCGTTCTATCCCAATGACATCATCACAAAAAAATGACTTTTGGGTATGAGCAAGAACCCAGGTCAGACAGCCAGTTCTCACAACTATAACCGACAATATGTTATCCAAATAGAACTACTCCAATTTTCGGGTAATAACTGGCCAAAACGTATTAGGATCTCTGATTCTGATTCTGTCGTCTTTCTTGTTTAAAAGCCTTTTTTTTTTTGCCCGGACTGCCATTTTGTTCAATGTTAATACCTTCATTTCACTTTATGTACAAATTTGTGGTATAAATTTGTATTATTGTGCACCCTGAAAGAAAAGCACTCTGTGGACGGTTATTATTATACTAAAGAAGCGATACGGTCAGATATATCCTTTTGGAGAACATTGCGCTCATGGAGTTGGCAGACGAACGCGTGTGTGTGTTTGAAAGGGCACGAACAGAAGCCAGACTGAGAAGAGAAAGCACAGGAGGAGGAGGAGGAGGAGGAGGAGACGGGCTCAGGACTATCCGTGTGGCCCCGGGGCTGAGCGGGTGATTGACAGGCTGGCGCTAGGCTTTACGGCTCGCGGGGGGCCCGCGGGAGAGCGTGGCGCTGAAGCGCGCAGCTGCCGAACTCGACGCAGTAAGACACAGTCGAGTGTGTCAGCACACAGGCGTGTGACAGGACGCCCCCGGACTGCGCTCTGAAGAAAACATCCCTGTTAAAGCAGAGACTTCTGATCTTTATCCATGCTGCTGACGATGAACGCCCTTAAGATCGTGTTGTATTTAATACTGCACATTTCTGAATATATCACCAATGCGAGTAAAAAGAATTCCAAAATACTGCATTTGCCAGTTTTCACAACAACAGAGTCCCTCCAGTTCAGCATATTTTAATACAGCATTAACTACAGAAGTATTACAGCCATAACCTACAACACCATTACAACCATAACCCACAGCAGCATTACAGCCATAACATCCATAACTGACAGCACCATTACAACCATAACACAACTCTTGTAATAAGCAAGAATACAAGATCTGACAAGCTCATGCATGTCATTACACACATGATGACACTTGTGACTGGTGGTGTGAATGCTTCATACAACTTCACGTCCAGCATTTCAGTCAAAACAACAATTCTAAAAAGTTCAGATGATAAAAACTTTGAAGGCCGTGAGTCCCACGCGCCTGACCTCGGAGAGAGCGTGTGCATTATCTCATGCTGCACAGACAGCGGGGTGACCTTCACAGACCGTGCCGAAGGAAAGACGCAAAGCGCTCGCCGGCAGTACCCACACTCAGCTGACAGGGGGGGAGAAAAAAAAGAGAAGAGGAAATCTGCCAAGCAAAGCAATGGCAGCTTATGCAAGCCCTTCCAGTCGGGAGCAGGCACACGCATTAGTATTTACATGCCGGCCCTGTCCGTCACGCACGCGTACGGTGGGGTTGGGTTGAGTTGGGGGGGGGGGGTTGGGGCGGGGCAGGGCTCTCTCCTGGTCGCATGGTCCTCAGAGAGCCCTCTGTACTCTGGAGAGGGGGCGGCTGTTTCCCTAACCTTTAACGCTGTCGCTGGGGGAACAATGGAGGTCCTTCTCCACAAGCTTTAACACTGAGCTGGAGTTAATAACAGCAGAGGGCAGTGGGGAGTAACACTGAGCTGGAGTTAATAACAGAGAGTGCAGTGGGGAGTAACACTGAGCTGGAGTTAATCACAGCAGAGTACATTGGGGAGTAACACTGAGCTGGAGTTAATCACAGCAGAGTGCAGTGGGGAGTAACACTGAGCTGGAGTTAATAACAGCAGAGTACAGTGGGGAGTAACACTGAGCTGGAGTTAATCACAGCAGAGTACAGTGGGGAGTAACACTGAGCTGGAGTTAATCACAGCAGAGTACAGTGGGGAGTAACACTGAGCTGGAGTTAATCACAGCAGAGTGCAGTGGGGAGTGTTGTACTGGGTGGAGCAGGTCAGCTGCAGGGAGTTTGCCAGGAGGAAGAGGAACAGTGGAGGCAGATGAGTCTGAAATGATCAGCTGATTCAGTGAAACAGGGCATCAGTCAGCATTTAGCTTACATTAGGGGAAACTGTGACTCTCCCATTCACCACTGCTGCAGTCCAGCTACTGGAGTTCATTAAATATGAACTTTGCCCAGATGGAGGGGACATGCACTGCTGTTCCACCATGTTCCAGGGTACAGACTGAGAGAGCCCGGTGCCAGGATTTCCGCTATCCCATCATCCCCCAGTGAAACCCTATCACATCTCCATCATCATATCTCTCTCACAGAGAAACCTTTCCATCATCCCTCTCTCACAGAAAAACCTCTCCATCATCCCTCCCTCAGAGAAACCTCTCCATCATCCCTCTCTCACAGAAAAACCTCTCCATCATCCCTCTCTCACAGAGAAACCTGTCCATCATCATCCCTCTCTCACAGATAAACCTCTCCGTCATCCCTCTCTCACAGATAAATCTCTTCATCATCCCTCTCTCACAGATAAATCTCTCCATCATCCCTCTCTCACAGATAAACCTGTCCATCACCCCTCTCTCACAGATAAACCTGTCCATCATCCCTCTCTCACAGAAAAGCCTCCCAGTAAGCAGTGCATGAAAGTGTGCAGCAGATGACCGATTACATCATCGACACTGATAACCTATCATCAGCAGCCACTGGCTCTGGGAGCTCCATAAACTGTGCAGCACACATTCAATACATCACCTGCATGCATCTCCAAACCTACCGAGCCCTTCAACACGGAATACTCATTAAACAGTGTCTCTGAAACAGAAAGCTATAATTGGCACATGAATCAATAAATCCATTTTATGGCCAGGGTGGAAACAATGTTTAAAAAGAACTGCTGACAAGTCAGGAGAGGACACTTGTGTGAAAGACACAGGCCTGAATGCTAATAGCGCAGCGAACCGGCTCGTCCATCTTGAGAGAGGCTGAGGGGTGAACACAGAGTACCAGCGAGGAGAGGACAGGAGTTCATTGTTAGTTTTTGCAGATTTTCTGCCAGTACCACCCAAAAATCACCATACTGGAAACAGCACTGGGCTTGTCATCACAGAACAGAGAAGGAGAGATTTTTTAGTGTAGCCACTCAGACAGACAGACAGACAGACAGACAGACAGACAGACGGACGCACACGCACACATGCATGCACATGCACACACACACATGCGCACACACACACACACACAATCAAACATGCAACAAGTACACACACACACATTCACACACACAGACAAGACAAACAGACAAGACAGGCTGAGAGGGAAACATACAGGGTAACAGTGGAAGGTTCAGAGTACCAGTGGAAGGCTCAGAGTACCAGTGGAAGGTTCAGAGTATGTGATGAAGTTACAGCACAGCCATTTCCACCTGGCATGTTTTAACACGAAGACCATTGTTTCCATAGAAAGGGATAGAAAGAAGTAATGAGAAAAGACTCAGCCTTTCAAATACGAGTCCTGTTCTCCATTCTATGACCCTGCAGCAACCGATAATTAGTTCACTGCGCCGTTATCAGCCAAAAACGTTTTCATTAATAAAGTTTTCCGCGCCTCTCCTGTGCTTCGAGCTGGCAGCGGGCGTGTCCGAACGCCGCAGCGGGCACAGCCCCAGGGCGAAAGCGCGCTCGGTCCAGACGAGCCCATCCAGTGAGTCGGGCATTTTGCGACGCGTCTCTCCGCGCCCCCAAGATGGCAGACAGGACTCGTCCCGCGACGGGGCACGCCCGAAAACCGGATCACACGCAAACCGCACGGCGGGGGCCGGGAGGGAGGCCGGCCCTACCCGAGAGCCCCGCGAGCCCCGCTGCATCGTGGGAAACGGGAGCTGCGGGTGCAGGTCTGAACAGGGGCCGGAGACAGCCACTCAGAGCTCAAAGGCAGGCCCGTGTGTCATCTCTCCCAAGTCAATGTCTCCTCTCCGGCTTCTCAGCTAATGAAAGGATCACAATTATCCAGCTTGCACACATGGTTGAAAACCCCTTCCACTGACAGCAGAATGAGACGCTAGGCCGCTTTTCGGCCCGTAACGGGCACCTCTGCCACCTGGCAAACCGAGGCTAAGACGGCACACAACATAAAAGTCTGAACACCTAAGCGAAAGATCCCGAGGTTCGCCTTCTCTTTTGTTTTTAATTGAGATGCGCAATCTGGGAGTTCCGAGCGGATATTTGTGTGGCCATATTGGCTGGCACCTCCCTCTTTTGCACTTCAGCAAAAATGCTAACTGCAAGCAACCTCCCACGTTCACGGAACACGTCAAGGATCACAGAGATCAACTTATAAAGGACACACGTAGCAAAGTTTACTTGTACAACAAAATATTTCAACTTGCTCACTTCATTCTTAAGCGGACAGCATGAGTCTACAGAGCTACTGGGACTTTGCAGAGTTGTGCTTGTGAGTTTGACTGGTAAAATGATGCACTAAAAATAAATAATAAATGAAACTGGTTCAGATGACTATGATTAGGCTATTTTTGAGCACAACATTTTCACCTGATTCATATCATCAGCGGTGCAGCAAATGCATCCTCATATGGGCCATAATCTTGCCACTGGGGCCATACAGATAGGCCATATTTGACCCATACTATTGAGGCCCCATTATTGTGGTCCATCTCTAGTTTTTTACAGTGTGCACACAGTTAATCACGCCGCATTAATTCTGGATTTAGCGCATACACATTACAGATCCAAAGGCAGCCCTGCCTAATCATCGTTTCAGCATACGGATGTCTGTATGTCAAGGTGCAGAGTCCTGTTGTGTCTAGGCCGCTAAATATATCACTGTTCCGATTGGTCCATCGTACTACCTGCTAAACCATCAGGCCTGAACAAGCAACCACACGCAGGATTGCGTATGCCGAATGCGTGGGACAGCATTAAAGTTACGTCAAGAACAGTCATTAGATAGGATAGGAGATCAGTTCATGGCTGCGAGGACAATGACAATAAAAACACAGTGTACGATGAGACGAAATAAAGACAAACTAACGCAGGGTCGTTTTAGCCGCTCTACGGGGGCTCTGCGAAAGACTGAAAAATAAAGTCTGCCTGTGTGAAAAATATAACACTGTAATCCATTCACAAAAAGTTGTGCCAAGTGGAAATTGGCAACTCTGAACAACAGATGCAAATGGGTGGAATCGGGCAAACTGCTGGGTCAGGACATTTTGGTAGGTACTAGACAGATGCAAGATTTTCCACTGCAAATATTACATTTCAGGAAACGAAAACAATGAGGGAAGCACTCCCTTCTCCAAGCTTGGCACGCTCCGATGTTGTGGTGCGCCACGCAAAGCTATCTGACTATTGCGCTGTGTTCACGAATTTTGAACAGACTCGTCTCAAAAAATAAAAAAGTAAAGTTTCCAAATCACAGAAGCTAGCAATGTACCGAAGAACAGTACCAACACAGCTTCTAACCATGAGCTGATAGTTTTGAGAGCAGTTAACTAGCTTAAGTTCTTTAAATCGCATTACAATCCCAGCACAGATGTATCCTTCGGTTGAATTCCGTGATTATTTATAGCTCAGTCTACACAATGGTGGTCGGACAGCTGTAGAGTGTGTCTCGGGTTTCGGGAGAATGATGAACGTGTTTTTTTCCCCTTGGCGGCTCAGAAACAGAGAAAGCCGAATGCAATACGCGAAAGCCATAAACTTAGCCGTGCAACCATGTGTCGTCAAAGAAAGCATTTGTTTCTGCTTTTAAGCAACAGGGTCGGTGATTTAATCGACAGTCCGGTTTAAATAGCCCCTGAACAGCGATGAAGCAACGCGCTTCCTTTTCCTGCAATCTAATGTTATCGTGAATTGCGTTTCTACAGAGAAAAGAAACCCATCGCAGGTTATGATTCACTTCCTGCTCACCTGCGCCCATTAAAACACGGTAAACAATTAAGTATACGACTGCTAACGTAAGATATGCATATCCTAACCGTGACACAGCGTTGGGGTTATGGCACACGTATGTTTACAGCGCTATACATGCTCTGCCCTTGTGTTTTATGACTATAGCATTCCTGTGCATGTAGACTAGAAATAAATAGTTTTCTTTTTTCGTTTTTTTAAAACCAAATAAACTCAAGTCAGCCAACTTGCATCGAACTGGCAAACCTTTGTCTTCTTTTTTTGCCACCCCAAAATGGCAACTTCTACCTGATCCCGTAGTTAGCTAACTTAGCAAAGCATTATTGTCCCGGGAACGGGCCGTGGAAAATACGGATAAGACGGCTGCGAGTTAGCGGAGCGAATCCCATTTAGCCAAGTCAGCCAACTAATCTTTCTACTTGTGGCTCTTAGGCTATCTTCTATTCACCCTGCAAATGTGTGTATATTGGTCATGATAGGTAGGAAACGTTTATTGGGTAACGTTAGATACAAATTGAAAGTGCAAGTCAGATATATAGCCAACCTGTTTCTGCTGGACAAAAAAGGCAGCTAATTTTGCACGTAACACTGTAAGCAGCGCGTCAGGCATACTATATTTCAGTGGCTAGCAACATACCTAACCTGCAATCTGGACTACACCATTTTCACAATACACCAATATACCAGTACCAATATACAATTTTACCAGTACACAACACATAGGTTGGATACTTATTTTTTATTTTATTTTTTACGAATAAGTACTTGTAAGACTGTGATAAACGGGCATAAGTTTAGGGTCAATACACTTAAACTTAGATACCAACTAACGTTAGTCAACTTACTGTTTTCAGTCAGGTTATTTTCACTATGAGGCATCCCTGGATGTGTATTAATCGGCACAGCTTAGTAATGTTAAATTATTTGCTTAATGACAGGTATCACTAAACCATCAAATTGTTTTGCATTATTATTATTTTTTAAATAACCATCTAATGTTATACTGAAAATGAGGTTGGGGGCTGGCTTAAACTGAAGATAGGGGGTCTGACTTACCTTCATGTCGTTCATGATGGTCTGGAAAAGCCCTCCTAAAGCGCTGCACTCTTTCTCTATACCCGCATCCATTTTCCACCTTCACAAGCGACACGCACGGGTTTCTGAATATACCTGAGGTAACTCAAGCCAGCTAGCTAACTTGCTAAAGTACGAGCGGGTCTAACCCACTGCTTGAATAATACCAGATAAAAAATAACACATATATTTGAAAATAAAGAAAAACACAATCGGCGAATTGAACAGGCACAGATCCTCAGCTGGCGTAGCTAGCAAGCTAGCTAGCGTGCTTGCTAGCTAGCTAGATTTCCAAGCAAACATCGCCCGTCGTGTCGCTGCAGCCCGTAATCCTTCCGTTTTTGCCTCACGGAGTGGGTTCAATTCACCGTCAAGCAAGGTCGGCTAACGACTGCGAACTGCGATAACAGTCTCAGTAGCTGGCAGGATAATGTGATGCTAACGTCAGCTAGCCCTGATCAATAAAGCTTGTTTCCCGTTCCCATGGTTCGGACTCTGATAAATCGAGTTTGCTTAACGATTGCGTTGGTCCCCAGATCCGGGCGTGATTTCCACCTGTTAGACGTCCCGTATTAATGGTGATGGGTAAAGTTGTGCCCTAGGTTATAATGACTGAATGCCCTTCTTTCCAGTGCCACGCTTCCCTGGCAGTCGTGTTGCTGTGTGTCTGATGCCGCTCCGGATTCCCTCTATCCCAGTTCGGAAAATCGGCTCCATCTGTGGGCGGAGCAAAACCCTTCGGCATTTTCCGGCTTTTTCCGGGATCAGATTCGTCTTCACCCGGGGCACACCCTCCTGCACGGTGTGCAAGGTGATGGGCTTAGCAGGTTTGCCAGAGGGAATAATAATAATAATAATTATGATTATTATGATTATGATTATTATTATTGTTGTTGTTGTTGTTGTTGTTGATTTTCTTTAACCAGTTAAGTTTATTTTATCCATCTTATTTTTTTTGTATTTATGAAACACTACAGTATAAATATGGTACACTAGCCAAGCTACACCCACTACAGACACACTTACATGCATACGTTCACACGTGTTTGCCAAAACAGTCCGATTTGCATGGTTCAAAACTGCATTAAGCAAAATCTCGAACTAATACGTAGGGATTTCATCTGCATTCTACGTACGAGTGCTTTCTCACTGTTAGCCGAAATGTCCAGTAATGCGCCTTCATTAACTCAACCCACATCTCTCCACTGTGTGGAAGCTGCCACAGCGTGCCCATTAAAGCACAAAACCATTTCACAGCCGACAGCGAAGTATAAAATGGCGCGCAGAGAACTCCCATTTCACCCGGCTTATTAGCCTCGTTCATCACGTATCCATCAGTGAGAAATGCACCGCGCTTCTGAGCGTGTGCAGAGGGGAGATTCTACCGACTAGTTAGTCAGTGTTAGTCAGACTAGACTAGTTAGTGTTAATTAGTTTAACCTACAGGGTCCAAGTTGAACTATGCAGTTGTTCCCTGCACTTGGAACGGTACTTCTCTCTAGGGTTTTCCACGTACTTGTTCCTGGTTATGGTTATACACTTTGTTGTACGTCGCTCTGGATAAGAGCGTCTGCCAAATGCCTATAATGTAATGTAATGACTGTGAAGTGATGCATCTGCAGGGTGGCAGGAAGGGCTGAGCTAGAAGACGAGTGAAAGAAACAGAAGTGGGGATGGAGGTGGTGACTAGGATCAGGGGAAGTGTAAAGATAATCTGACTGTAAAGATAATCAACCGCATCATCATTTCCAGAGTTTGCCTTTCATGACATTTCTGAAGTTATTCAAAACCGCCTACAACTTCAAAACTTTTACTGCGCAGAGAACAGGGTCTTTTGGGCACACTGCAGTTTCAGCTCAACCGTTCGACACGCCCAAATGTGGAGCAGAGGTCAGAGTTCAAGATGTCAAGCTTTCCAAAGCCCTGTATGGTTCAGAGCCACAGATCTACATGGTCAGATGAGATTTAGATCACTGGGCAGACACTATGAGCCCAGCGGCCGTTTCTCTGTAGGGTCCTGTAACAGAGTTCCAATCCACACGCTATTCCCAAACAACACAGGCGGTCAGATCTGGAGAGATCTCAAGTCTCTCCGTACCATCTGGAAAAAGCACTTCCTCTAGCGGCTATAGGCCAAGCCAGGGATGTGCAGCTTAGGCACTGGGAAGATTCTCAGAGGAGGCGGTCTGCTTAAATGTCCTCTGGTTTGAAGTGCAGCATTCACCTTGGACCCGCCTTCACCGAATCAATTTGATTGGTCAGAAAATACTGGTTAAGTCTCAAACATGGTTTATGGCTCTAAACTGCACTGCTTTCTCCAGGCTTAGGCACATGCTATCCCACATCCTGACCAGCCTCACCCTTTACCTTATTATCATCAGCACACCAACCAGCAAATCAGGTTTCCTCACAACCAAAGTGTCTCCATGACAACAGTGCTGACCTGGATTCTGAAGGGTTTAGCTGGTGAAGAACAGAACAAAACTTTATTGTCCACAGAAGTGGAAAATTAGCCTTCGGCTGCACAAAGTTGGTTTAAAGAAAAAAAGAGGCAAAGACAGTCACCAGGAGCACATCCTGGGACCTATATGAGCTCTCTCCATTGTCCATGACTAAATTTGGAAGCTTGATCTATTCTTCTGTCAACGAGGAATGTTCTTATGTTCTTATTAATGTGTATCCAAGTATGTACTATATGCTATACAAGTATATCTAAATGCCACTGGAATGAACTTTGTTGACACTGAAGCTTTGGCAAAGGCACTCTTGGAAAACAGATTTTCCATCTCAATGGGTATTTATTGGAAAAATGAAGGATAAATAAAATGTTTCAAATCTCCAGATGTCACGGGATCGAGCCTGTGCTACGCGGTTAACCACCGTCGAAAGGGAAGACCCCTCTGGTGGAAAACAGCAGGTCTCGTCCCACCGGAGGGAGGGGGTGTGTTCGAGTCCCCCGCGGCTTGGTCTTCTCCCCGTGCTGTCCTTCAGGGTCCGTGTGACCTCCGCCACACGGCCTGCAGGCCCACGTCCCAGTCTGAAGGGCGCTGTTATCTGAGACCGTCTCAGTCTCTGGTATCTCGCGCCGGAGACCCAGGCC
The DNA here is from genome assembly GCA_039654925.1 of Anguilla pacifica. NCBI lineage: Eukaryota > Metazoa > Chordata > Actinopteri > Anguilliformes > Anguillidae > Anguilla > Anguilla pacifica. The sequence goes on along the minus strand of CM077296.1, from coordinate 20,961,102 downwards.
AATGCCGCTCGCCGATAAGGCCGAGACATTACAAAGCAATCAGGCATTCGCTTCAGCGGGACCTTTGACTGAAGAGCAGGGAGGACCCTCTCCAAACCCCCCCCCCCCCACCCCACCCCACCCCACCCCCAAAAGCGGGGCGGTCATCCCTCTCTTCCGTCTCATTTTTCTTTTTCCTTCACGCTCCCGCTCTACCGATCGGTTTTCCTCGGCCTCCTTCCTTGCTTTCCCGGACCGGCCGAACTGGTTTACGGAAATTCCCGCTGGTAGCGCGTTCCTCTGGCGGGTTAACGTCCCAGAGCGGTGGGCATTGGCCACGCTACGCTGATCAGTTTAGGTCACCGTGACCTCGACGTGTCTGACAAATCACCCAGCCGTGAAAAGGGGCCCAAGACATTCTCTGTCAGTAAAAGATGTTTGGATGCACGCAGGTCACACATCATAACGCGTTTGAATGAGTCAAGGAACTCAGAAGAGCTGAATGTTCTTCATAGCTGGCACGTCACACTGAGGCTGTCAGAGTTCTGGTGGCAGTGTAGCATAATGGGTAAGGAGTTGGTCTTGTAACCTAAAGGTCGCAGGTTCAATTCCCCGGTAGGACACTGCCGTTGTACCCTTGAGCTTGGTACTTAACCTGCATTGCTCTAGTATATATCCAGCTGTATAACTGGATACAATGTAAGTCGCTCTGGATAAGTGCGTCTGCTAAATACCTGTAATGCCAGAGACTACCTGGTGTAAATGCATTCTCGCTCCTGAAATGGTTCCCTCTTATTGGCTGTTGGATGATGGGGACCTGAGGTTCCAGCAGATGTGTCCTCACCAATAGTATATTTCGGCATTCATCATTGTTTTTGTTCATGTGCGTTTCCTTATGCAAATCACATGAACAGGACTGTGCATAAAATTTACAAACAGCCAGCGCTCCAGGGATATGCACAAAAACAAAGGTCTGCACGTGTCATGAATCTTATATTGTTTTCTTTGTAGGAACATTTTAAATAACAAAAGTAAAAATACTTTATTTAAAAATAATGCGGCCCGATGTGCGAGCCGATTCTCCGTCTGCTGTGAATCTCTGAAGACGAGTGCTAACGGCTACAGGCTAACGTTTCCGCGGGGTTATGCCGCATGACATCATCATTACTACAGCAGAAGCTCTGGCTGCGATGTCAGGAAAACCTTTTGCCTGTAAATACGTGTCTGTCCCAGGTGATTTAACGCACCTGAGAAATGCATTACACAGTTGGCCATTCACACCATGAGGGGCTTTCTTTGAATGTGCTGCCTCCTGCTGGTACATCACTAGAATAACAGCAAGGCAGAATGGAAACTTTGTGGTTGCGCGCGTAACCGACTCCCATACAATTAAACTGCAAATTATTCTACGTGCATAGTTAATGATTAACATGATTAATTGGACGATTTATTTTATTGCTTACCATGTAACTATTAATTCTACAAATAGTTTATTTTCCTTTGGTAACATGCTTCGTAAAAACATTTACTTGTCATAACAAAACCCCAATACCTGGTACTTGTACTATAAAATGGACTTCATGTGTCAGCTCTAACACTACACATATTAGTATGTAATAAAAATATGTCTATTTTTATTACATACATTACAAAATTCACCAAGTACTGTGTGTTTGTGTGTGTGTGTGTGTGTGTGCATGGGTGTTGGTCATCCACCACAAGATAAGTTAAATTAGCAAACAATGCATCTTTATTATCAAACCACTGATAGGAAAAAAAAGCCTCTAAAATGTACTGTATGTTCCAGATTGAGGAAAGCAGTATAAAATGAATATAAACACATTTCAGTAGCAGCCAGTAACATGCTTAAGCCACACAGGACTTGGCAATGTTTCAGTGCACAAACAGTCTGGACCACAGTGATGTGGACCGAATATTCCAGTATATGCATACTGAGAGAGGACAGACATCTTAAGGCAAGTTCATGTTGACACTACACACCACACTTCCCCCCGATAACTATCATTATTCTTTAAAAGTTAACTCTTTTAAAACTTTACCGGCAGCAAATCAAGAATACAGAACATTATTATTATTATTATTATTATTATTATTATTATTATTATTATTATTATTATTATTAATCTGGTTACCCTGGGTGACATATTTGACATATCCATTCATAAAGCTGCATGGTTGAGAAGCACTGAAGATAAAGCACCTTTGTAAAGACTACAGTTCTATGCAGGACTGAAGCCCAAACCCTTCTAGCTCTGAGACTAGAACCCAAAACCCAGCGTTGCCAGAGACTGGGGCGAGAGCTCACCTTTTAAAACCCCCAGAGCATTACTGCAAAAGAAACGAGGGGGAGCAGTTTATTAGACGCACCGAACAATGGCAGCCCAGCCCGGAAAGGTGCCCATTAAACTAGACCCTACTGCCCATCGCCAGAGCGGTGCTCACGTTAAACTTCCTCCAACAGACATGAAGTCGAACTGCCAGAAATTAGCTGCACACTCCTCACATCAGTAACAATGACTGTCAGCAGTAACAATGTACGCAAAGCGGCGAAACAATAAAACAAAGCAGTGGAATCAACAGCCAGGGTTTCTATACATCCACTCACCTATCGAACACATATGTACCTGCCCAGGCAGGGGAACAGCAGATCCTCAATGCCTTTTCTTAAGGTACGTGTGTAAGGCAGGGATGTCTATTCTTATCTGAAAAGGGCCAGTGTGGGTACAGGTTTTAGTTCTAGCCCAGCCCCAAGACACCCGATTCTGCTTATCAAGGTCTTGCTTGAAGACCACGATTGGTTAAATAGTTTATCAGGTGTCGTGTCCCGTCACTGGGCTAACACAAAAACCTGCACCCACGCCAGCTCTTTTCAGATAAGAGCGGCCACCCCTGGTGTAAGGTGAAATAGCAGCACTGGTAATAATGTGGATTTCTTCTATTGTGAACTTTTCACCAGATTCCAATGCAACACAAAAAAACAAAATATGCCTTTAAAAAAATGCAGGTTGATGACAAACATATACAACATCAAAATTAACTTCCAGATAAAGGAAATTTAACATTGACCAGGTCTTACAGTCAAAACGTAAACAAAATGCAACTGATAGTCAGTTTGTGTCTAAAATGGTATGCCTAAAATGCATCATCTTCTTCACTAATTTTATACAGAAAATGTAATATAGTAGCATACATTAGCATACATTTAGCCAGTGCGTTGTTTTCAACAGGTCTGCATATAAAAATATTCATGTAAAATTCATGTACAGCTCAGTGTTTTATTGTCTCCCCCCCAAACAAAAATAAAATCAGCATGATTGTGCCTCATCTCTCTCCCTCACACCCCCTGCACAGGGACACACATGCCTCCCCAGGAGGGGATCTTTAGGAATGTTCGTACATCGGTTAAAACACCTACGAATGGAAACTTTAAAATGTGACAAATATTTTACTGTCAGTTACTAACAGACAGAAATTATTATGATTATGAAAATATAATCTTCTGTTAATATATGAGTACCAATGGTGTATAATGACGTGTGCATGAAGGTACGCTCATGCTCACACACACACACACATACACACACATGCGCACACACACGCACACACACGCACACGCACACACACATACACACACACGCGCACACACACACACGCATCACATGCACATGCACACATACACACGCACGCGCACGCACACACGTGCACACACACGCACACACACACACGCACACACACACCATTCAGTATTGCTTTGCACAAGGGTAGGCAACCCTGGTCCAGGAGTGGCAGAGAATTTTCTTGTTTTTGCTCCATCCAAACCCCCCCACTACATAATTGTGTTAATTATTAGGCGTAATGAGCGCAGGTGCCCGTGTGATGGAGGTACACAGCGGTTCACCATTCTGGCTCAGATTCACAATAAATACATTCATCTGGATGAACTAAAATGCACAGAAGTGCGGCTCACTGCAGGACCAGGGTTAGCTTGTTGGCTAACAAGATACAGCTACATTCAGGCTTTGAATGGCCTTGTTTACAAGTCAGTTTTGTGATCGATTAACCCAGCTAGCATCTTTAATATTCCAATTCAACATGTCCAACATAGCTGCCACTTTATCAAAAACCCTTTTAAAAAAAAAAAAAATTGATTGCCTGAAGGTGTTATATTGGGACAGGCATGATGGATTGCGTGTAGCTGGCAGAATTGAGTGGAATGAATGTTAATAAATAATTAATATATTAATCTACTGTAAAAATGGCCTTAGATCATTCATTTGCTTTTTACATTTTCAATCAATTGATTGAACTTAAAATCATTAATTTTAAGAAAATTCATGAACTGAAAAGTAACTGCCCCAATAACTGTGAACAGATTAAAAAATACCACACCTGCACATACAGGCCATGCTGCCAATGTCTGCAAGTAAAAATATTTCTCGTTTGCTGCCACCTGGTGACTATATCAGGAACTGCACTTTAAAAATATACACGCAAAACCTCATCCGCATTTCAAGGAGAAATTTCTAGAGAAATTAATTGGTTGGAAGGGAAATGATCATTAAATCTTTTGGGCACCAATTAAAACCAATCCACACAGCCTTACAGCACATCAAGGGGGAGACTTGAAGTAGGGCTGAGATTTTTACACGTCATTTAAGAAACCCTGATCTTCAGATCCTTCATATCTCTAAAAGTCCCTGGAATTTAGATTTACTGTAGCACATTCTTTCCAGCGATCAGCTGCCTAACAATATAAAAGTTCTTGGTGTGTGTGTGTGTGTGTGTTACTGACCCACACTGAGTCCTCTGCCTCTGGTGGACACAGTCAGGGTGTGAAAACGATCAATAAGGATGAATCCTTGCTTGTAAAAGTCCACAGTTCAGATTTCAAAGCTTCTCAACTTATCAGAACCACAGCGCAAACAGAGCCCCGCCCACTTTCCACATGACCAGCACACCCATTGGTCTTGCCAGGCCCTGCCCTCTCTCGTCCAATGGGATTGCTGGCCCCAGATCCGGCATCCTGCAGATCCTGAGAGCGGTTTCCCTGTCCTCTTCCAGCCGGCCCACTCCGAACCAGCGGAAGGCCCCGATTGGCCCGATCCGTCCCCCGCCCGATGCAGCCCGCCCGCCCGTCACGACTCCGGCCCCTCCCCCCCCGCGCGCCTCCGGGCCAGGTGCGCGGCGATGGCCAGGGCGCCGCCCTTCAGGAAGCGGACGAAGTTCTCGCCCACCAGCGGGCCCATGGCGTACAGGCCGGGCTCCCGGACGCACTCGTGGGTGAAGGGGTCTACCTGCAGCGGGTTCCGCCGGCAGCTGACGCGCTCGTCGGGGTCCAGGCCCAGCGGCTGCCCGTCCCCCGGCAGGAAGGACAGATTCGGGTACGACCCGATCAGGACCAGCACCATGGAGACCTGCAGCACGGTCTGCCGCCCCCCCTCCCCCTCCAGCACGCACTTCCTGTCCGGGAGGAAGGCCACCACCCGGTGGCGGGGGTAGCTGACGTAGCCCGGGTAACAGCTGGAGGGGGCCTCCCCCCTGTCCTGCTGCTGGGTCATCATCTGGTGCACCTTGTGGTATTCGGGGTACAGCACCTTGGGCAGCTGGTTGAAGATGAGGGCGGGGTCGGTCACTGAGCGCCGGAAGGCGTGGCGGACGGGGGCGTTGAGGTGGCGGGCGGCCAGGACGGCGTCGGCCGCCGTCAGCCCCGCCCCCACCACCAGCAGCGGGTCGGAGGCGGGGCCCAGGCGGCCGGCCGAGATGGCGGCCTCCAGCTCCCAGAAGGCGTGGCGGACGTGGGGCAGGTCCTCGCCGGGCACGCCCAGGCGCGCGGGGACGTCGTGGGTCCCCGTGGCGAGCACCACGCTCCGCGCCAGCAGGCTGAAGGGCCGCTCCGCCCCCTCCCCTCCCCCGCCGCCCAGCCCCGCCTCCCTGCGCACGCCGCGCACCCTCCAGACTCCGGGCCCCGCCTCCCCGCCCGCGCGCTGCAGTGATGTCACCGTGGTGCCGCAGGCGAAGCGGTCCTGCAGCCCCATCAGCGACACGTAGTGCTGGTAGTACGAGGCGATCTCCGCCGGCGTGGCGCGGTCGTTACGCACGCTCCTGTAACACACACACACACACACACACACACAAAACATTACACATCAAAAGATACTAACTTTTCAATTGCACTGTGTTTAGCTGACCACAGAACCGCATTAGAAGTGGAACAGCTGTGTCCAAATCGGTTAGAAGGATAAGCTGTTCCCGTTGTAATCAGACCTGGGACAAATATCCAAAACAAATACGGATTTCACCCAGGTCTGGTTGTAATGTAGTTTAATCGTGAGGTTTAAACTCCAGCTTAGCACACTATAACTGACACTAAACGTCATGGGTTTTTAGAAATGCTACATTATACAACCCTCCTCTCGCAGAAAAGGTGCACTCCAATGCAGCCACCAGGTGGCGACGTGCAGGAATCGGACTGACCTGCGTTTCTCTCGCACCCAGTCCTTCAGCTTCAGGCCTGGCAGCTCCATCCAATTGGCCAGGCTGAGAGTGAGCATGGAGCCCTCCATGGCCTGTGGACCAATCACAGGGCTCAGAGCTCCGCGTGTAAACAGCCCTCCACCTTGGCACGCAGTACAACACTTCTCACGCAGTCAGATATCTCTACAGATCAGTTCGCTTCCTGTTACTGTTTCCGCATCTCTTCAGCCAACATTCAACCAAGCATATCTTATTTATTTTTGTAAATGATGCATTACATAAGTCTGAAATGTGGTACGTGACACAAACATGGTGGGAGACACACACATCTATGAATGATTATATATGAAAACTAGTTCTTTTCAATTATTTACATATATATATATATCGTTTAAATATGCAAAACACATTAAAGATATTCTATGAATTTTTTTTTTTTTTTTTGCTGTTTAATAATTTGTACACAGATCTAGCACTAGGCTAACCGGTCCCATCCCTTATCAGTTTAATATTGTAGCAATGGGTCGTAAACATAAAAAACCTGAAATCGTAAATCTAAAGATGGATGAGCAGCACAATCCTACTGCAACTGCAAAAGTAGGGTTTAGCCACCAGACCTGGGTCAAATACGTATTTGTTTTAGACTCAAATAATGTTCTGTGCTCTATTGATCTTGTGCAGCTGAGCCTGCCAAGAGGACCAGAAGGCGGGTTTTGCACTTTTTCAAAGTACTTCATAGGTTCCAATACACCAGACATATATACCTGACCCAGGTCTATTGGCCACAGACATCAAAGAATAACCAGATTATCCCCACCCACATTCTGTTTGTCCTAGCCTTATTCCAGGGTACTGGGTGTTCTGAGTATCTTGTTGCATGTTCATTCCCTGTTTTCCATACAGGGAATGGACATGCAAAATCCACACTGTGGTGTTTCATGTTGTCCATTAGGTGAAAGAACATGCAAAATCTGCACACACTGTGGTCCAGTAGTTCACTTTCAGTTCATATTTTAATTCTAAATTATGCAAAGTATTCATTGATTGGCCCAGATCCAGTGAAAGTATATTGTACTTGTCACAACCCACAATGCCATTCATAAAATGCATTGATACTGGAAAATTTAAGAACACACAGTGGATTATCTGGTTAGTCTATTGAATCTGTGGTTTAGTGCAAGCTCGCTTCTTCAGTTTTAGTCTGAAGGATTGCGTCGGACCCTGGTGCTATTTGGTACGGGGTACTCACGTGCCAGGCACCCCCGGGCGGCCCCTTTCCCAGGACCACGTGCGGGACGGCCCGCTCCGGCTCGTGGCGCCACTGCAGGGGCGAGGGGTAGTCGGCCCCAAAGTCGCTGTCGGGCAGGAGGAGCGAATCGAAGAGCACCGCCACCGGGTTCGAGGAGCGGCCCTCCAGGCCCTCGCACAGGTACTCCAGATCCTGCCGAGGGGAGACGCACGCCGGTTACACGCGGCCTGGGGCCTACTCGACCAGGTTAACTTACGCCCTGCCAACGACCCCAAATATGAAACGTGTAATAATAAAAACAGCCACTAGAGGGAAGCATACTTCCTGAACAAATGTGCTGAGCAAGCTATCAAAATGACAGGAAAGTAAAATGACACCAGAAGATGTAGATGCAGATATCACTCAGGGGTCTTATCAGCCTCACTATCTGCTTTGCTTGGGAGAGATATGTGCCCAGGAGACAGGGTCATGTGAGTACAGCTTATCAGATTGCGGTGAGCATGTGACATGCTCGGAATATTTGAATTTTCATCAAAATATCATTTGAATATTGGTTTGCATTGGTTCGTGCACACAGTCACTGTTACAAGAAAAACAGAGAGTAACGCTTAGATACAGAATATCATGGAAGGACAATTTTGGGTACAAAACAAGGCAACTTGCACCAATGAACATCCTCTTTGAAAAAAGGCTTTTAAGGAACAAATCAAATGTCTTGTGTTGGCTGGACGCGGTCAAACACTGACACGGTGGCTTTTTTTTTTTTTTTTTTTAGCTTTCAGTCGTTTTGCAATGCAGCTCCTGACTTCAAGTTTCCACCATGTTTGCATTTGATGACGACTGCATTCCTCGGCTAACAGCGCGTGTGTGTACTGCTCCGGGTTTGCGAGGAGTGCTTCGTTAGCAGAAGCTCGTTAGCGTGACACGCGGCGCTGTACCTGTTCCAGCAGAGACAGGTGAGGCTGCTGCTGCAGCTTGCGCTGGAGGATGGGGTTGGGGTGGCTGCCCTCGGGCGACGGGTACGGCACGTGCCCCGACAGCAGGTACGACAGGCAGATCCCGGACGGCCCGTTACCTGCAAGACACGCAGCGAGAGCACGTCTGTGGACACGTCCCCTCGCCCACGGGCACACGCTGGTTAAGGAGAGAGGCTGAGAAAGGTCGGGACCTGGGGGGGGGGGGGGGGGGCTAAAAGAAACCCCAGAGCAAACCGAATGGCAGTCCATTATCGCATGACAAATAAAAAAGTGCACAAGATTTCACAAGTTTAAAAAATGCAGCTATGTAAGCAGCTTATGCATAAATCCTGGCGTGGGAATAAACCCCAGAAGCGTTCGGCTGGTGAGGAGTTCGCCCCCCCCCCCCCCCGTACGGAGGAGAGAGAACGCAGAGAGGGGAGCGAGGAGGAGAAACGCACTCACCAATGACCACCACCGGCAGGACGTCTCTGGGGACGAGGTGGTCGTCCTCCAAGTCCATCTCTCTCAGATGCTTTATCTGCGTGCACATTCAAAAAAAATGATCATTCATTATTCCCAATATCTTGCAACAAGACTCAGACACAAGATTCATTTTACTCATGAAAGCCCTGCTCCTTATTTCACATCCACACAGTGAAAGAACATGTAAAATCCACACAGTGGTGTTTCATGTTTTACATTAGGCGAAAGAACATGTAAAGTTGACACTGTATTGTTTCATGTTTTCCATTGGCCGAAAGAATATGTAAAATCTACACGGTGGTGTTTCATGTTTTACATTACACGAAAGAACATGTAAAATCCACACAGTGGTGTTTCATGTTTTACATTACACGAAAGAACATGTAAAATCCACACAGTGGTGTTTCATGTTTTAGATTAGGTGAAAGAACATGCAAAATTCACACACACTGTTGTAGAGTAGTTCACTTTCTGGCGTTTATGATATTTTAGTTCTAGAGCATGCCTTTGATTGGCCCAGACAGTTTTGCGTGTGATGAAAGATATTTTAGATACAGTGCCATGAAAAAGTACTCCCCTTTCCTGATTTATTCCATCATTGCATATTTGTCACACTGAGTGGTTTCAGATCTTTAGACAAAATGTAATATTAGACAAAGGGACCCATCCGACCCCCCCCCCCCCCCCCAGTTCATCTGATTTTCTTCTGGTGCTATAGAGCAAGTTCACGTTTGAAAAATTCATAATTGTTGAACCACTTGACTTGCCACCAAGGGACATGCAACCAAGACTACTAGATACTCTTGCCCACAAAGAACAAACAGTATTGTTGGGCCAAAAAAAATCCAGCAACTATATTTCATTTTATTTAGATTTTCTGAAAAACATGAAAAACATCTTCAAGAACTGAATGTCCGGTTCATGTCAGATTTGATGTGAAGCGTCTTTGTAGTAGATCCTAACTGAATTGCGAAGAAATAGTTCATACGTAAAAATATGGCTGAATGGCGAGCCAATAAGATTGACCCATTGGTAAATGTCCATTAAAATCACAGCAATGTATTCCACACATGGTATTTGGCCTTGAAACATGTTCTGAATCGGGCACGTCATTCTGAACAAAACAACACTTGTGTGTTTAAAAATGGCAAAATGACAACCAATCATACTTCACAGCACATGAAAATACTATGAAAAGTCACAGCGTTCATTCTTGTTCGGTTTCATTCTGTGTTTCGTCTTCGACATTGTTATGCACAAGGAAAAATTGAATGGTGACAAAAGCATGAACAGCACGGTTACCAGTAGCAGTTTAATATTCGACATTCATTGGTGTTGTGGGCGTTCAGTGTTGTGGCTTCCTGGACTTTAAAGTGTAAATCCATGACAATTAATGGTGTTGTTAGACAGATTTGCTTGACTTGCAATACTGCAAAACTTGTTCAGATGCCGACTGCTTGACATAAATGGCCGCTATAAAAAAAAAAAACTTAATATTCAGCACATTCAGCCATTGTTCCATTTGAAAAGATAAAACTTAAAAATCTTCCTTTCATGAATCATAAGTCTTATCGCATGACATTTGGAACATAAACTCGTTGCTTAAAGAGCGTGGACACGGCTGATTGTAGCATGTTGCACTAGCTGCTTGGACCCCGAGCTGCTTTGCAGCTATAGTGGAAATAAATACTATTCGATTAATATGTTCCTATAGCCTACAGCCTCTGTTAAACATGACGTCGCTGTGTACGAGCTGCTTTGGAGTTAAATTACAAACCCGCAAATGCCCCACGAGCCAATGTAAGAAACGTCAGTAAATATCTAGAATATTCTTCACTGAACACAAAAACTGGAGCTATACCAGTGCGTTCAGAGTCGGGGTTTTTCCTCGCTTTTTTTTCCAAAAATGAAAAAGCCCGAAAGATTAAAATTACATCAGTCAGGTCGCACGATGAAAACGGATACAGACTTCCTTACGGGAAGAAGGAAAATGCGCGCCGACACATTTCCAGAGAACTCTGGAGCCTGGCAAGTGTTCAACGGGCGCGATACATGCCGCGCTCAGTCGGGGAGAGAGAGAAAGCGGCAGCCGTCTCGCCCGCCGTCTGCGCAGTAGACTGCGGCTCACTGACGCTTACATAAGATCAGAATCATCGTGACGCTGCAGAAAGTTTAAAGCGACAATGTACCGCGGTGCGCGAGTGGTCCCCGACACCCGCCTCGCCATAGTGACATCGCTAAAATGAGAGTACTTTACCCAATCCAGGACTAAAGGTGACTGCGCAGCATGCAAATGAATTGTTGAAATACTTCGCTTTGAAAAAAGAACAAGGCACGCATACCTTAAAAAAAAACATTTTATATAACATATTTTATCTTTGAGGAATTCTTTTGCTTAAAAATAATACGAACTGACATTAAATTGAAACATCGCAGCCGTCTATGGATTAAATTGGACATACTGTAGCCTGGTTATATTTTACTAAAGCAAACTGCATTGTAAACTAATTATGGTAACGTTAAAAAATTCAAATAAACGGCGCTGTTTGTGAAGTGTCCATATCTGTAGACTATTTTGCGGGCGTCTCCCATGTCATCAACAATCTGACACCGGCCAGACAAATTTCTAGGAATAAGCAAATGGCAGTGATGCACTGGAGTAAATTACGTGGACTTGTCAAATTGCTAAAAGTCTATTTAGGTTTCCGTATCATTGTGGAAACTGAACTAGAGAAACTGCAAGCAATTGCATAATGTAACCAGATATCGCATTCACAAAACGTAACCATGATGACCTCAGACCTGCAGTAAATGTTGTATGGTAGGTCTAGCCTACATTACAAAATTGTCCGTGGCTCTGCTCATAAATAAAGTAACCTATAATAAGCAATTAATATAAATAAATATAAGGTCAAAAATTATAATAAATAATAACATGTCCGTTGTTATATAGTACTTTAAGCGCGCCTATGGGTGTGCATTTCTGCTGATTTAAATAAGTGTTGGCAGATAAATCTATAAGAAACCCAATTTGTTACTACCTGTAAAAAATGCAGTGATAGCACCAGCCAATTGGTTGCAAATACGCGATGAGTTTTAAAAGTGCTTGGTACCCACTGTGCAATACAGATACCATTGAATACAAGGGGTTCTCTGTCATTAACCCCATAAAACTATTCGGCTGAAAACAGTAGCATGCGGTTTACCGTAACATTCCACTTGAGAAAGTCTCTACAGTGCACTGCAACCTGATCGGCTACATCTTTGAGTATTTTTGCAGAAAAATTCGCACATCTCGCAGTCCGGTCTCATTAAAGTTACACTTCAAAACAGGTTTTATTTTTCATGTTTTTGGGTTCGTGTAGCCTACGGCGACGCTTTGCTGATACACGCAAAGCGTAGTCGTTTAGTCCCGCGTTTCCCAACCGGTGCGCCGCGGCACTCTGGTGTGCCGTCAGGCGAGGTCAGGTGTGCCGTGTTAAAAATTCTTTTAAAAAATTTTTAATGTTCAACTGAATTAAGAAAACTTAAATGAACAAATCCCATTCACAAAACCCAAAATAAATGTCATTAAAATGCATATCGCTTAATTAAAGCCCCAAAAGAACATTTAGGGCTACTGTTGGCACGTCACATCAACGTCAGTACGTCGCTTGGAGGGTGTTTATTTTTTATAATGCCTTTATGCTTTTGAGAGTGGTGTGCCATGAGATTCTGTAAATTTGGAAAGTGTGCCGCGGAAGGAAAAAGGTTGGGAAACACTGGTTTAGTCGACACCACTCACTGATATACGCACAAACTACCCTGTTCAAGGGAAGTTTATCTGCCCAGAGGACTCACTGACAGCGTGTTGCGTTCAAATGATATTAAGATTAACAGAGCTACTGTGACATATGGCCTGCCCGATCCAAACCGTAGTGAACTGTCTGGAGTGGGCGTTCCAGGACTAAATGACAGATGGCTTTCACGCTAAGGTTGCTCCACATCTCCAAGCAGTGCCCAGTAAGCGATCACACAACCACTTTCACTTTACAGAGAAAATCAACTGACATCACATATTTTAAAAGAACATTCGGCTAAAGCTATACAAAACATTTTCATATATTCTATGGTTCAAAAAACTGAAAGCTGAAATTTATGGGGAGGAGCCATTTCGTTACGTATATACCCTACTGACTAGCTAGTTCTGCACACATGCGTTATCGTTACTTTAGTTATGGCTGACAGGCAACACGATTCCAAGCTGCGACAACTGAATATCTACAGTCATGAAACGTATCGTAACATCAAATACGTTGCACAAACGTTATCCTGCATATTTGGCTCAAAAGCAAAACTTAATTCACTTCTTCCCAAAACTAGCTGCGATTACAGTATGCTAGCAATCTGCATCTCCCGTTACATAGGCTAGGGAAAATCGCATCGAAGCGCAAACCCATGATCTCCTAAATTCAAAGCTTGCGATATACGGAATATTCAGCCAGCTGGTGTCCTTGCCGCTGCTGCAGCATTATACTGTATAGCCATTAGGATCGGTCTACACTACCCCTGCCAATACCCACAGCAAGACCATGCTCCTGCCGGGTTATCTAATTCAATTGGACTAGATCCACCGCCTGCTGCAGGTCGAGCGTTGCGTTAACTGGATTGTAATCTGCAAACAGCTTTAGTCTAAAACGAAGTCGTCTGCATAGGCTACATAAGCAAAACGGCGAACGATAACCTCATTCACAGTCGAAATAGGTTAAGCTAAGCTAACCGGTGCTATTTCATAACGATTATTTATATTCTGAAGCGCCAGCACAACAGTCAAATTTTCCAACTCCTCCACAGAATACATTTAGCTAAATTAGCAAACTAGCATCCGTGCATCATTACAGTGGACGACAGACCAAGGAAATAAAGGCTAGCCGTAGCAAGCTAACTGCTACTTACCGCTGTATTGCGTTTTCCAGTAAAATCGCTAGCTGGCCAGCTAAACAGCGCGGTAACTGTTGTCTCTTCCTATATCCGAGTGCTTCCCTTCTGATTTCAGTTGTGATTGTACGATTAAATACTTCTCAAATGCAGATAGCCTTGCCGTCTACGTTCTTATTCCAAAGACAAGTGCCTTTTCTATGTGGTACACGCCGAGAACCTCACTGTTATAATCGCCGGACCTGCGTGTCTGGGATGGAGTAGGCTATTATAATGAGGACCGTGCCTTTTCGTCTCTGTCCAATAATCTCTGACTCTAGCCACAGCAATGGATTACTATAGGTCTGTCACACAATGATGCAAGAACCTCAACTAAACCAATGTTTTTATTCGTGGTCTTAGACTCTACATACTTTTCTTTAATTGGCCAAATCTGCCGGCTATATTGTTAGTAACCAATGGTAATCATGTTCGTATTGCGTGTGAGATGAGAAAAGAAACTAGCATTTCCTACTTCTGTAAAGAACTTGGTAAGATGTTACATAACATTTCTTGGAGGAAAACGCTTATTATTTGGAAAAATAAAATGTTTTTCACCAAATTATATCTTTGACAAGTTAGGTGGCATATAATTTATTTTGTATATAATATATATAATATATGTAGTATTGATATTTTGAAAAACAATTTTAAGCATGAAAATGTCCATAAACAGATATTTTTGGCTTGGGGTATGTTTTGAAAAGTCTCCATAAAATAGAGTTTTACATGAAACAATAAATATGACACAGAAACATTTCTTCCGTCCACAAAGATACAGGAAAGATATAGTGCTGATGGATCAGGAAGAGGAAAAATGTTGACAATTATTATCATCCGATGACTTTAGTCTTATATTTAAAATACTATACTGTAGTTTCATTAAAATAATGTGATCCTGTTACTGGTGCCATATTAAAAGTTTTTTAACTATAAGGTTGAAAGTAACACTGATTATGCAGAATTTTATTACTTATTTATTATCATTTCTTGATGGCACTGACATACTAAACAATAGATTTGTTCATAAATTAGTAAGAGATGTGAATAGTGGAATGGTTTCACAGACACAGTTTAATCCTAGTCCTTATTCTAAATTAAAATCTGAATGGAGATTCTCCATACAAAGCTCACTTTAGTCCAGGACTAAGCTTAATCGGTGTCTGTGAAACCAGCCCAAAATATAGTAAATAAATTATATCATGCTGAATGCCCTTGATGAATATTTAAATTGAATCTTGACAATAACTGTATATCCTGTGATTTGGCCAAAGACAACACAGCATTCTTTCTTTGATTGTACTTTGACAGGTCATTATTGGAATGGAATTGTGTGAAACTTAATGAGAAAGTAAATGTTACTGCAAACTTTAAGGTGTCCAATCGACCCCCTTTACATTTATTCCTCATTTTAGAACTGATAATTTAGTGTCCTAAATAAATGTCATATTTCTGGATGAACTGTGTTTAAATACTTTCTAGAAAATACGTATTCCTCTCGGGTTTGGTATTTATATTTTGTTAAAATGTAGAAATAGCAAAAAAAAAAAAAAAGAAGTAATATTTTGCAAATAAATTACAAACAAGTTTGGTCTGCATTAAAAAAAAACATCAAACAAATATTAAATACTCTTAATCAAATTCATTCATTCATTCATTTCAAATGAATATGAATTACATTTTAAAGATGTGAGAATTTAAACATCAAAACAATATTTTCACATTTAAAAAAATATTTTCCCCATGAATTCCTCAAATCAAATAAACGGCAATACCTTCACAAACCTATTGCTGAATGCAAATGATCTATATTAGAATATGCAATTAAAAAAAAAAAACAATTTACTCATAAAAATATTCAAAAATTATTTAAATATATGTTCTGAATATATAGGTCTGAAAGAATATCCGCGGGTACATTTAACAGGTGCTCAGCATACACGTTTTGGTTCTCATGACAATCTCAGAACATTAGGAAGGTTAGGATACATATTACCAGAGTGTGAGGAAGGCAAGGATTAACATTGCTGGAAGTTTGTTATAAATGTTGCCAGAATGTTAGGAAAGTTTGGATAAATGTTTCCAGAATGTTAGGAAATTTTGGATACATGTTTCTAGAATGTTAGGAAGGTTTGAATAAATGTTGCTAGAATGTTAGGTAGGTTTGGATAAATGTTTCTAGAATGTTAGGAAGGTTTGGATAAATGTTTCTAGAATGTTAGGTAGGTTTGGATAAATGTTTCTAGAATGTTAGGTAGGTCTGGATAAATGTTTCTAGAATGTTAGAAAGGTTTGAATAAATGTTTCTAGAATGTTAGGAAGGTTTGAATAAATGTTTCTAGAATTTTAGGTAGGTTTGGATAAATGTTTCTAGAATGTTAGGAAGGTTTGCATAAATGTTTCTAGAATGTTAGGTAGGTTTAGATAAATGTTTCTAGAATGTTAGGAAGGTTTGAATAAATGTTTCTAGAATGTTAGGTAGGTTTAGATAAATGTTTCTAGAATGTCAGGTAAGTTTGGATAAATGTTTCTAGAATGTTAGGAAAGTTCGGATAAATGTTTTTAGAATCTTTCACTGCAGACTAAAGACTCATCTCTTAAGAGAACACCTGGAGTAAGCACCTACATACTAATTAGCACTAATTAGCAGATGGTAGTTATTAGCCACAAGTTCTTTTTTTTTTTTTTTTGGTTTGTTTTTTGCAGAAAATGTTGATGCAAGCCGATGTTGTTATTCTGAATTTCAGAGCATTTTGTAAGGCGCTCTGGATAAGAGCAATATGCCCCGTGATGTAAATTTAAGTGTATGAAATGAGCTTAATGTAGCCAGCCCATAGTCAGCCATTCAGCCAATCAGCTTTCACGGAACCCTGTGGAGTCCAGAGGGGTACACAGAGGGGAAGGGGGAAAGGTGGAATTGGTGTTAGCCAGCTCAGCTATGTATGGTTTCAGGGTAGTTTAAATCTGGGGGGTCTGCACCAAATTTGGGCCTGGTGCAAACTGTTCTCATGAGGTTCCTGGCTTTACCTCACCTTCTGTGTTTTTAAACTTGCGCCTCATAAATTGTTCTGTTCCTTTGATCATTCAGTTTCCTCTAGGATGGCAAAGCATTCTGGGAGATGCATGTCTCAGGTATTCTGTGATCCTGTAAATCCAGCTGTACTGGAACTGTTAAAAGAAAAAGAAAAGAACTATGGGCTATATTTCCCCATAAGTGCAGATCACTCTCACACCACAGTGCTATTTCCAAATTTATGTTGGCTGAACTTGCCATCCAGCAGTTAGCACTCATGAAACGTAATTACATTAGCAGAGGTAGAAAATCCAGGTTCAGAAAGTAGAAGTCCTCCCCAGTATTTTGTTCCAGCCTCCTGGATTTGCTCATTTAGGCACAAAGAAAGGATTTCAACATATGGGGCAGACTATCTTACTGCTAGTGCTAGTCTGCAAATCTTTTAGAGTTGCACACAGATATAACAGACATGAAATTAGCAAAGCACAAATTTCATTACATTTCTCGATATTACAACCTTAAAAGTAATGTATGAATCATTGAATCACGGTTCCTGCCATCTTGTCCACTGCAACAGAAACTCTTAATTAGTTAATGCATCTGTTGTGTGAGCTGTTTGACTGCTCCTATGGGAACAGAGAGCCACTCCTCCCCCTCGGAAGCTGGCTTTTCCGCCCTCCCGTTTACAGGAACTCCCTGCCTCTTCCCCTTGGCTCTGCTCCTAACCCCCAACTGGGAGGTCAGAGGTCACGGCGGAGAACTTGGCTCAACCCTCCGGAACCCTCTCATTCCACTCAGGACAGAGGATCCAAAGCGATGCTGATCCCTGTGCAGTTTGTTTATGAAACCCTGTAACTGTGAGAGACTCAGCATCTGAGCACCCGTCCCTTTAACTGTGAGAGACACAGCATCTGAGCACCTGTCCCTGTAACTGTGAGAGACACAGCATCTGAGCACCTGTCCCTGTAACTGTGAGAGACATTCTCTAAGCACCCGTCCCTGTAACTGTGAGAGACACTCTCTAAGCACCCGTCCCTGTAACTGTGAGAGACTCAGTATCTGAGCACCCGTCCCTGTAACTGTGAGAGACACAGCATCTGAGCACCCGTCCCTATAACTGTGAGAGACACACTCTCTAAGCACCCGTCCCTGTAACTGTGAGAGACACAGCATCTGAGCACCCGTCCCTGTAACTGTGAGAGACACAGTATCTAAGCACCCGTCCCTGTAACTGTGAGAGACACACTCTCTAAGCACCCGTCCCTGTAACTGTGAGAGACACACTCTCTAAGCACCCGTCCCAGTAACTGTGAGAGACACACTCTCTAAGCACCCGTCCCTGTAACTGTGAGAGACACACTCTCTAAGCACCCGTCCCTGTAACTGTGAGAGACACACTAAGCTCCCATCTCCATAACTGTGAGAGATGCAATATCTATGCACCTGTCCCTGTAACTGAGAAGCTGTTTATTTGGTAATTTCCTGTATTTTGGAAGATACAGTATGAATGTTGGCATTGTCAGGGACCTGGCATGTTATTAGGAATGTGTAAAGTAACACCCACCCCCCCACATTTCATTTGTCATGACTGTTTGTCTGTCTGTCTGTCACTACAGCAGGGGGAGCATGCAGCGGCACTACGGGCAGAGACAGACAACACAAGGCTTTTTATTCTCTCTCCGTTATATGGACCTCAGCCTCCTCTCATTTTCTTTCATTGAAGGGAAGTGAGTTCCACCGGTTCTGGCACACCCAAAGTATATGCAATGCTCCACCCAGCAACTCCCTCTCTCCCTCTCTCTCTTTCGGTTTGCCCTGGCACCTCGGCTCAACAACTTCGTCAGCACCCTGGACAGCAGCTGGTGCCCAAAAAAAACCAATCAGTGTCTTAAATATCCTCCTTCGTTCTTGTCCCCCATAAGGGACATGAGTGTCTCAAGAAAAATATATTCTTCTACGCTAGAAGCTACACTACAAGGGTCATATTTTCACCGCAACATGTTTTTGTCATGCAAGACAGTTATGTAAAAAAATAATACACTTAAACTTTTTCTCTGCTCAGGAGGATGCACCATGAATGATCCTAAAAAGGCAGCGTGTTTCTTTCCAGACAGGAGTGAAGCACTGAAGTGACTTGCTGGCCAGACAGTGCATTTCTGCTAGTAAAGACATGACTGTGTCCAGGTCCCGACCCTGCATACTACAGCTGGGCCACAGCCAGGGGGACGAACAGAAGGGCCCCTTATTCATGTCCAAATTTCACCCTGACAGGACCTCTGACTGAGCCTGCCGAATAACAGGAACGCTTCACACCAGCATCATTCAAAACACGCAACAAGTTTTTCCATTAAAACAATGATTTGTTTGAGTTTGAGTGAACAAAGCAAGCGGAAAATCATGTAAAAATTGTATTTCTCTCAAAAAGGGGAACTTATCGACGCATCCTGTTATCGAGTTCCCTTTCTCATAAAGGTCAGTTTTTGTATTCAAACTCATTCCTGGGAGGTCGGCTTCAAACGGTTGCAACCAGCCTTCAAGCCAAAGTGCTTGAATAAGAAATGAATATTCATGAGAGACTTCAAGGGAGCCTTTGTGTGTGACTGGGTTGTGTTTGCATATACACCAGGGCAGGTGTTTTTTTTCTACTTTGGTCACAATGCTGTTCTTGTGTTCTTAAGGGGTCATAAACAACGTAAGTCTGACCACAAAGTCCTGTTTCGCCAACCAGGGTTACCGAGTTAGCTGGATAACTGTAAAACCCAGAACCCAGAACCCTCCCAAAATCTGGAACCTGGACTGTAAGTAAAAACAGCTACTCCAGGTTGTACTCAGTGCAGTTACCCAACCAACTCAGTAATCTTACTTTGTGAAATGCCCACCCAAAACCTCAGAGAAATACCTCCCCAAAGTCAGAGGCCATAACTGGCTGGAATTGTTCTGTCTGGAACCTCCTGAGGCGTTGACACAAGGTCACATGACTTCTCCTCCTGAGGTCGACACGTAGGGGCCTGTTTTGAGTCAGTCTTTCCTGCCCTTCCTTTATTTTTTGTTATTTTTTTGTTACAGCGGTGTAAGAACGGCGTGAGCTCCTCTCTAAGCTTGTGCTCCAGTTAGCGACCGGTGGCAGTTAGCGCACGCCGAAGAGCGCGGTCGGGGGGTCGACGTGTCCGGAATCCTGGCACGCGGGACGCACGCAAGCTCGCTGGCCGGGAACAATGGCCGCGCTCTAAATAACTCCAGGATCAACGCCGCTCCGACGTGGGCTCCAGAAAAATATCTCTGTCAAGGCTGCGCGTCCACATTCCTTCCGTATCCGATGCTGCTTTCGTTAGCCAGCTGCAGGGACGGGCCCCAAGGTCACGCACAGCCGAGTCTGGTGTGCTCGTTCCACACACACAGCCTCTCATTTCACACTGGCCGTGCATTTTCATGCGGTTATCTATTCTCCAGTATTAAAATAACCTTATTGTCGGCATTGATTAAAGAAAAAAAAAAAGCACACAGTAATTTTTCAGAAAAAGAAGACGCTCGTTATGTAACTGCAATGTCGAAATCGGATAGATTTTATTACATCGGTACAAATGACGTGCAAGGACAACCTCCGAGGTGCCAGACACCATAATCCGTTTATCTTTAAGGCCCACCCCTCTCTCTGTTCCTTTTTAATTCGCGGCTCTGCACTGGAGTCCCGTCGCTGGTCTGGCAGGGAAGGGGGCCCGGAAAGGCCCGGAAGAGCGAGCGGCCACACGCTTCACCGGGCGCTTTGAAGGAAAATGAAAAGCACGCCCCGGCGGCCCACAAAAGAGACGGATCAGGGCTAAGACCCGGATTAGAGCGTCTGGCCGCGTGGGGAATGCGCCCCGTTATGTAAAGTGTGACGTAACGCGCGCCGCGCGGCCTTGCTGCCAGGGCAGCCCCAGGGCTCGGCGGCCATGTCGGCTCAGGAGGAAGCCGGCCTCTGTCTCGGTCGCGCGTGCGGTGACGTCACACACAGCGCCGCCGCTCGCTGTCGCCACGGTACGACCGCACGCCGTTTCAGCACAAGATGCTGAGAGGCGGTTAATGACATTGCCGATGCATTTTTTATTTATTTTTCGGTCTCTTTCAGACTAAATTTAAGAGTAAACATGTGCCGACAGGAGACTGTGCAGCGGATGCGGATTAGTGTCATTTTAATGTCCCAAGGCTAGAAATGGATGAACAGACGTGCGTGATATTATTGTGGTATGTTCAGCATTTGCAGAATGAGCGAGAGGCTGCCAGCCATGTCGGTGCCTGTTTTTTTCCAGTCAGGGCTGTCACTGAAAGCGACGGGAATGTTCACACCGGGTGACAGCTCTTAAAATTTTATAACTAAGACAGACGTGCTCAGGATCGCTCGTATTTTTCTCCTGAAGTCAGTTACTGACACCCGTGAAATACTCTTCTAACTAGAAGAGTGCACTCAGTAGAGTGGAGATCTCTGCCAGGCGTATTAGCTTTGCTGATGCAACAATAGGGGCTACACAATCAATGCAACCAGAAAAATACAACATTACAAGTTTTTAGCATGTGCCACTGAAAATCCCAAAAACGCTGATTCAGTGAAGTAACGCTAAAGGTGGTGACATGTTAGCTAATTTTATTCATATCAGCCACAATGTGTTAGACAGAGCTAACGTTGATGTTATAGTCTGGCACTTTCGTTTCAAACCCGGACTGGAACAATCTGGACAGGAACAATTCCAAAAGACCAGCGATGTAAAATATCAATTTCAATGTGAAAATGCCAACAAAATAACTGCCACAGAATCAAACATTAACGTACCCCGTTAGTTGGCAGATTATTTTGTTGCCATTTTAACGTTGAAATTGACATTTTACATTTTACTTTTGTTGGTCTTTCATTCCAAACGGAAGCAGTTGTTGATCACTTGTGGCCCCTACCGTCATGTTAGGAGGAGTGAGGAGTTAGCACTCAATATATTACAATGGACAACGATGGAAATTAATTCAAAGAAAATACTCTGTCGTTGACCGATTTGTAAAATATTCGAGAATTCAGGTCTTTGGCCTGCTGTCAGCATGCACAACAAATATTAGGCTGATCGGCCCAGTAGTATGTGAGATTAGCTGTGGACAGAAACACAAACACACACACACACACACACACACACACACACACGCATACACACACACACAGGCACACACGCGATCAAACGCATAATGCCCTCCAGGCTCTCACCTGGCGGAGATAATGACACACACACACACACACACACACACACAGACACATATTCATGCACACAGACACACAGAGACATATTCACGCACGCACACACTCACACACACAAAGACACAGACACACACCATATACACAGGCACACACACACATAAACACAGACCCATGCACACACACACACACACGCACTCACATATGAACACGTGCACACAAACAAGTGCATGCACACATACACCAGTTCCACTGGATTTGGCCTTGTTTTCTGGCATATTTGAACAAGCATGGTAGTTAATCAGATGAAGTTCAGTTATTTAACACATAATATACAATAAAAGCAAACAATCATGGGGCTTTTTAGGCCATTTTTAAACTTGAATGTGTAAATAGGTCAGCATCAGGTGTTCAGAGTATCTCTTCAGAAGGCTAAAACCAGGGCACAAACCACATCAAAGAGGTCACATATGAACCTCGGAAAGAGTGCTTGTGACCTCTGAGCAGACAGGGGAGGGGGGGAGGGGTTGGGGGAGGCATTGTGACCGTCCTGTTGGCTGAGCATTCCTCTGACCCCCCCCCCCCCCCCCCCCCCCGAGGATCTGTCCGGAGGGAGGTGAGTAAACAGACCAGGTGTTCCCATCGACCTGAAAAACCATCTCATACCTTCCACAAGCAGGTCAAATAACAGAGCCCCTTACACTGCCGATATTCTTTACAATCCTTTAACACACCTGCATATGCACTGAAGCAATTCAGGGAAAGACCTGGGAATAGTAAGGTTTTTGCAGGAAGCGATTTTGGCAGGACAGTAGGGGCATTCGCCGCCCCCCCCGCCCCTCCCAGATCAAGCAGAAAACCAGCGCCCCAGTGCAGGGATGGGGACACTGTGCTGTAGGAGACACTGCATTTTGGATGAGATGATAAAGGGAAAGGAGCGAAAGTTGGCAGTTCCCCGCTGCTCTGGATAAGCCCCCGGCCTGGCTCTCAGAAGGCCACAGAATTACCGTGCTCAGGTGCAAAATGGCTGCTGTGCATCACCCGGGTGGGGACTGCACATGGGCGGTGGCTGAGCCGAGTACTCCTTTTACTGCAGAACACTTTAGCCAGCTGTCACTTATCTATGATTCAAAAGCAGGACCAGCAGCAAACACCCGGAGGTAGCAGAACAGAGGGCTCTAGCAGGTGTGTAAGGACCGACGGCCCTTTGAATATATTATGGAGACGACCCATTTTGCACCGGGGTCAGAGTTTGCTGTGAGCCGACATAGGTTACTAATAACAAAAAGAGATAGAACATCAAGTGACATGGCTCAGTCAGGGGAGTCATTTATTAAAGCAAAAATTAACTATTAGAGACTTGAAATTCCCATGATCATCAAAAAGAGCTGCCAGCAGGTCAAAGTGAGATATAAAAGCATCCTTCAAGGTGGCCAGCAGCCTTATGGATTTATTATGGACTTTTTTTTTAATTATTATTTTTTTTAAATTATATAGCATGGTCCTGGTGTAAAATACCTGAAAGGTCGTGTTCAATTTAGCCAGCAAGGGGCACCTGCAACTCTGACCCTTGGACCTACAGAGGAGCCGGCCCTCCAGCACAGGCATATCTACAGGCAGCTCCTCTGACCCAGCAGCTCTTATCAGTACGGGAAGCAACGCATTCTTTAAATTCTCTGCTTTATCAGCAGCAACTTGCTGGAGTGACAGACAGAGAGGTGGTAATGGAGCGGAGAGGAGGGGTAAGACACACAGCTGATCAGGACATACTGTACATGAATGCTGTCTTGCATAAGGAAACTGAGTAAGGTGTGAAGCAGCATTCCCACCATGGGCCTCAGGAACTGACAGGTGGAGATGGCCTACCTTTCTCTAACCCCATCCCTAAACTAACCCTAACCATAACCCTCAACCCTAAACCCTAACCCTACCCTAATCCCAACCCTAAAATAACCCTAACCATAACCCCAAACCCTAAACCCTAACAGGCATCAGAAATGAGGAAAAACTGAAAAATAATTAAAATTTAATTACTACATATGCAGCTGGCTTTAAGTATAAAATTTAAAGTCTAGCCTGGAATGTTGTGCTATCATCACATGATTTCTACAAGGAATGCGACTGCTATTGAGTCAGTTGAATCAGATGAAGTCAGGATTTGGTTGTTCGAGCACAGAAATGAGCCTTCAGCTCACCCTGCTCTGCTGATCCAGTTTGACTGGCTCTCCTCTTTCGCATTCCTCTGTGTGCACACAGGGGCCTGGAACTTTCCTTAGTCTGGGATGGATTATTACGCAGCAGACAGCACAGAGCAATGTTCCCAGACTCTGTACACAGCCAGTCTAAAGGTACCTTCACTCCTGGCGCTGTAACTGTAAATGATAGCAACTATAAGGATATGAAGTTTCACAAGCACACGCACTGTAATGACATCCATCCACGATGTTCAACTGCATCATTCCCTTGACCATCATTTGGAAGACGGAGGACGACTATTTCACCCATCTACTACTCTACTCACTCACTTTCTAAAATAAGGCACAGTTGGTGAATTTGGGTACGTTAAAAGTACCCTTATACCCTGGTGTCTGTCAATGCATGCCCAGAGGTCAGGCTTTTTTGTGACAATTTTATAAGGGGGATCGCCCTTGTTGAACAAGAAAACTTTCAAACTCTTGTTCAAACTGTCATACTGTAGCTGAGCAACATATGCAGGACAGTGGGATGGCTGTCATGGAATAAAACTGTCATTAAAAAATGTGTCACAAGGATTTTTCACTTTAGGTTGCTGAGGGTACTTCATCATTGTACATGCATGAAAAAATAGCTCTGGGAGTGTTAAACATTTATGGTCATAGTTCTCATTTTGGCAGCATTGATAGTTATCCTTTTTCTGGGAACATATGAATTCTATTTGCTTGAGATGAAGTTATTAGCTATATCATTACTGTTATCATTGTAGTTATCATTCTAGGTGTGAAAGTACCTTAAGTCCTTTACGGTGTTGACCTTTCGCCTTCATCCAAAGGTCATTTCAATATGAGCACTTGTCCTGGATTTGAAGTGGGTCAGGGGTCCTCGTTCTGGATCAGGGTATGAGGTCATGAAGATGGGATGCCATGCATAGTGCCTGTCACCAATTGGAATCCCATCTAAATGTCCTGTGGGATGTACAATTCTAGACCAGTACACTCTATGTTCAAACAATGGTTTTTATCACAGTAAGCCACACATATTTCCTTATCACATTCAAACTTCTGGCACAAGGAGGACTCAGAAAATCCTGGAGTTGTGGACGGACCCTGGCCACTTTGCTTCAATGTCTGAATTGAGGCAGATATCCGCACAGATAATGTCAGAATGATTGACGTATGGTCATGTATGATATAGTCCACAGATGACCCACAATGATATGAAAGAACAACACCCTATTTTCTATGGTTTTGCATATTAGGGCAAAACTAACCACACTCTAATCCTCACAGAGTCCCAACAGTAGATAAACCCAAGCTCATGTGACTGGAAATGCACACAAATTTTACTGTCTTTATTTATTCAGCTGAAATAAGCCAACATGCAGGAGCCATGAGTGGAAAAGTAAATGCACCCTGACTGCTTCCATTAAGGTCATTAGAGCCAGGTACTGCTAATTAAGTGGAGAAAATTAATATTTCATTTTTTAAAATTTAACCTTCATTTTACCAGGCAGGTCATTTAAGATGGGAATGCTATTACAATAATGGCCCTGGCAAAAGTTAAGAGCTCTTGAGGGGGAATAAGGAGTGATAGAGGGGTAAAAACCGTTAAAATAAAAGGGATACGATAAAATAAAATAAAACAAGAACAAACAGAACAACACCAGACAATACAGACAGACAAAAGGCAAGCAATAGTCAGAGAGCAAACACCAGACAAACAGTACACAAGTACAAAATGCAACAGCGAACTACAAAAGCACCAAACTAATGACAGGTAAACATATGCAGTACATGGCAAGATTTGGCACCAGCAGGATGGAGCAGATAATTATGAATTAAAACGGCAGCATCTTTCTGAGACATAGTTCATAAGACACTTTCAGGTAGAGGGATAAAATTGTATAGTTTTATGCTTTTTTGAAAGGTGTTCCAGTACCTAGAAACTGAGAACCTGAAGAATGACTGACTCCATTAAGTCCTTACTGAGGGGACGTTGAGGTTAATGAAATTAGCAGATTGAGTATTATAAAAAAATGAGATTTTTAACAAATTACAAAAATATGAGGGGGTTAAACCAAGCGGAGTTTTATGAATGTGTGAGCCAGAGGATCTTGCGGTGTCTGTGTAAGGGTGGACAGTTAACAGATGCATAAAGTTGGCAATAATATGTTCTGTAAGGAGCAGTAGAGGCAAACCTGATGGCAGAGTGGTAGAGCACATCAAGATGCTCCAGTGTACCCTTAGACGCCAATTTAAAATGACATTGCCATGATCTAGAATGTACCGCTGGACTAAGAGTCATTTGAAATGAAGTGAAAGATGAGCGGTCGTGACAGAAAACTGAGACTGGATGTTATCTATAGTCTGCAGCTAAGAAATGTAGGGCTAGAAAGACAAACTGCCTTCAAGCCAAATACCCAAGCGTTTAGAGCATGTGACTGTCTCAAGATCTGTTCTGCAGACAGTCTAAATCGTGCCGTTGGGCAGGCTGAAAGGACTGTTCCTGAACCACATGACCTCGGTCTTTGATGTATTCAACACGAGGTGAAGTGTTGAGAAAGCCAGCTGAAGCCGATTTAAGCTGTGCTGAAGGGCACGAAGTATGGGTTTTGAGGAGGGGCCGACTGCATATAGCATTGCGTCATCAGCTACAGATGGACAGAGATTAGTTAGATTGCTAGATGGACAGAGATAATTAGATCATCAGGACGTGCAACCATCTGTAAATAAAAGCAGGTCTCACGCATGGCTTCTGAATGTTGGCTTGTTTTTGATTGAATAAATAATTCCAAAGTAAAAATTGAGCATGCTATTAGTTATATGAGGTTAGCGCTCCTGCTATGTTCCTAGGTCCATTTTGACCCTGTATGGTTTAACTACTCAACACAACTTTATGTTTTGGATCAAAATGAACCTGTGAATTACAGATTTAACCAAAGGAATCAATTGTAATTTTTCCTGATACAAAACTTTATTTTTAGGCAAAGTTAGAATATCAAAAATGACCATGAACAATTTAATCCATGTGCACTGCCACTTGTCACATTTTGCAGCTTTTTATCATTGAACAGCAGTACCATATGGATGGATGTATGGATGGACGGAGGGTCTGATGGGATTGTAGCATGTGATCTATTCACACTGCACATGAATGACAGCATATGAGAGCCTGTGTTTGTGGTTGCAGTGGTATGGGTTTTGCAGTCTGTTTTGGAAGGGCGTGTGTGGCACCTCCTCCACTTGCTTGTGCCTGAGGCAGGACCAGATTCCTCCAATGGCCCTCACGATGAATACAGAAGGTGGGGTTCGGGAAGGGTGCCATGGGGTTTGTATGTGGGTGACTGAGGGTAGGAGGGTCACAAGAGTTTTAGGAAGGAATACGCTCCTCCTGAGAAGTTTCCCACTGTCCCGTACTGAGTCCATCTGAGTCCAGATCACAAATGCCTTATATGCAGACGCATCAGTGATAATGTAAAAATGACCAAAGACGACCCACCTATGCCACACATTCCCAATAGCTCCCAGCTTGTCTCTCTCATATTTCAGTAGTTCCCACATGAACTGTAACCCAGAATATGACTCGGAACAATATCTTTGTACCTAACTGGCGTTCCAACTTTATAAAAACACCACATTGGTCATCATAAATTTCACATGATCATATCCACACTGTTGAGGATGTTGTTTAATTCTGAAAAAATAAAGTTTATGGGTCTTTCAATTATGTTAATGTCTGAGATCTGAAGAGGGATCATTTTGACCCAAATACACTACATGGCCCAAAGTATGCAGACACCTGACATCCAACATCTCATCTAAAATTATGGGCATTCATATGGAGTTGGTCCACCCTTTGCTGCTATAAAAACCTCCACTCTTCTGGGAAGGATTTAAACTAGATGCTGAAGCATTGCTGCAGGGATTTGCTTCCATCCTGCCAGAAGAGCATTGGTGAGGTCAGGCACTGATTGTACGATTATACCTCGCTTACAGTTGGTTACCAATTCATCCTAAAAGGGTTGGATGGGGCTGAGGTCAGTGCAGTCCAATCAAGTTCTACCACACCATCCTGGACAAAAACATTATCTATATAGACCTCGCTGTGTGCCTGGGGGCATTGTCAAGCTGAAACAGGAAAGGGCCTTCCCTAATCTGTTGGGGAAGCACAGAATCGTCTAGAATGTGATGGTATGCTGCAGCATTAAGATTTGCTTTCACTGGAACTTTCTTTCAGGGGCCTGAAAGAGGGTGTGCTTACTTTCTCACACCACTGTGTACATCATGGTATGTATTTACCAAGACTGATTTTCTTCAGGGTTCCATAACTGTATAGGGTTGTCATGGGTACCTGCACGTTCATTCTGTGAAAGGTTCTGTATGTGCCTGATGAGGAATCTGGCTGCAGTCCAGGGCGTTAATGACACAAGGAACCTGCATTAACATGAAAGGATAATTGTCAGATTGAATAGTTCAGCCAAGGCGTTAACATGAACAAAATGTACAAAAATGTCAAGTTACTCACACATAAAAAGCACTATATATAAGTCATTAAGACTAATAAGACTTATAAATCTGGGCCTGCCATTAAAAGTACTGATATCAAAATCAAGCCAAGTTACAGTACACAATATTGGCTGTCTTAGCTAACGCTAACTAAACATGCTATGCTGTATTTCAAATTCCAATGCTGCAACCCAATATTTCTTAAATTATTTTAAGTAACTTGGCCCTGTGTTTTTTCATCTTCCCATCTGAAGAGAATGTGGTCATTCAAAGCGTATGTGTCACATTCAATTTCGGCTTCTGAGCTCACATCTTGTGTAGCTTTCTGTTATGCTCCGTGTTCAGTTTTTTTTCTTCTGAGATCCACATTTTGTGTTTATGAGGTTTATAAGGCATACCCCTAGTTGTGGCAAGGACTCCTCTTTGCTGTCTTCCCCCACTAGGTAGCTGACCTTACAGTTTACACAGTACATACTTCCCAGCAATCTTTGCATATGAGAAAATAAAAGTAGTATCAAAGAAATGACCACAAATTATTCAATGGAATAGTTTAAACAAGGTTTTCTACAGAATGGGCATGTAAGATGAAGTTTGACATGATCACAGACTTTTGTACAAAGCACACTAACCATGACCTCATCATGGTTGCTAATTGAACAATGTATAAAACACATGACACCATAATACATTCAATATTCTCTGATGATCAAAGCATGTAAAATACAATTCAGAAGCTTGTGCGCGAATGTGTTTTTTCATGTAGACTACTACTAGATATGAAAGTGTTTAGCGTATGTTAAAATCGAATTGATTTTAATGGGGTGTTGTAGACACAACAGACGCACTAATTGTTTGTACGTCGGTGGAGAAACTATGTCTTGCTAAAGTGGCATTTGCAAGTAATGGGAGCTCGTAGCCCAGTAAAAAACATAGGTAAACAGTAGAAACGGCACAACGGTCAGCTGTTGTCGATTTTTAATAAAATGCATATGAGCCTCAGTTTCAAGCCACAAACAATCGTTCAGTTAATTGCAGCAATCATTAAATCATCGGGTGCAGTAGAAGAATATCAAGGCAGTGCGTATGTCCGTTAACGTTTTCCACGTATTGAACTCGGACAACGTGGCAAAAAATTTAAACGTCGGCCAGGAACACTAAGAAAGTTTGAGTGTTTCTGTTAATTTGCTGGATGTTTGCTTGAAATATTATCGCGGTAGAGATGTTACTCTCCCCTTTCAAGAGAGGAACAGATCTAGAGCATGGCTTCTGACAGCCAGAAATTTGAAGGAAAAAAAAAACAAAAACAAAAAAAAAAACCCTGAAGAGAGAAGCTGGGTGGCTCTGAGCTTTAGATAAAGGTCTGATGGTGACGACCAGCCCTCCTAAAGAAACAGAATCTGCGCAAGGCAAATAACAGCAGACATCTCAGGACTTGTGTGCCATACAGATAATGAATGTAAAAAATGCAAGCACAAGCACTTGTAGCCTTACTAGCAAGGTCAATGTCTGTCGCTGCTTGTTGGTATTGAGTCAAAATCTGCACCCCACGTTCAACATGATGATGACCCCCGTCCACAGGTCGAAAGTAGAGGCCCACTGGTTGGAGGAGAATGACACCGATGGAACTAATATGCCCAGGTCTTCTCAGTCACCAGATAGGAATCCACCCCAGGATCTATTGTTTATGGAAAGTTCTGGAACGATGGCTGATACAGTACAAGTTGACTGACTCTATGGTGGAAGAGCAGAAGGCCAGGTGCTGATGGACTATGTGCCACCATGAATACAGGCTGCACTGTCTATACATCAAGACAACACCATATCAAATAATGTTACACTGGTGCTTAGATTTTTTTGCTCACAACTGTAAATATAAGAATAATTCAAAAACGTTTATGACATATTAAGTTATATGCATGACTGTCACAGTCCTTGTAAAATGCCTACTTTCTGCACTGCAAAAAGAGATGTTCTCTTTTTAGTGTGCTTAGCTTATCCATACTGTACCAATCGGCACTCAAGAGCCGGTGTACTTCTGTATGCAAGAGGTGCATACGCATATGCAAGAGATGCTTTTAAACCAGAAAAATAAATAGGTTAATAAATAGGTTAAGAATCATCCATCTATGCACGCGTGTCACGCATCTGATTTCAGTTTTATTCTGATCATTTTAAAAGCATGTAATCCCACATCCTCACCAGAATAATTATGTGATAGACATTTGCGGGCTGCAGATAGCCTATGGAGAGGCATTTGTGCATCTGCGGTCGTGACGAGGCAGAAGCGGACTCCCAGCCTGCGAGTTCCAGCTCAGACTGGTTCTCTCCAGGGAAAGAGAAAGAGGAAGATGCAGTTTGCGCAAAAAAGTGCCATTTCATCAGCCAGCTTGTGAAAGAATCTGCAGAAGCTGTGACTCCCCCCCTCCCCAGACTGGCTGTGCTTTTCATGACTAAAGGTTGCGCTAAGACCTTGATTACCACTCACGCAACGCCTACATCAACATTAGCATCAGCACAATTCAGATAAATCCTACTTTCTTGTTCCTAGAAAATACAAACTGGCTATGATGTCATTGGTTCTCTGGAATTGATTTTATGTGAGGGCAGAGGTCTATGGAGACCCTGTGGATTAGACAGGAGATGGTCATTGCCAAATAGCAGTATGTAGTAACCAAGAGACAGCAGTAGCTGTGAACTTTTCAGCGAATGTTAATAGGTGAATGAGTAACGGTGGTTGATTAACATTTAGTTTTAGGTGATTTTGCAGATACATAATCTGCAACCCAAAACTCCCAGATTAACTGCAGGGGGGAAACTGGGCATCAGCCAGAATGTTCAGTTTGACAGTCAGAATGTTAAATTTTGTTTATCTGCTGTTAAACTTGCACCTTGGACCATGATTCCTTCCGGATCAATTCGCCTCATCTCCAGGCAAGAGAGAGTGAAGTGAGTTCTGGGGACTGTATGAGCCTACAATGGCCAAGTCAAAGAATGCGAGAATTATTTCAAATAATCATGCTTAAAGCTAATGAAGAATGAAGCAAATACTGCCAAAATCCTAATCGGTGAAAATAACAAACACATGCACTCACACAGCTGTGGAGAATTACAATCAAACTCATATTGTTACACTGTCAACATAATAATAATAATAATAATAATAATAATAATAATAATAATAATAATAATAATAATAATAATAATAATATGTGTAATAGCAAAGGGAAATCTTATAGCTGTCGATCAACACAAATCATTTTTTAGCAATGGAATTTTAATTTTAAAATTACTTGATTATCAATTATTCTTATTATCAGAGTAGTACTTTATGAATGGAATGTTAGGCCTTTTGGCAGTGAGTGAACACCATGATGCATTGCTGCATTAAATTGAGATGATACAGCACACAAAAGATATTTTAAAAATGTCACAGAGCTTTCAGTCACCCACAAAGCCATAACTTGGCACACTTGAGACTGCCAGTGACTCCTCTCTACAACTGGCTGCTATTTTCTGCATGCGGGACTCCATCTGATGCTTATGCTGAGTCCGTCACAGAACCAGAAGAGGACCCTCTGAGAAACAGAGCTGTGATGCATCAAAGCACTCGCAAGAAACAGGACAAGACAGCGCGGACATGCTTCTTTTGAAATTTTATTTAATATATCAAAGTAATTTATAAAACAGAGTCCTGACGTTGCGACCGTGTTGCTCAGTGGCACAGGCTTTTCAAATAAAGGAGTGGGGAAAAAGAATTAATGAAAAATGTAACATATGACACTGGTATGCATTCAAGATAGTAAGCAACATTATGACTCGGAAGTGAATTGTTTTAATGTACTTAATAGACTTATGCCCTGGGGACTTAAAAAACTCATCTTCCCTCTAATCATGAGTTTCTGTGTTAAAAACGGATTGGGTCCACCACCGCAGATTAAGAGAAGGGCTGAAGAAAACGAAAGGTTATTTTCTGTTTTAGTACCTTAAGCCAGCTGGAAATACACTGAAAGGCATTGATTATAAGAGTCTCATTACCTAAATCATTGGCATTATTCATTTGTGAAGTAAACCATAGACATTAATAATCAATGAGCTAAATCACTGACATTGATAAATTGAATCTAACAGATTAGAAGGAATTTCCATATTTCTTCTCATAATTTCACAAGAAAATTTAAAACAAGATACTTTGGGTACCGGTTATTTACAAACTGCATTCACTGTTATGTCTGCAAGAAGGAGTCAAACGAAAAACAACAATGTGTACTTTCAGAATTTACAAACACTGGATACCTGCATGCCTCTAAAAACAAGACTCTAAATACTGTTAACTAACCAGTTACCGTTTTAACATTAGCAAGAAGGCTGCAAATTCCAAAAGACGGTTGAATGTACTTAAAGCCCTAGTCCAATCAAAATCATAATTTCTAATAGATATTTTTTCAAAAAGCATCAAAGGAAGCAAATGCTAAGCCTATTTCATTTGGTACAGATTTTAGGGTTTCCTTTTATCCTGAAATCAACTAAGTCAATATTCCACCTAAAGCTGGAGGCTTTGGAATCGGTCTTTCAAAGACCATATCGCCAGTGTGAATGACCTCACCATTTACATTATAACCAATCAGGGGGGCATCTGTTTTGAGGTCAGCCAATTAAATTTGACAATCACGCAAACGTCCACTACAGAATGGCGATGACCTGTCAGACCTCCAGCTCTCCCATTTAGAAATGACACCCTTCACGTCTAGAGGAAATCTAAAGGAAATCTAATTATTTTCCCGTTCATAAATCTGAAAATAGCACACATTATCGTCATGCGAGAGACTCTTTAAACGCAGGAATAAGAGACTACACAGCGGCTGTAATGGAGGACAGTGTTCACGGCCAGGAGATGGCGCTATGGTTAGCCTTGTAGCAGGCAGAGTCAGGGTGACTCAGCACTCACATTCCCCCAAAAACCCACCACACGCGCGGCTCTGCAACCCTTTCCTCGGCGGAACGCCTGGGGCCATTCTTCTGGCGCGCGGTTGGAGGAGGAGGAGAGACTGGCCAAACCCACCTTTAGAGGAGGAAGTGCGGTCACAGTTCAGCTGGCGGGACATAAGAACGCAGGATAGCGCTGGGGGTCGGTATCAGCTGATAATGCCTTAAAAATGAACAGGCGGGTGACTGCCTGATGCTGTGATTACAGCTGGTATGATTGGCTGCTATGACAACGTGTGACATGCATCTGCAGCACTGTAATTAAGCAAAAACACCCCCCCCCCCCCAAAAAATAAAATAAATCAAAATGGCCTAATCATAGTCATCTGAACCTCTTTTATTCATTTTTCATTGATCATTTTTACAAACACCAAACACCCAATGCAAAGCTCCACAGAGACTCTGGACTTCTCTATGCTCTCTGCTTAATAATAATAAAGTAAACCGGTTTCAGTATTTTGCCATATAAACAAAATGCTACTTTCTCCATCTTAAGTTGCTGTCTGTGATTACCTACTTCCCTGAATGTGGAAACCAGGTTGCACTTTGTATGCAAAATGTAAAACAGAAGGTAACAACATCAGCCAATATGGTCAGACAAATATCAGTTGGCCCAGAATTTTCCTATTGTGTATCCCTAGTTGGAAATCTACTTTGTATGCAGAAGTGACACAAATCTTACCTTCTAATTTGCCTCGGTGAGGAGTTTGCTACAGCTGGTTTTACACAGTTATGCAACTGGATATTTCCCATCAGGGAAACGTTACAGGGCCTTATTTATCAGAAGGAAAGTGTGACTGTATGGACAGTCATCACTGTACAGAGTTCGCCAGCTGTTCTACGAATCTGTTCTATGGATCTTTCCATATTCCACACTGCAACGCACTGCACCGAAGGTAAAGTCTCCACATTTACCAGTGAAACACGACAGCCGCGTGCTTCTGGACTTTTCCGAACTTGCGGATAAGGACAAGACGCACAAAACCTACTCCCTCATAACAGTACACCCTGTGATTTAGTCATGGTTTGCTTGTGGTTTCACAAACATTAAGATATAATGTCCTGACTATTTGCTGTACAGCGGTGTCACATTCATTTCCTGTATAATTGATGCCTTTCTGTATAGTCCTGTCAATCAAACGTCAAAATAAGAGTTTCAGATAACCATTACACAACAGCTCTGTAGGATAACTTACCTGAACAGCACATTGTTAGTACTAGAGCCAACTGGCATTTTTCCTCAACATTTTTCCTTGGATTTTCAGTTAAGAATGAAACGTCAGAAACACTGTTTATCTAAAACAGACATCATTTGCTGCCAGGCAATTTATAAACAAGAAACGAATCCTCCAGCACATTCCCATAATACCGTTATAAATACACATATTAATCAGTGCAGTATGTCCTTTTAGAAACACCAACAAAAGAAAACATATAGGGAAACCGTAATGCCCTGGAAAAAAAATCACAAGATCCATTTAATACCACCTGTCATGATAAATCGAATCGCGATCTTAAACAGAATAGGATAACTACCAACATGGGGCATATAGGCAATCTTTGGTCTTTTCTCTTTAATCACACCTGATGTGGTAGCAAACATCCAAGCATCAGAGGCCATGTGAAAGGCTTCTGGGAAATAAACAAACTTCGCTGATATTAATTGGAGCTGAAAAGACAGCCAATGAACAGCAAGGCCTTGCAGCTTCCATGTGACTGAAAAAGCAAATCACATGGTCACACAGAAGCAGTATGACCTCGCTACTGATTGGCTGATATCGGTGATTAAGTCCTTTCCCGGCAAAAGCATGTCACATGGCATCTGACACTTGGATGTGTGCTACCCCATCAGGTGTGATTAAAGAAAAAAAGATGAAAGATCGCCATGGCGACAGTTATTCTTATTACGCTTCAAAAAATCCCGATACCATACACCGTGCAGCCCTGGCAACGGGACAGCAGGATCGGTGCACTTGGAGCAGAAAAAAAGCATCCTTGCTTCCACACACACGAACACACTGACTGCTCAGACTGAAAAGGCATTCATTTCCACTCCCTGCAAGGGAATATCTCGAACAGACGTGAGGACATTCACTCTTACTGTGAAAATACAAGCAATCTGAAAATAATGCATCAAATAACTGATCAAACAGTAACCAAGGGCAACCAATCACCCGCCGGCCAGCCCTGAAGAGGGACCGGGACGGGGGCGTTAATCCTATAAATGTACAGTTTCTCCTACAAGCACGCCTGCCACAGGTACCGGAAGCCAAGGGCCCCGTTTGACACGCGGCCATTTTAGCCACCAGACACCGGGCTTCACGCATATCCTGGCGGCCATGTTGTGGGGCGAGGCGCCACAGAGCGATCATGTGACACGGGAGGCCCGTGAGAGAGCTGTATCGAAGGCCAAAGGCAAAGCTCGGATGGAGGGAAATGGGGAGGGTGGGGGGGGGGGTTTGATAAAGCCAAAAACACCTTCCAAGCATACAAGCTTTGCCACCAACCAACCTACTTTAATACATGAATGGCATTCTTCGAATCTGGGTCACTCTACAAGCATTCGATATATGAAAGTGAAAACAATAAGACAATGTCTGGCACACGAACGGGGAAGGATGATCTTGCACATATTTCCCTAAAGCAAAACACCTTATCCTCTCGTTGATACACTGGATATCTTCCCTGATTTCTGTTTTTCAGTCACAGACTGTTTATACTTCAGAGGGATTACACACGCCACTCCTAAATGCTTTTAAGTAAAAGGTTAAAGGTCAATTAGTACCTTTCTCCAATGATGGTTGGTAAATAAGATGCACAAATATAAATCCCTCACAAATAAAAATGATTGAAACTCAAGCTAAAATGTGTTTACAGGTAAATGGATGACATTCAAAGAAGCATAAAAAAAGGTTATGGCAGACTGCTTTAAAATAGCCAGACCACCTCCTTCCACAGACAAAAATATAAGCATTTCTGCCACAGTCTTTTTCTCCTCTAAGTTTTCATTTTATCCACTTGTTGAGTCCCTCACTAAAAGATCCACAGTGAAAGAATTCCTACACACGTTCACATGCTGCCCTCTGCAGGCTCAGGCCTGAACTGCAGGAGTGTTCTGACAAGCAAGGAGACACAATGTGGTTGGGCTGCTTGTCCTTTTGAGAGGAGAGAGAAAGAGAGAGTTTGCTGGTCCTTTCCAAAATCGTAGTGAAAGATGCAGATGCAAAGATCCAAAAAATAGGATAAGACTACAATCCTCCAGTAGTCTGCAGGAGGACATGGGTACTACAGTGCATCTTGGCTCATGAACTTCACAGCTTCCGTCCAGAGTGCCCTCAGAATTCCGAGACGTTGGTCTGTGAGGAGCAGCTCCGCAGAACAAAGCCAAACAGACGTATCTTACAATAAAAGCCCGGAGGAGTCGAGCGCTGTGGCAATGTCAGAGCCACGCCCATGGCCACGCCTACTGCTACGATACCCAGATCTACTTTAGATGATAGGGCCTATTTCTGCCGATTATTGAGAAAAACGTACAGATGGCAAATGCTTTCAAGTTCAATAGCTCCTAGATGATAGGGCCTAGGGCGTTCAAACCACTTATAAATTGTTCACAAACCACGGGGGCAAGACGCAGAGCCTATGCTTCGCGCGTCATGACCTTGTGCGATTTTACACGAATATTTTCAATGATGGATATTTCTGGCGATTATTGAGAAAAACGTACAGCTGGCAAATGCTTTCAAGTTCAATAGCTCCTAGATGATAGGGCCTAGGGCCTTCAAACCACTTCTAAATTGTTCACAATCCACGGGCGCAAAACGCAGAACCTATGCTTCGCGCGTCATGACCTCGTGCGATTTTACACGAATATTTTCAATTAGGTATTTCTGCCAATTATTGAGAAAAACGTACAGCTGGCAAATGCTTTCAAGTTCAATAGCTCCTAGATGATAGGGCCTAGGGTCATCAAACCACTTCTAAATTGTTCACAAACCACGGGCGCAAGACGCAGAGCCTATGCTTTTCGCGTCATGACCTCGTGCGATTTTACACAAATATTTCCAATGAGGTATTTCTGCCGATTATTGAGAAAAAAGTACAGCTGGCAAATGCTTTCAAGTTCAATAGCTCCTAGGTGATAGGGCTTAGGGCCTTCAAACCACTTCTGAAATGTTCACAACCCAGGGGCGCAAGACGCAGAGCCTATGCTTCAAACGTCATGACCTTGTGCGATTTTACACGAATATTTCCAATGAGGTATTTCTGCCAATTATTGAGAAAAACTTACAGCTGGCAAATGCTTTCAAGTTCAATAGCTCATAGATGATAGGGCCTAGGGCCTTCAAACCACTTCTAAATTGTTCACAAACCACGGGCGCAAGAAGCAGAGCCTATGCTTCGCGCGTCATGACCTCGTGCGATTATACACAAATATCTTCAATGAGGAATTTCTGCCAATTATTGAGAAAAAGGTACAGCTGGCAAATGCTTTCAAGTTCAATAGCTCCTAGATGACAGGGCTTAGGTCCTTCAAACCACTT
Source organism: Anguilla pacifica (assembly GCA_039654925.1). NCBI lineage: Eukaryota > Metazoa > Chordata > Actinopteri > Anguilliformes > Anguillidae > Anguilla > Anguilla pacifica. The sequence continues at coordinate 20,922,531 of CM077296.1, read as the reverse complement.
CTAAATTGTTCACAAACCACGGGCGCAAGACGCAGAGCCTGTGCTGCGCGCGTCATGACCTTGTGCGATTTTACAAGAATATTTCCAATGAGGTATTTCTGCGGATTATTGAGAAAAACTTACAGCAGGCAAATGCTTTCGAGTTCAATAGCTCCTAGATGATAGGGCCTAGGGCCTTCAAACAACTTCTGAAATGTTCACAACCCAGGGGCGCAAGACGCAGAGCCTATGCTTCAAACGTCATGACCTTGTGCGATTTTACACGAATATTTCCAATGAGGTATTTCTGCCAATTATTGAGAAAAACTTACAGTTGGCAAATGCTTTCAAGTTCAATAGCTCATAGATGATAGGGCCTAGGGCCTTCAAACCACTTCTAAATTGTTCACAAACCACGGGCGCAAGAAGCAGAGCCTATGCTTCGCGCGTCATGACCTCGTGCGATTATACACAAATATCTTCAATGAGGAATTTCTGCCAATTATTGAGAAAAAGGTACAGCTGGCAAATGCTTTCAAGTTCAATAGCTCCTAGATGACAGGGCTTAGGTCCTTCAAACCACTTCTAAATTGTTCACAAACCACGGGCGCAAGACGCAGAGCCTGTGCTGCGCGCGTCATGACCTTGTGCGATTTTACAAGAATATTTCCAATGAGGTATTTCTGCGGATTATTGAGAAAAACTTACAGCAGGCAAATGCTTTCGAGTTCAATAGCTCCTAGATGATAGGGCCTAGGGCCTTCAAACAACTTCTAAATTGTTCACAATCCACGGCCGCAAGACGCAGAGCCTATGCTTCAGGCGTCATTACCTCGTGCGATATTACACAAATATTTCCAATGATGTATTTCTGCGGATTATTGAGAAAAACGTACAGCTGGCAAATGAATTCAAGTACAATATCTCCTAGATGATAGGGCCTAGGGTCATCAAACCACTTCTTAATTGTTCACAAACCACGGGAGCAAGACGCAGAGCCAATGCTTCGCGTTTCATGACCTCATGTGATTTTACACGAATATTTTCAATGATGAATATCTGCCGATTATTGAGAAAAAAGTAAAGCTGGCAAATGTTTTCAAGTTCAATAGCTGCTAGATGATATAGTCTAGGGCCTTCAAACAACTTCTAAATTGTTCACAAACCACAGGCACAAGACGCAGAGCCTATGCTCTGCGCGTCATGACCTTATGCGATTTTACACAAATATTTTCAATGATGGATTTCTGCCGATTATTGAGAAAATCGTACAGCTGGCAAATGCTTTCAAGTTCAATAGCTCCTAGATGATAGGGCTTAGGGCCTTCAAACCACTTCTGAATTGTTCACAACCCACGGGCGCAAGAGGCAGAGCCTATGCTTCGCGCGTCATGACCTTGTGCGATTTTACACGAATATTTACAATGAGGTATTTATGCTGATTATTGAGAAAAAGGTACAGCTGGCAAATGCAATCAAGTTTTATAGCTCCTAGATGATAGGGCCGAGGGCCTTCAAACCACTTCTAATTTGTTCACAAACCACGGGCGCAAGACGCAAAGCCTATGCTTCGCGCGTCATGACCTCGTGCGATTTTACACGAATATTTCCAATGAGGAATTTCTGCGGATTATTGAGAAAAACGTACAGCAGGCAAATGCTTTCGAGTTCAATAGCTCCTAGATGATAGGGCCTAGGGCCATCAAACAACTTCTAAATTGTTCACAATCCACGGCCGCAAGACGCAGAGCCTGTGCTTTGCGCGTTATGGCGTTGTGCGATATTACACAAATATTTCCAATGAGGTATTTCTGCGGATTATTGAGAAAAACGTACAGCTGGCAAATGCTTTCAAGTTCAATAGCTCCTAGATGATAGGGCCTAGGGCCTTCAAACCACTTCTAAATTGTTCACAAACCACGGCCGCAAGACGAAGAGCCCATGCTTCGCGCGTCATGACCTCGTGCGATTTTACACAAATATTTTCAATGAGGCATTTCCGCCGATTATTGAGAAAAACGTAAAGCTGGCAAATGCTTTCAAGTTCAATAGCTCCTACATCATAGGGCCTAGGGTCATCAAACCACTTCTAAATTGTTCACAAACCACGGGCGCAAGACGCAGAGCCTATGCTTCGCGCGTCATGACCTCGTGCGATTTTACACTAATATTTTCAATGAGGTATTTCTGCGGATTATTGAGAAAAACGTACAGCTGGCAAATGCTTTCAAGTTCAATAGCTCCTAGATGATAGGGCCTAGGGCCTTCAAACCACTTCTAAATTGTTCACAAACCACGGGCGCAAGACGCAGAGCCTATGCTTCGCGCGTCATGACCTCGTGCGATTTTACACGAATATTTTCAAAGAGGTATTTCTGCGGATTATTGAGAAAAACGTACAGCTGGCAAATGCTTTCAAGTTCAATAGCTCCTAGATGATAGGGCATAGGGTCATCAAACCACTTCTTAATTGTTCACAAACCACGGCAGCAAGACGCAGAGACTATGCTTCGCGCGTCATGACCTCGTGCTATTTTACACAAATATTTTCAATGAGGTATTTCTGCCGATTATTGAGAAAAACGTACAGCTGGCAAATGCTTTCAAGTTTAATAGCTCCTGGATGATAGGGCCTAGGATCATCAAACCACTTCTAAATTGTTCACAATCCACGGGCACAAGACACAGAGCCTATGCTTTGCGCGTCATGACCTCGGGCGTTTTTACACAAATATTTCCAATGAGGTATGTCTTACGATTATTGAGAAAACCATATAGCTGGCAAATGCTTTCAAGTTCAATAGCTCCTAGATGATAGGGCCTAGGGTCATCAAACCACTTCTAAATTGTTCACAAACCACGGGCGCAAGATGCAGAGCCAATGCTTCGCGCGTCAGGACCTCGTGCGATTTTTCACGAATATTTTCAATAAGGTATTTCTGCCGATTATTGAGAAAAACGTACAGCTGGCAAACGCTTTCAAGTTCAATGGCTCCTAGATGATAGGGCCTAGGGCCATCAAACCACTTCTAAATTGTTCGCAAACGGTGGCCACAAGATGCAGAGGCTATGCTTTGCGCACCATCACCTCCTGCGATTTTACACGAATATTTCCAATGAGGCATTTTTGTTGATTATGGAAAAAAATACAGCTGACAAATGCTTTCAAGTTCAATAACTCCTAGATGATAGGGCCTCGGGCCATCAAACCACTTCTAAATTGTTCACAAACCACGGGCGCAAGATGCAGAGCCTATGCTTTGCGCGTCATGACCTTGTGCGATATTACACAAATATTTTCAATGATGGATTTCTGCCGATTATTGAGAAAAATGTACAGCTGGCAAATGCTTTCAAGTTCAATAGCTCCTAGATGATAGGGCTTAGGGCCTTCAAACCACTTCTGAATTGTTCACAACCCACGGGCGCAAAACGCAGAGCCTATGCTTCGCGCGTCATGACCTTGTGTGATTTTACACGAATATTTTCAATGAGGAATTTCTGCCGATTATTGAGAAAAACGTACAGCTGGCAAATGCTTTCAAGTTCAATAGCTCCTAGATGATAGGGCTTAGCGCCTTCAAACCACTTCTGAATTGTTCACAACCCACGGGCACAAGACGTAGAGCCTATGCTTCGCGCGTCATGACCTCGTGCGATTATACACGAATATTTTCAATGAGGAATTTCTGCGGATTATTGAGAAAAACTTACAGCTGGCAAATGCTTTCAAGTTCAATAGCTCATAGATGATAGGGCTTAGGGCCTTCAAACCACTTCTGAATTGTTCACAACCCACGGGCGCAAGACGCAGAGCCTATGGTTCGCGCGTCATGACCTTGTGCGATTTTACACGAATATTTTCAATGAGGTTGTTCTTCGGATTATTGACAAAAACGTACAGCTGGCAAATGCTTTCAAGTTCAATAGCTCCTAGATTATAGGGCCTAGGGCCTTCAAACCACTTCTAAATTGTTCGCAAACGGCGGCCACAAGATGCAGAGGCCATGCTTTGCGTACCATCACCTCCTGCGATTTTACACGAATATTTCCAATGAGGCATTTCTGTTGATTATTGAAAAAAATACAGCTGACAAATGCTTTCAAGTTCAATAGCTCCTAGATGATAGGGCCTAGGGCCATCAAACCACTTCTAAATTGTTTGCAAACAATGGCTAAAGTATTTCAATTTATTTTTGAAGAAGCACTCTTAACTGACTTGACTGAAGTAACCCTAGGTAGCTTCAATGATGAAGGAGCATAAAGTACGTTATCAACGTGCACTTGTACATCCCTTTAATGAAGATACAGCACTTTCATGTGGTCAAGTTGTTGTAGTGTGAAACTGCAAATAATTCAAAAGTGACTATGAAATAATGTAAACAAATATTATGAAATACAATGAAGTATGAGCAGAAATAATTCCTAAAAACATTGATGAATTAATCTACTCACAAACTAAGCTTCTCCAAGGATCACACAGGCAGATGGAACAAGATTAAAGGAGGTCTTGAATCATGCTGTACTTTAGCTTGTTAAACAGTGAAAATTCTTCTTCTTCCTTGGTGTTTTACAGCAGTTGGCATCCATTTTAGTTGCATTACCGCCTCCTTCTGGATCAAACAGGAAAAGAGGGAAAATGACTGCTCTTATAATGTGACTAGCAATCAATGTGACTTTAAACAACAATCAGAATGCAAACATCTGAAATAACAGGAATAAGTGACATTCACATAATGACCTATAGAACGTGCTACAAACATTTAAACAGAGTGAATGCAAGTGACATTACACAAACAATGGCCACAGGATGCACAGCCTATGCTTTGTGCATCATTACCTCGTGCGATTTTACACGGATATTTCCAATGAGTTATTTTTGTTGATTATTGAAAGAATACAGCTGACAAATGCTTTCAAGTTCAATAGCTCCTAGATGATAGGGCCTAGGGCCATCAATCCACTTCTAAATATTTCACAAACGGCGGCCGCAAGATGCAGAGCCTATGCTTTGTGCAGAATTACCTTGTGCGATTTTACACGAATATTTCCATGGAGGCATTTCTGTTGATTATTGAAAAAAATACAGCTGACAAATGCTTCCAAGTTCAATAGCTCCTAGATGATAGGGCCTAGGGCCCTCAAACCACTTGTAAATTGTTCACGAACGACGGGCACAAGACGCAGAGCCTATGCTTCGCGCGTCGTTGCCTCATGTGATTTTACACCATTATTTCCAACGAGGTATTTCTGTTGATTATTGAGAAAAAAACAGCTGGCAAATGCTTTCAAGTTCAATAGCTCCTAGATGATAGGGCCTAGGGCCCTCACACCACTTGTAAATTGCTCACGAACGACGGGCACAAGACGCAGAGCCTATGCTTTGCGCGTCCTTGCCTGGTGCGATTTTACACAAATATTTCCAACGAGATATTTCTGTTGATTATTGAGAAAAATACACAGCTGGCAAGTGCTTCAAAGTTCAATAGCTCCTAGATGATAGGGCCTAGGGCCCTCAAACCACTTGTAAATTGTTCACGAACGACGGGCACAAGACGCAGAGCCTATGCTTTGCGCGTCCTTGCCTGGTGCGATTTTACACAAATATTTCCAACGAGATATTTCTGTTGATTATTGAGAAAAATACACAGCTGGCAAATGCTTCAAAGTTCAATAGCTCCTAGATGATAGGGCCTAGGGCCCTCAAACCACTTGTAAATTGTTCACGAACGACAGGCACAAGACGCAGAGCCTATGCTTCGCGCGTCGTTGCCTCATGCGATTTTACACAAATATTTCCAACGAGGTATATCTCTTGATTATTGACTAAAAAACACAGCTGGCAAATGCTTTCAAGTTCAATAGCTCCTACATGAACTCATCAGTCAAAGAGGACATCACACACCAACACACACACAGACACGTACCAGATGCATGCCACTACATTACAATTGAGTGAATACGACTGAATATATCAAAAGCCATTGTGTATCAAGGGTCTGGTTCTTGAATGAAATAAAAAGGAAGAAATGCTAATTTCATGCAAAGTATTGGAAATTTACATTACATATTAAAATGGACTGAATTGCTTTTTGTTCAAATCTTTGATGCGATAATTAAAACTGAGGAGACAAACTGAGTCATGATCAATATTTTCTTCTCCGCTATTAGGTCCCCCGTTCAGACTGGTCAGTGGGAATGGCAGTTGCTCTGGAAGAGTGGAGGTCTATCACGGAGAGCAGTGGGAAACCGTGTGTGATAATGACTGGGATATGAATGATGCTGCAGTGGTGTGCAGAGAGCTGGGCTGTGGTACAGCTCTGTCTGCTCCAGGTATAGCCCAGTTTGGCCAGGGGACTGGAGAAATTTGGATGGACAATGTTGGCTGTTCAGGCAGTGAATCTTCACTCTCACAGTGCTCACACAGAGGGTTGGGAGAACACGACTGTGATCACGGGGAGGATGCAGGTGCTGTCTGCTCAGGTAAGGGAAACACATGTTCTACAGTCAATCTGGAAGACTAAGACAAATGTGTGACATCATTTGTAAACCTTTGAAGTGGTAACAGTAAAAATTTTGCATACTGTGTGGAAAATGTACATTCAGATAAAAGAAAAGGGGAACAGTTTCCAGGTTTTTTAGGTATTTATTCATTTCGTTTGTTACCAATTTAATGTAGAGGCAGCTTTAATCATTTTTGGCCTGAAATGTAAGTAGATTTTCAGGTGAGCAGTGGCGGTATTGCAAACTTATATACACAAATATACACAGACGGTACCAAATATATTTGCCCTTTATCTCTCAGTAATGTAATTGTTAGAAACGATATGGATTCCGTGCGTATAAACATTCTTTGCATAGTTGCTTGTGCCAGTGAAGTAGCTGCAAATTCAGCTCTCCTGCCAGCCCGCTGCTGCCTCTCACCATCATACGTAAGGGGCCAATGGTGTCAATGTGTTGCCTTCCTGTATATTTAAATGAACATAATTGAGTGAGAGCCTATCCGTGCAATTACAAAAAATTATTTGATCTATATTGTCCAACTGGGACAATATGTGCACTATTAGTATCTTTAGTATATTCGTTTGGAATAAATTTTTTGATCGATTTGCTGTTTAACACTGAGGATGTTCTTTGCAGTGCCCTTCTGGATTTCAATAAAACACCTGAAATGAACGCTAAATGCTAAAACATAGACATGGTACAAATGAGTGCCGTCATATGGGAATTCTAACGGGATACGATCCTCAAGAACAACCCCGTGATTCACATGGGTTCTCCTCTTCCTCAGCCTCCCTGATCCTGCCAATCGAGTTAGGAGCGTCAGGAGGACTGCTGCTGGTACTGGTGTCACTCGTCCTCTTCCTGCTGTTCTGGAAGAGAAGACACAGCTCAGGACGCACCCAAGTTGCAAAGACAGCGAGCAATGCACGTCAGTACCTCATTACAGAGCAACACGTACATCTGACCTACATTTGGCTCTGTAGTCCCCAATTTTATATTTGTGATCAAATTTGCATATGCTTAAAGATTCTCAGCTTTTTATTAAAGGGTATCATTTAAACATTTTTGTTTCACCATGTAGAAATGAAAGCTCTTTTCATATGAATATCTTATTATAAAATAGTTTATGTAACTGTTCAATCACATTCCCATTATCATTAACATCTTGTAATGCTTACTTGAACATAGATTTTATCATTTTGCATCATGAGAGTAGCAATAAGGAATCAAACTTATTTGTGTGTGATCTGTGATTCCAGCCCATCTCATTGATTGCACTGAGTATGAGTAACTAACTGGTCTACATTATACAGAGTCTAACGCACATTTTGCTTCAGGTACAATGAATGCCTACTTTGCCAGAGGAAAGGCCAGTGAGGAAGAGGATGAGCAAGACTATGAGAATGTAGAAACACTCACCGGAAATGATAATGAAGAGGAGATAGGGGATGAAGACTCTGGAAGTGAAGCTGACTATGTGAATTACAGGGAGCCTACTGAAAACGAATGCTCTGAGGATGAAAATACATATCAAACCTCTTAGATATATGACCAAAACTTGGCAGACCAAGGGCGTAACTTTAGTTTGAATATTGGGGGGTGTTGAAATACATAAATCTCCAGAATTCCAACCCTGCAGGGGGGTCCAGGGACATGCTACCCTGGAAGAAATTTTTTTAAAGAACAGCTGTGAAATTATCGGTTTTGGCAAATTCTAAGGGGAAAATACTTCAGATTACTGTTCTTGAGGCAGAGCTGACGAAAAGACTTCCTTGTTGAATGTAATATTAAGAGCAGGTTGTGAAATGCATTATGTGACTGGATAAAGACAAAGGTGGAGATGCACGTTGGATTGCATGTATTCATTATGAAAGGAAAGCATGAAAAACTGTTTCTTAAAGAGCATCTAAGTGATGAAAAGCTTATTTATAAGGGCAAAGGTGTAACAATGGCAATTTATTTAAAGACTTAAAAAACTACTAAGTTTTTAAATGTACAGTTTTTTTATTCGTTTAATGTAATAAGGTTTTGATACTGTTAACTGTTGTTTTTAATAATGTTATTTTAAATGATATTCTACTGCATAACTAACATCAAACGACTTATCTTGCTCCTTAACTAACATTAAGGCAGTGAGCGAGCCACAAGAGCAGCAGTGTCTGTTTTAATGGTGTTTAAAATTATTATTTGTCTTGTGGGGCTTTATTAGGCTCTGCGTCGTGCGCCCGTGGTTTTTGAACAATGTAGAAGTGGTTTGAAGGCCCTAGGCCCTATCATCTAGGAGCAATTGAACTTGATAGCATTTGTTATCTGTATTTTTCAAATATCAGTTTAAATTCATAATTGGAAATATTTGTGTAAAATCGCACGAGGTAATAATGCACAAAACATAGGCTGTGCATCCTGTGGCCATTGTTTGTGTAATGTTACTTGCATTCACTCTGTTTAAGTGTTTGTAGCACCTTCTATAGGCCATTATGTGAATGTCACTTATTCCTGTTATTTCAGATGTTTGCATTCTCATTGGTTGTTTGAAGTCACATTGATTGCTAGTCACATTATAAGAGCAGCCATTTTCCCTCTTTCCCTGTTTGATCCAGAAGGAGGTGTTAATGCAACTAAAATGGATGCCAACTGCTGTAAAACACCAACGAAGAAGAAGAATTTTCACTGTAAAACAAGCTAAAGAACAGCATGATTCAAGAGCTCCTTTAATCTTGTTCCATCGGCCTGTGTGATCCTTGGAGAAGCATTGTTAGTGAGTAGATTAATTCATTAATGATTTTAGGAATTATTTCTGCTCATACTTCATTGTATTTCATGAAATTTGTTTACCTCATTGGAAATATTCGTATAAAATCGCACGAGGTCATGACGCGCGAAGCATAGGCTCTGCGTCTTGCACCCGTGGTTTGTGAACAATGTAGAAGTATTTGGAAGGCCCTAGAACCTATCATCTAGGAGCTATTGAACTTGAAAGCATTTGCTGGCTGTACGTTTTTCTCAATAATCAGCAGAGATACCTCATTGAAAATATTCGTGTAAAATCGCACGAGGTCATGACGCGCGAAGCATAGGCTCTGCATCTTGCGGCCGTGGTTTGTGAACATTTTTGAAGTGGTTTGAAGGCCCTAGGCCCTATCATCTAGGAGCTATTGAACTTGAAAGCATTTGCCAGCAGTACGTTTTTCTCAATAAACCGCAGAAATACCTCATTGAAAATATTCGTGTAAAATCGCACGAGGTCATGACGCGCGATGCATAGGCGCTGCGTCTTGCACCCGTGGTTTGTGACCATTTTAGAAGTGGTTTGAAGGCCCTAGGCCCTATCATCTAGGAGCTATTGAACTTGAAAGCATTTGCCAGCTGTAGGTTTTTCTCAATAATCCTCAGAAATACCTCATTGAAAATATTTGTGTAAAATCGCACGAGGTGATGACGCGCGAACCATAGGCTCTGCGTCTTGCACCCGTGGTTTGTGAACAATGTAGAAGTATTTGGAAGGCCCTAGAACCTATCATCTAGGAGCTATTGAACTTGAAAGCATTTGCCGGCTGTACGTTTTTCTCAATAATCGGCAGAAATACCTCATTGAAAATATTCGTGTAAAATCGCACGAGGTCATGACGCGCGAAGCATAGGCTCTGCGTCTTGCGCCCATGGTTTGTGAACATTTTAGAACTGGTTTGAAGGCCCTAGGCCCTATCATCTAGGAGCTATTGAACTTGAAAGCAATTGCCAGCTGTACGTTTTTCTCAATAAACCGCAGAAATACCTCATTGAAAATATTCGTGTAAAATCGCACGAGGTCATGACGCGCGATGCATAGGCGCTGCGTCTTGCACCCGTGGTTTGTGACCATTTTAGAAGTGGTTTGAAGGCCCTAGGCCCTATCATCTAGGAGCTATTGAACTTGATAGCATTTGCCAGCTGTACGTTTTTCTCAATAATCCGCAGAAATACCTCATTGAATATATTCGTGTATAATCGCACGAGGTCATGACGCGCGAAGCATTGGCTCTGCGTCTTGCGGCCGTGGTTTGTGAAATATTTAGAAATGGTTTGAAGGCCCTAGGCCCTATTATCTAGGAGCTATTGAACTTGAAAGCGTTTGCCATCTGTACTTTTTTCTCAATAATCCTCAGAAATACCTCATTGAAAATATTTGTGTAAAATCGCACGAGGTCATGACGCGCGAAGCATAGGCTCTGCGTCTTGCGCCCGTGGTTTGTGAATAATTTAGAAGTCGTTTAAAGGCCCGAGGCCCTATCATCTAGGAGCTATTGATCTTGAAAGCATCTGCCAGCTGTACGTTTTTCTCAATAATCGGCAGAAATACCTCATTGAATATATTTGTGTAAAATCGCACGAGGTCATGACGCGCGAAGCATAGGCTCTGCGTCTTGCGGCCGTGGTTTGTGAACATTTTTGAAGTGGTTTGAAGGCCCTAGGCCCTATCATCTAGGAGCTATTGAACTTGAAAGCATTTGCCAGCTGTACGTTTTTCTCAATAAACCGCAGAAATACCTCATTGAAAATATTCGTGTAAAATCGCACGAGGTCATGACGCGCGATGCATAGGCGCTGCGTCTTGCACCCGTGGTTTGTGACCATTTTAGAAGTGGTTTGAAGGCCCTAGGCCCTATCATCTAGGAGCTATTGAACTTGAAAGCATTTGCCAGCTGTAGGTTTTTCTCAATAATCCTCAGAAATACCTCATTGAAAATATTTGTGTAAAATCGCACGAGGTGATGACGCGCGAACCATAGGCTCTGCGTCTTGCACCCGTGGTTTGTGAACAATGTAGAAGTATTTGGAAGGCCCTAGAACCTATCATCTAGGAGCTATTGAACTTGAAAGCATTTGTCAGCTGTATTCTTTCAATAATCAACAAAAATAACTCATTGGAAATATCCGTGTAAAATCGCACGAGGTAATGATGCACAAAGCATAGGCTGTGCATCCTGTGGCCATTGTTTGTGTAATGTCACTTGCATTCACTCTTTTTAAATGTTTGTAGCACGTTCTATAGGTCATTATGTGAATGTCACTTATTCCTGTTATTTCAGATGTTTGCATTCTGATTGTTGTTTAAAGTCACATTATAAGAGCAGTCATTTTCCCTCTTTTCCTGTTTGATCCAGAAGGAGGCGGTAATGCAACTAAAATGGATGCCAACTGCTGTAAAACACCAAGGAAGAGGAAGAATTTTCACTGTTTAGCAAGCTAAAGTACAGCATGATTCAAGACCTCCTTTAATCTTGTTCCATCTGCCTGTGTGATCCTTGGAGAAGCTTAGTTTGTGAGTAGATTAATTCATCAATGTTTTTAGGAATTATTTCTGCTCATACTTCATTGTATTTCATAATATTTGTTTACATTATTTCATAGTCACTTTTGAATTATTTGCAGTTTCACACTACAACAACTTGACCACATGAAAGTGCTGTATCTTCATTAAAGGGATGTACAAGTGCACGTTGATAACGTACTTTATGCTCCTTCATCATTGAAGCTACCTAGGGTTACTTCAGTCAAGTCAGTTAAGAGTGCTTCTTCAAAAATAAATTGAAATACTTTAGCCATTGTTTGCAAACAATTTAGAAGTGGTTTGATGGCCCTAGGCCCTATCATCTAGGAGCTATTGAACTTGAAAGCATTTGTCAGCTGTATTTTTTTCAATAATCAACAGAAATGCCTCATTGGAAATATTCGTGTAAAATCGCAGGAGGTGATGGTACGCAAAGCATGGCCTCTGCATCTTGTGGCCGCCGTTTGCGAACAATTTAGAAGTGGTTTGAAGGCCCTAGGCCCTATAATCTAGGAGCTATTGAACTTGAAAGCATTTGCCAGCTGTAAGTTTTTCTCAATAATCCGCAGAAATTCCTCATTGAAAATATTCGTGTATAATCGAACGAGGTCATGACGCACGAAGCATAGGCTCTGCGTCTTGCGCGCGTGGTTTGTGAAATATTTAGAAGTGGTTTTAAGGCCCTAGGTCCTATCATCTAGGAGCTATTGAACTTGAAAGCATTTGCCAGCTGTACGTTTTTCTCAATAATCGGCAAAAATACCTAATTGAAAATATTCGTGTAAAATCGCACGAGGTCATGACGCACAAAGCATAGGGTCTGCGTCTTGCGCCTGTGGTTTGTGAACAATTTAGAAGTGGTTTGAAGGCCCTAGGCCCTAACATCTAGGAGCTATTGAACTTGAAAGCATTTGCCAGCTGTATGTTTTTCTCAATAATCGGCAGAAATACCTCATTGAATATATTTGTGTAAAATCGCACGAGGTCATGTCGCGCGAAGCATAGGCTCTGCGTCTTGCGCCCGTGGTTTGTGAAATATTTAGAATTGGTTTGAAGGCCCTAGGCCCTAACATCTAGGAGCTATTGAACTTGAAAGCATTTGCCAGCTGTACGTTTTTCTCAATAATCGGCAGAAATATCTCATTGAAAATATTCGTGTAAAATCGCACGAGGTCATGACGCGCGAAGCATAAGCTCTTCGTCTTGCTCCCGTGGTTTGTGAACATTTTAGAAGTGGTTTGAAGGCCCTTGGCCCTATCATCTAGGAGCAATTGATCTTGAAAGCATTTGCCAGCTGTATGTTTTTCTCAAAAATCCGCGGATATACCTCATTGAAAATATTAGTGTAAAATCGCACGAGGTCATGACGCGCGAAACATTGGCTCTGCGTCTTGTGCCCGTGGTTAGTGAACAATTTAGAAGGGATTTCAAGGCCCTAGGCCCTATCATCTAGGAGCTATTGATCTTGAAAGCATTTGCTAGCTGTACGTTTTTCTCAATCGGCAGAAATTCCTCATTGAATATATTTGTGTAAAATCGCACGAGGTCATGACGCGCGAAGCATAGGCTCTGCGTCTTGCGCCCGTGGTTTGTGAAATATTTAGAATTGGTTTGAAGGCCCTAGGCCCTAACATCTAGGAGCTATTGAACTTGAAAGCATTTGGCAGCTGTACGTTTTTCTCAATAATCGGCAGAAATATCTCATTGAAAATATTCGTGTAAAATCGCACGAGGTCATGACGCGCGAAATATTGGCACTGCGTCTTGCGGCCGTGGTTTGTGAAATATTTAGAATTGGTTTGAAGGCCCTAGGCCCTATCATCTAGGAGCTATTGAACTTGAAAGCATTTGCCAGCTGTATGTTTTTCTCAAAAATCCGCCGATATACCTCATTGAAAATATTCGTGTAAAATCGCACGAGGTCATGACGCGCGAAACACTGGATCTGCGTCTTGTGCCCGTGGTTTGTGAACAATCTAGAAGTGGTTTAAAGGCCCTAGGCCCTATCATCTAGGAGCTATTGAACTTGAAAGCATTTGCCTGCTGTACTTGTTTCTCAATAATCGGCAGACATACCTCATTGGAAATATTCGTGTAATATCGTACGAAGTCATGACGCGCGAAGCATAGGCTCTGCGTCTTGCGCCCGTGGTTTGTGAACTTTTTAGAAATGGTTTGAAGGCCCTAGGCCCTATCATCTAGGAGCTATTGATCTTGAAAGCATTTGCCAGCTGTATGTTTTTCTCATTAATCGGCAGAAATCCCTCATTGAAAATATTAGTGTAAAATCGCACGAGGTCATGACGCGCGAAACATAGGCTCTGCGTCTTGCGCCTGTGGTTTGTGTATAATTTAGATGTGGTTTGAAGGCCCTAGGCCGTATCATCTAGGAGCTATTGAACTTGAAAGCATTTGCCAGCTGTACGTTTTTCTCAATAATCTGCAGAAATACCTCATTGAAAATATTTGTGTAAAATCGAACGAGGTCATGACGCGCGAAGCATAGGCTCTGCGTCTTGCGCCCGTGGTTTGTGAACATTTTAGAAGTGGTTTGAAGGCCCTAGGCCCTATCATCTAGGATCTATTGATCTTGAAAGCATTTGCCAGCTGTATGTTTTTCTCTAATCGGCAGAAATACCTCTTTGAAAATATTCGTGTAACATCGCACGAGGTCATGACGCGCGAAGCATAGGCTCTTCGTCTTGCGGCCGTGGTTTGTGAACATTTTAGAAGTGGTTTGAAGGCCCTAGGCCCTATCATCTAGGAGCTATTGAACTTGAAAGCATTTGCCAGCTGTACGTTTTTCTCAATAATCCGCAGAAATTCATCATTGGAAATATTTGTGTAAAATCGCACGAGGTCATGACGCGTGAAACATAGGCTCTGCGTCTTGCGCCCCTGGTTTGTGAACAATTTAGAAGTGTTTTGAAGGCCCTAGGCCCTATCATCTAGGAGCTATTGAACTTGAAAGCATTTGCCAGCTGTACGTTTTTCTCAATAATCCGCAGAAATACCTCATTGGAAATATTAGTGTAAAACCGCACGAGGTCATGACGCGCAAAACATAGGCTCTACGTCTTGCGCCCGTGGTTTGTGAACAATTTAGAATTGGTTTGAAGGCCCTAGGCCCTATCATCTAGGAGCTATTGAACTTGAAAGCATTTGCCAGCTGTACGTTTTTCTCAATAATCGGTAGAAATACCTCATTGAAAATATTCGTGTAAAATCGCACAAGGTCATGACGCGCGAAGCATAGGCTCTGCGTCTTGCGACCGTGGTTTGTGAACATTTTAGAAGTGGTGTGAAGGCCCTAGGCCCTATCATCTAGGAGCTATTGAACTTGAAAGCATTTGCCAGCTGTACTTTTTTCTCAGTAATCCGCAAAAATACCTCATTGAAAATATTCGTGTAAAATCGCAAGAGGTCATGACGCGCGAAGCATAGGCTCTGCTTCTTGCGGCCGAGGTTTGTGAACATTTTAGAAGTGGTTTGAAGGCCCTAGGCACTATCATCTAGGAGCTATTGAACTTGAAAGCATTTGCCAGCTGTACGTTTTTCTCAATGATCGGCAGAAATACCTCATTGAAAATATTCGTGTAAAATCGCACGAGGTCATGACGCACGAAGCATAGGCTCTGCGTCTTGCGGCCGTGGTTTGTGAACATTTTAGACGTGTTTTGAAAGCCCTCGGCCCTATCATCTACGAGCTATTGAACTTGAAAGCATTTGCCAGCTGTACTTTTTTCTCAATAATCCGCAGAAATACCTCATTGAAAATATTTGTATAAAATCGCTCGAGGTCATGACGCGCAAAGTATTGGCTCTGCGTCTTGCACCCGTGGTTTGTGAACATTTTAGAAGTGGTTTGAAGGCCCTAGGCCCTATCATCTAGGAGCTATTGAACTTGAAAGCATTTGCCAGCTGTACGTTTTTCTCAATAATCCGCAGAAATACCTCATTGAAAATATTCGTGTAAAATCGCACGAGGTCATGACGCGCGAAGTATAGGCTCTGCGTCTTGCACCCGTGGTTTGTGAACAATTTAGAATTGTTTTGAAGGCCCTAGGCCCTATCATCTAGGAGCTATTGAACTTGAAAGCATTTGCCAGCTGTACGTTTTTCTCAATAATCGGCAGAAATACCTCATTGAAAATATTCGTGTAAAATCGCACGAGGTCATGACGCGCGAAGCATAGGCTCTGCGTCTTGCGGTCTTGGTTTGTGAACATTTTAGTAGTGGTTTGATGGCCCTAGGCCCTATCATCTAGGAGCAATTGAACTTGAATGCATTTGCCAGCTGTACGTTTTTCTCAATAATCGGCAGAAATACCTCATTGAAAATATTCGTGTAAAATCGCACAAGGTCATGACGCGTGGAGCATAGGCTCTGCGTCTTGCGCCCGTGGTTTCTGAACATTTTATAAGTGGTTTGAAGGCCCTAGGCCCTATCATCTAGGAGCTATTGAACTTGAAAGCATTTGCCAGCTGTACTTTTTTCTCAATAATTCTCAGAAATACCTCATTGAAAATATTCGTGTAAAATCGCACGAGGTCATGACGCGCGAAGCATAGGCTCTGCGTCTTGCGGCCTTGGTTTGTGAACATTTTAGTAGTGGTTTGATGGCCCTAGGCCCTATCATCTAGGAGCAATTGAACTTGAATGCATTTGCCAGCTGTACGTTTTTCTCAATAATCGGCAGAAATACCTCATTGAAAATATTCATGTAAAATCGCACGAGGTCATGACGCGTGGAGCACAGGCTCTGCGTCTTGCGCCCGTGGTTTCTGAACATTTTAGAAGTGGTTTGAAGGCCCTAGGCCCTATCATCTAGGAGCAATTGAACTTGAAAGCATTTGCCAGCTGTACGTTTTTCTCAATAATTCGCAGAAATACCTCATTGAAAATATTCGTGTAAAATCGCACAAGGTTATGACGCGCGACGCATAGGCTCTGCGTCTTGCGCCCGTGGTTTGTGAACATTTTAGAATTGGTTTGAAGGCCCTAGGCCCTATCATCTAGGAGCTATTGAACTTGAAAGCATTTGCCAGCTGTACTTTTTTCTCAATAATCCGCAGAAATACCTCATTGAAAATATTCGTGTAAAATCGCATGAGGTCATGACGCGCGAAGCATAGGCTCTGCGTCTTGCGCCCGTGGTTTGTGAACATTTTAGAAGTGGTTTGAAGGCCCTAGGCCCTATCATCTAGGAGCTATTGAACTTGAAAGCATTTGCCAGCTGTACTTTTTTCTCAATAATCCGCAGAAATACCTCATTGAAAATATTCGTGTAAAATCGCATGAGGTCATGACGCGCGAAGCATAGGCTCTGCGTCTTGCGCCCGTGGTTTGTGAACATTTTAGAAGTGGTTTGAAGGCCCTAGGCCCTATCATCTAGGAGCTATTGAACTTGAAAGCATTTGCCAGCTGTACGTTTTTCTCAATAATCGGCAGAAATACCTCATTGGAAATATTTGTGTAAAATTGCACGAGGTCATGACGCGCGAAGTATAGGCTCTGCGTCTTGCGCCCGTGGTTTGTGAACATTCTAGAAGTGGTTTGAAGGCCCTAGGCCATTTCATCTAGGAGCTATTGAACTTGAAAGCATTTGCCAGCTGTACTTTTTTCTCAATAATCCGCAGAAATACCTCATTGAAAATATTCGTGTAAAATCGCACGAGGTCATGACGCGCGAAGCATAGGCTCTGCGTCTTGCGCCCGTGGTTTGTGAACATTTTAGATGTTGTTTGAAGGCCCTAGGCCCTATCATCTAGGAGCTATTGAACTTGAAAGCATTTGCCAGCTGTACGTTTTTCCTCAATAATCGGCATAAAAACCTCATTGAAAATATTGGTGTATAATCGCACGAGGTCATGACGCGCGAAGTATAGGCTCTGCGTCTTGCGCCCGTGGTTTGTGAACATTCTAGAAGTGGTTTGAAGGCCCTAGGCCCTATCACCTAGGAGCTAATGAACTTGATTGCATTTGCCAGCTGTACGTTTTTCTCAATAATCCTCAAAAATACCTCATTGAAAATATTCGTGTAAAATCTCACGAGGTCCTGACGCGCGAAGCATAGGCTCTGCATCTTGCGGCCGTGGTTTGTGAACATTTTAGAAGTGGTTTGAAGGCCCTAGGCCCTATCATCTGGGAGCTATTGATCTTGAAAGCATTTGCCAGCTGTACGTTTTTCTCAATAATCCCCAGAAATTCCTCATTGAAAATATTCGTGTAAAATCTCACGAGGTCATGACGCGCGAAGCATAGGCTCTGCATCTTGCGGCCGTGGTTTGTGAACATGTTAGAAGTGGTTTGAATGCCCTAGGCCCTATCATCTAGGAGCTATTGAACTTGAAAGTATTTGCCAGCTGTTCTTTTTTCTCAATAATCCGCAGGAATTCCTCATTAAAAATATTCGTGAAAAATCGCACGAGGTCATGACGCGCGAAGCATAGGCTCTGCGTCTTGCGGCCGTGGTTTGTGAACATTTTCGAAGTGGTTTGAAGGCCCTAGGCCCTATCATCTAGGAGTTATTGAACTTGAAAGCATTTGCCAGCTGTACGTTTTTCTCAATTATCCGCAGAAATACCTCATTGAAAATATTCGTCTAAAATCGCACGAGGTCATGACGCGCGAAGCATAGTCTCTGCGTCTTGCGCCCGTGGTTTGTGAACATTTTAGAAGTGGTTTGAATGCCCTAGGCCCTATCACCTAGGAGCTAATGAACTTGATTGCATTTGCCAGCTGTACGTTTTTCTCAATAATCCGTAGAAATACCTCATTGAAAATATTCGCGTAAAATCGCACGAGGTCATGACGCGCGAAGCATAGGCTCTGCGTCTTGCGCCCGTGGTTTGTGAACATTTTAGAAGTGGTTTGAAGACCCTAGGCCCTATCATCTAGGAGCTATTGAACTTGAAAGCATTTGCCAGCTTTACGTTTTTCTCAATAATCCGCAGATATACCAAATTGAAAATATTTGTGTAAAATAGCACGAGGCCATGACGCGCGAATCATAGGCTCTGCGTCTTGCGCCCGTGGTTTGTGAACATTTTAGAAGTGGTTTGAAGGCCCTAGGCCCTATCATCTAGGAGCTACTGAAATTGAAAGCATTTGCCAGCTGTACGTTTTTCTCAATAATCCGCAGAAATACCTAATTGAAAATATTTGTGTAAAATCGCATGAGGTCATGACGCGCGAAGCATAGGCTCTGCGTCTTGCGCCCGTAGTTTGTGAACATTTTAGAAGTGGTTTGAAGGCCCTAGGCCCTATCAAATAGGAGCCATTGAACTATAAAGCATTTTCCAGCAGTACTTTTTTCTCAATAATCCGCAGAAATTCCTCATTGAAAATATTCGTGTAAAATCGCACGAGGTCATGACGCGCGAAACATAGGCTCTGCGTCTTGCGCCCGTGGTTTGTGAACATTTTAGAAGTGGTTTGAAGGCCCTAGGCCCTATCATCTAGGAGCTATTGAACTTGAAAGCATTTGCCAGCTGTACGTTTTTCTCAATAATCCGCAGAAATACCTCATTGAAAATATTTGTGTAATATAGCACAAGGTCATGACGCGCGAAGCATAGGCTCTGCCTCTTGCGCCCGTGGTTTGTGAACAATTTAGAAGTGGTTTGATGGCCCTAGGCCCTATCATCTAGGAGCAATTGAACTTGAAAGCATTTGCCAGCTGTACGTTTTTCTCAATAATCGGCAGAAATTCCTCATTGATAATATTCGTGTAAAATCGCATGAGGTCATGACGCGCGAAGCATAGGCTCTGCGTCTTGCGGCCGTGGTTTGTGAACATTTTAGAAGTGTTTTGAAGGCCCTAGGCCCTATCTTCTAGGAGCTATTGAACTTGAAAGCATTTGCCAGCTGTACTTTTTTCTCAATAATCCGCAGAAATACCTCATTGAAAATATTCGTGTAAAATCGCACGAGGTCATGACGCGCGAAGCATAGGCTCTACGTCTTGCGGCCGTGGTTTCTGAACATGTTAGAAGTGGTTTGAATGCCCTAGGCCCTATCATCTGGGAGCTATTGATCTTGAAAGCATTTGCCAGCTGTACGTTTTTCTCAATAATCCGCAGAAATACCTCATTGAAAATATTCGTGTAAAATCGCACGAGGTCATGACGCACGAAACATAGGCTCTGCGTCTTGCGCCCGTGGTTTGTGAACAATTTAGAAGTGTTTTGAAGGCCCTAGGCCCTATCATCTAGGAGCTATTGAACTTGAAAGCATTTGCCAGCTGTACTTTTTTCTCAATAATCCGCAGAAATACCTCATTCAAAATATTCGTGTAAAATCGCACGAGGTCATGACGCGCGAAGCATAGGCTCTGCGTCTTGCGGCCGTGGTTTGTGAACATGTTAGAAGTGGTTTGAATGCCCTAGGCCCTATCACCTAGGAGCTAATGAACTTGATTGCATTTGCCAGCTGTACGTTTTTCTCAATAATCCGTAGAAATACCTCATTGAAAATATTTGTGTTAAATCGCACAAGGTCATGACGCGCGAAGCATAGGCTCTGCGTCTTGCGCCCGTGGTTTGTGAACATTTTAGAAGTCGTTTGAATGTCCTAGGCCCTATCATCTGGGAGCTATTGATCTTGAAAGCATTTGCCAGCTGTACGTTTTTCTCAATAATCCGCAGAAATACCTCATTGGAAATATTCGTGTAAAATCGCACGAGGTCATGACGCGCGAAGCATAGGCTCTGCGTCTTGCGCCCGTGGTTTGTGAACATTTTAGAAGTGTTTTGAAGGCCCTAGGCCCTATCTTCTAGGAGCTATTGAACTTGAAAGCATTTGCTAGCTGTACGTTTTTCTCAATAATCGGCAGAAATTCCTCATTGATAATATTCGTGTAAAATCGCACGAGGTCATGACGCGCGAAGCATAGGCTCTGCGTCTTGCGCCCGTGGTTTGTGAACATTTTAGAAGTGTTTTGAAGGCCCTAGGCCCTATCATCTAGGAGCTATTAATCTTGAAAGCATTTGGCTGCTGTACGTTTTTCTCAATAATCCGCAGAAATACCTCATTGAAAATATTCGTGTAAAATCGCACGATGTCATGACGCGCAAAGCATAGGCTCTTCGTCTTGCGGCCGTGGTTTGTGAACATTTTAGAAGTGGTTTGAAGGCCCTAGGCCCTATCATCTAGGAGCTATTGATCTTGAATGCATTTGCCAGCTGTATGTTTTTCTCAATAATCGGCAGATATACCTCATTGAAAATATTCATGTAAAATCGCACGAGGTCATGACGCGCGAAGCATAGGCTCTGCGTCTTGCGCCCGTGGTTTGTGAATAATTTAGAAGTGATTTGAAGGCCCTAGGCCCTATCATCTAGGAGCTATTGATCTTGAAAGCATTTGCTAGCTGTATGTTTTTCTCAATAATCGGCAGAAATACCTAATTGAAAATATTCGTGTAAAATCGCACGAGGTCATGACGCGCGAATCATGGGCTCTACGTCTTGCGGCCGTGGTTTGTGAACATTTTAGAAGTGGTTTGAAGGCCCTAGGCCCTATCATCTAGGAGCAATTGATCTTGAAAGCATTTGCCAGCTGTATGTTTTTCTCAAAAATCCGTGGATATACCTCATTGAAAATATTCGTGTAAAATCGCACGAGGTCATGACGCGCGAAACATTGGCTCTGCGTCTTGTGCCCGTGGTTTGTGAACAATTTTGAAGTGATTTGAAGGCCCTAGGCCCTATCATCTAGGAGCTATTGATCTTGAAAGCATTTGCCAGCTGTATGTTTTTTTCAATAATCGGCAGAAATTCCTCATTGAAAATATTCGTGTAAAATCGCACGAGGTCATGACGCGCGAAACATTGGCTCTGCGTCTTGCGGCCGTGGTTTGTGAACATTTTAGAAGTGGTTTGAAGGCCCTAGGCCCTATCATCTTGGAGCAATTGATCTTGAAAGCATTTGCCTGCTGTATGTTTTTCTCAAAAATTCGCGGATATACCTCATTGAAAACATTCGTGTAAAATCGCACGAGGTCATGACGCGCGAAACATTGGCTCTGCGTCTTGTGCCCGTGGTTTGTTAACAATTTAGAAGTGATTTCAAGGCCCTAGGCCCTATCATCTAGGAGCTATTGATCTTGAATGCATTTGCCAGCTGTATGTTTTTCTCAATCGGCAGAAATTCCTCATTGAAAATATTCATGTAAAATCGCACGAGGTCAGGACGCGCGAAACATAGGCTCTGCGTTTTGCCGCCGTGGGTTGTGAACATTTTAGAAGTGGTTTGAAGGCCCTAGGCCCTATCATCTAGGAGCTATTGATCTTGAAAGCATTTACCAGCTGTACGTTTTTCTCAATAATCGGCAGAAATAGCTCTTTGTTAATATTCGTGTAAAATCGCACGAGGTCATGACGCGCGAAGCATAGGCTTTGCGTCTTGTCCCCGTGGTTTGTGAAATATTTAGAAGTGGTTTGAAGACCCTTGGCCCTAACATCTAGGAGCTATTGAACTTGAAAGCTTTTGCCAGCTGTACGTTTTTCTCAATAATCGGCAGAAATTCCTCATTGAAAATATTTGTGTAAAATCGCACTAGGCCATGACCAGCGATGCATAGGCTCTGCGTCTTGCGCCCGTGGTTTGTGAATAATTTAGAAGTGGTTTGAACGCCCTAGGCCCTATCATCTAGGAGCTATTGAACTTGAAAGCTTTTGCCAGCTGTACGTTTTTCTCAATAATCGGCAGAAATACCTCTTTGAAAATATTCGTGTAAATTCGCACGAGGTCATGACGCGCGAAGCATAGGCTCTTCGTCTTGCGGCCGTGGTTTGTGAACATTTTAGAAGTGGTTTGATGGCCCTAGGACCTATCATCTAGGAGCTATTGATCTTGAAAGCATTTGCCAGCTGTACGTTTTTCTCAATACTCAGCAGAAATACCTCATTGAAAATATTCGTGTAAAATCGCACGAGGTCATGACGCGCGAAACGTAGGCTCTGTGTCTTGCGCCCGTGGTTTGTGAACAATTTAGATGTGTTTTGAAGGCCCTAGGCCGTATCATCTAGGAGCTATTGAACTTGAAAGCATTTGGCAGCTGTACGTTTTTCTCAATAATCCGCAGAAATACCTCTTTGAAAATATTCGTGTAAAATCGCACGAGGTCATGACGCGCGAAGCATAGGCTCTTCGTCTTGCCGCCGTGGTTTGTGAACATTTTAGAAGTGGTTTGAAGGCCCTTGGCCCTATCATCAAGCAGTTATTGATCTTGAAAGCATTTGGCAGCTGTACGTTTTTCTCAATAATCGGCAGAAATACCTCATTGAAAATATTCGTGTAAAATCGCACGAGGTCATGACGCGCGAAACATAGGCTCTGCGTCTTGCGCCCGTGGTTTGTGAACATTTTAGAAGTGGTTTGAAGGCCCTAGGCCCTATCATCTAGGAGCTATTGAACTTGAAAGCATTTGCCAGCTGTCCGTTTTTCTCAATAATCCGCAGAAATACCTCATTGGAAATATTCGTGTAAAATCGCACGAGGTCATGACGCACGAAGCATAGGCTCTGCGTCTTGCGCCCGTGGTTTGTGAACAATTTAGAAGTGGTGTGAAGGCCCTAGGCCTTATCATCTAGGAGCTTTTGAACTTGAAAGCATTTGCCAGCTGTACTTTTTTCTCAATAATCCGCAGAAATACCTCATTGAAAATATTCGTGTAAAATCGCACGAGGTCATGACGCGCGAAGCATAGGCTCTGCTTCTTGCGGCCGAGGTTTGTGAACATTTTAGAAGTGGTTTGAAGGCCCTAGGCCCTATCATCTAGGAGCTATTGAACTTGAAAGCATTTGCCAGCTGTACGTTTTTCTCAATAATCCGCAGAAATACCTCATTGAAAATATTCGTGTAAAATCGCACGAGGTCATGACGCGCGAATCATAGGCTCTGCGTCTTGCGGCCGTGGTTTGTGAACATTTTAGAAGTGGTGTGAAGGCCCTAGGCCCTATCATCTAGGAGCTATTGAACTTGAAAGCATTTGCCAGCTGTACTTTTTTCTCAATAATCCGCAGATATACCTCATTGAAAATATTTGTGTAAAATCGCACGAGGTCATGACGCGCGGAGCATAGGCTCTGCGTCTTGCGCCCGGGGTCTGTGAACATTTTAGAAGTGTTTTGAAGGCCCTAGGCCCTATCATCTAGGAGCTATTGAACTTGAAAGCATTTGCCAGCTGTACTTTTTTCTCAATAATCCGCAGAAATACCTCATTGGAAATATTTGTGTAAAATCGCACGAGGTTATGACGCGCGAAACATAGGCTCTGCGTCTTGCCCCCGTGGTTTGTGAACATTTTAGAAGTGGTTTGAAGGCCCTAGGCCCTATCATCTAGGAGCTATTGAACTTGAAAGCATTTGCCAGCTGTACGTTTTTGTCAATAATCCGCAGAAATACCTCATTGGAAATATTCGTGTAAAATCGCACGAGGTCATGACGCACGAAGCATAGGCTCTGCGTCTTGCGCCCGTGGTTTGTGAACAATTTAGAAGTGGTTTGATGGCCCTAGGCCCTATCATCTAGGAGCAATTGAACTTGAAAGCATTTGCCAGCTGTACGTTTTTCTCAATAATCGGCAGAAATACCTCATTGGAAATATTTGTGTAAAATCGCCCAAGGTCATGACGCGCGAAGCATAGGCTCTGCGTCTTGCGCCCGTGGTTTGTGAACATTTTAGAAGTGGTTTGAAGGCCCTAGGCCCTATCATCTAGGAGCTATTGAACTTGAAAGCATTTGCCAGCTGTACGTTTTTCTCAATAATCGGCAGAAATACCTCATTGAAAGTAATCGTGTAAAATCGCACGAGGTCATGACGCACGAAGCATAGGCTCTGCGTCTTGCGCCCGTGGTTTGTGAACATTTTATAAGTGGTTTGAAGGCCCTAGGCCCTATCATCTAGGAGCTATTGAACTTGAAAGCATTTGCCAGCTGTACGTTTTTCTCAATATTCCGCAGAAATACCTCATTGATAATATTCCTGTAAAATCGCACGAGGTCATGACGCGCGAAGCATTGGCTCTGCGTCTTGCGCCCGTGGTTTGTTTACAATTTTGAAGTGGTTTGAAGGCCCTAGGCCCTATCATCTAGGAGCTATTGAACTTGAAAGCATTTGCCAGCTGTACGTTTTTCTCAATAATCGGCAGAAATACCTCATTGAAAGTATTCGTGTAAAATCGCACGAGGTCATGACGCACGAAGCATAGGCTCTGCGTCTTGCGCCCGTGGTTTGTGAACATTTTAGAAGTGTTTTGAAGGCCCTAGGCCCTATCCTCTAGGAGCTATTGAACTTGAAAGCATTTGTTATCTGTATTTTTCAAATATCAGTTTAAATTCATAATTGGAAATATTTGTGTAAAATCGCACACGGTAATAATGCACAAAACATAGGCTGTGCATCCTGTGGCCATTGTTTGTGTAATGTTACTTGCATTCACTCTGTTTAAGTGTTTGTAGCACCTTCTATAGGCCATTATGTGAATGTCACTTATTCCTGTTATTTCAGATGTTTGCATTCTCATTGGTTGTTTGAAGTCACATTGATTGCTAGTCACATTATGAGAGCAGCCATTTTCCCTCTTTCCCTGTTTGATCCAGAAGGAGGTGGTAATGCAACTACAATGAATGCCAACTGATGTAAAACACCAACGAAGAAGACGAATTTTCACTGTTAAACAAGCTAAAGAACAGCATAATTCAAGACCTCCTTTAATCTTGTTCCATCGGCCTGTGTGATCCTTGGAGAAGCATTGTTTGTGAGTAAATTAATTCATTAATGTTTTTAGGAATTATTTCTGCTCATACTTCATTGTATTTCATAATATTTGTTTACCTCATTGGAAATATTCGTGTAAAATCGCACGAGGTAATGATGCACGAAGCATAGGCTCTGCGTCTTGCGCCCGTGGTTTGTGAACAATTTAGAAGTGGATTTATGACCCTAGGCCCTATCATCTAGGAGCTATTGAACTTGAAAGCATTTGCCAGCTGTACGTTTTTCTCAATAATCGGCAGAAATACCTCATTGAAAATATTCGTGTAAAATCGCACGAGGTCATGACGCGCGAAGCATAGGCTCTGCGTCTTGCGCCCGTGGTTTGTGAAATATTTAGAACTGGTTTGAAGGCCCTAGGCCCTATCATCTAGGAGCTATTGAACATGAAAGCATTTGCCAGCTGTACGTTTTTCTCAATAATCCGCAGAAATACCTCATTGAATATATACGTGTAAAATCGCACGAGGTCATGACGCGCGAAAGATAGGCTCTGCGTCTTGCGCCCGTGGTTTGTGAACAATTTAGAAGTGTTTTGAAGGCCCTAGGCCCTATCATCTAGGAGCTATTGAACTTGAAAGCATTTGCCAGCTGTACGTTTTTCTCTATAATCCGCAGAAATACCTCATTGGAAATATTCGTGTAAAATCGCACGAGGTCATGGCGCGCGAAGCATAGGCTCTACGTCTTGCGGCCGTGGTTTGTGAACATTTTAGAAGTGGTTTGAAGGCCCTAGGCCCTATCATCTAGGAGCTATTGAACTTGAAAGCATTTGCCAGCTGTACGTTTTTCTCAATAATCCGCAGAAATACCTGATTGGAAATATTCGTGTAAAATCGCACGAGGTCATGGCGCGCGAAGCATAGGCTCTGCGTCTTGCGCCCGTGGTTTGTGAACATTTTAGAAGTAGTTTGAAGGCCCTAGGCCCTATCGTCTAGGAGCTATTGATCTTGAAAGCATTTGCCAGCTGTACTTTTTTCTCAATAATCCGCAGAAATACCTCATTGAAAATATTCGTGTAAAATCGCACGAGGTCATGATGCGCGACGCATAGGCTCTGCCTCTTGCGGCCGTGGTTTGTGAACATTTTAGAATTGGTTTGAAGGCCCTTGGCCCTATCATCTAGGAGCTATTGAACTTGAAAGCATTTGCCAGCTGTACGTTTTTCTCAATAATCCGCAGAAATTCCTCATTGAAAATATTCGTGTAAAATCGCACGAGGTCATGACGCGCGAAGCATAGGCTCTGCGTCATGCGCCCGTGGTTTGTGAACATTTTAGAAGTGGTTTGAAGGCCCTAGGTCCTATCATCTTGGAGCTATTGAACTTGAAAGCATTTGCCAGCTGTACGTTTTTCTCAATAATCGGCAGAAATACCTCATTGAAAATATTTGTGTAAAATCGCACGAGGTCATGACGCGCGAAACATAGGCTCTGCGTCTTACGCCCGTGGTTTGTGAACATTTTAGAAGTGGTTTGAAGGCCCTAGGCCCTATCATCTAGGAGCTATTGAACTTGAAAGCATTTGCCAGCTGTACGTTTTTCTCAATAATCCGCAGAATTACCTCATTGAAAATATTCGTGTATAATCGCACGAGGTCATGACGCGCGAAACATAGGCTCTGCGTCTTGCGCCCGTGGTTTGTGAACATTTTAGAAGTGTTTTGAAGGCCCTAGGCCCTATCATCTAGGAGCTATTGAACTTGAAAGCATTTGCCAGCTGTACGTTTTTCTCAATAATCGGCGGAAATCCCTCATTGAAAATATTCGTGTAAAATCGCATGAGGTCATGACGCGCGAAGCATAGATTCTGCATCTTGCGGCCGAGGTTTGTGAACATTTTAGAAGTGGTTTGAAGGCCCTAGGCCCTATCATCTAGGAGCTATTGAACTTGACAGCATTTGCCAGCTGTACGTTTTTCTCAATAATCGGCGGAAATCCCTCATTGAAAATATTCGTGTAAAATCGCACGAGGTCATGACGCGCGAAGCATAGGCTCTGCGTCTTGCGGCCGTGGTTTGTGAACATTTTAGAATTGGTTTGAATGCCCTAGGCCCTATCATCTAGGAGCTATTGAACTTGAAAGCATTTGCCAGCTGTACGTTTTTCTCAATAATCCGCAGAAATTCCTCATTGGAAATATTCGTGTAAAATCGCACGAGGTCATGACGCGCGAAGCATAGGCTCTGCGTCTTAAGCCCGTGGTTTGTGAACAATTTAGAAGTGGTTTGAAGGCCCTAGGCCCTATCATCTAGCATCTAGGAGCTATTGAACTTGAAAGCATTTGCCAGCTGTACGTTTTTTTCAATAATCGGCAGAAATACCTCATTGAAAATATTCGTGTAAAATCGCACGAGGTCATGACGCGCGAAACATATGCTTTGCGTTTTGCGCCCGTGGTTTGTGAACAATTTAGAAGTGTTTTGAAGGCCCTAGGCCCTATCATCTAGGAGCTATTGAACTTGAAAACATTTGCCAGCTGTACGTTTTTCTCAATAATCGGCAGAAATACCTCATTGAAAATATTCGTGTAAAATCGCACAAGGTCATGACGCGCGAAGCATAGGCTCTGCGTCTTGCGGCCGAGGTTTGTGAACATTTTAGAAGTGGTTTGAAGGCCCTAGGCCCTATCATCTAGGAGCTATTGAACTTGAAAGCATTTGCCAGCTGTACGTTTTTCTCAATAATCCACTGAAATACCTCATTGAAAATATTCGTGTAAAATCGCACGAGGTCATGACGCGCGAATCATAGGCTCTGCGTCTTGCGTTCGTGGTTTGTGAACATTTTAGAATTGGTTTGAAGGCCCTAGGCCCTATCATCTAGGAGCTATTGAACTTGAAATCATTTTCCAGCTGTACGTTTTTCTCAATAATCGGCAGAAATGCCTCATTGGAAATATTTGTGTAAAATCGCACGAGGTCATGACGCGCGAAGCATAGGCTCTGCGTCTTGCGGCCGTGGTTTGTGAACATTTTAGAAGTAGTTTGAAGGCCCTAGGCCCTATCATCTAGGAGCTATTGAACTTGAAAGCATTTGCCAGCTGTACGTTTTTCTCAATAATCCACAGAAACACCTCATTGAAAATATTCGTGTAAAATCGCACGAGGTCATGACGCGCGAATCATAGGCTCTGCGTCTTGCGTCCGTGGTTTGTGAACAATTTAGAAGTGTTTTGAAGGCCCTAGGCCCTATCATCTAGGAGCTTATGAACTTGAAAGCTTTTGCCAGCTGTACTTTTTTCTCAATAATCGGCAGAAATACCTCATTGAAAATATTCGTGTAAAATCGCACGAGGTCATGACGCGCGAAGCATAGGCTCTGCGTCTTGCGTCCGTGGTTTGTGAACAATTTAGAAGTGTTTTGAAGGCCCTAGGCCCTATCATCTAGGAGCTATTGAACTTGAAAGCATTTGCCAGCTGTACTTTTTTCTCAATAATCCGCAGAAATACCTCATTGAAAATATTCGTGTAAAATCGCACGAGGTCATGACGCGCGAAGCATAGGCTCTGCGTCTTGCGCCCGTGGTTTGTGAACATTTTAGAATTGGTTTGAAGGCCCTAGGCCCTATCATCTAGGAGCTATTGAACTTGAAAGCATTTGCCAGCTGTACGTTTTTCTCAATAATCCGCAGAAATACCTCATTGAAAATATTCGTGTAAAATCGCACGAGGTCATGACGCGCGTACCATAGGCTCTGCGTCTTGCGGCCGTGGTTTGTGAACTTTTTAGAAGTGGTTTGAAGGCCCTAGCCCTATCATCTAGGAGCTATTGAACTTGAAAGCATTTGCCAGCTGTACGTTTTTCTCAATAATCTGCAGAAATTCCTCATTGAAAATATTCGTGTAAAATCGCACGAAGTCATGGCGCGCGAAACATAGGCTCTGCGTCTTGCGCCCGTGGTTTGTGAACAATTTAGAAGTGTTTTGAAGGCCCTAGGCCCTATCATCTAGGAGCTATTGAACTTGTAAGCATTTGCCAGCTGTACGTTTTTCTCAATAATCCGCAGAAATACCTCATTGGAAATATTTGTGTAAAATCGCACGAGGCCATGACGCGCGAAGCATAGGCTCTGCGTCTTGCGCCCGTGGTTTGTGAACAATAGAGAAGTGGTTTGAAGGCCCTAGGCCCTATCATCTAGGAGCTATTGAACGTGAAAGCATTTGCCAGCTGTACTTTTTTCTCAATAATCCGCAGAAATACCTCATTGAAAATATTCGTGTAAAATCGCACGAGGTCATGACGCGCGAAGCATAGGCTCTGCGTCTTGCTTCCGAGGTTTGTGAACATTTTAGAAGTGGTTTGAAGCCCCTAGGCCCTATCATCTAGGAGCTATTGAACTTGAAAGCATTTGCCAGCTGTACGTTTTTCTCAATAATCCACAGAAACACCTCATTGAAAATATTCGTGTAAAATCGCACGAGGTCATGACGCGCGAATCATAGGCTCTGCGTCTTGCGTCCGTGGTTTGTGAACAATTTATAAGTGTTTTTAAGGCCCTAGGCCCTATCATCTAGGAGCTATTGAACTAGAAAGCATTTGCCAGCTGTACGTTTTTCTCAATAATCGGCTGAAATACCTCATTGAAAATATTCGTGTAAAATCGCACGAGGTCATGACGCGCGGAGCATAGGCTCTGCGTCTTGCGCCCGTGGTTTGTGAACATTTTAGAAGTGGTTTGAATGCCCTAGGCCCTATCACCTAGGAGCTAATGAACTTGATTGCATTTGCCAGCTGTACGTTTTTCTCAATAATCCGTAGATATACCTCATTGAAAATATTCGTGTAAAATCGCACAAGGTCATGACACGCGAAGCATAGGCTCTGCGTCTTGCGGCCGTGGTTTGTGAACATTTTAGAAGTGGTTTGAAGGCCCTAGGCCCTATCATCTAGGAGCTAATGAACTTGAAAGCATTTGCCAGCTGTACGTTGTTCTCAATAATTCGCAGAAATACCTCATTGAAAATATTCGTGTAAAATCGCACGAGGTCATAACGCGCGAAGTATAGGCTCTGCGTCTTGCGCCCGTGGTTTGTGAACATTTTAGAAGTGGTTTGAAGGCCCTAGGCCCTATCATCTAGGAGCTATTGAACTTGAAAGCATTTGCCAGCTGTACTTTTTTCTCAATAATCCGCAGAAATACCTCATTGAAAATATTCGTGTAAAATCGCACGAGGTCATGACGCGCGAAGCATAGGCTCTGCGTCTTGCGGCCGTGGTTTGTGAACATTTTAGAAGTGGTTTGAAGGCCCTAGGCCCTATCACCTAGGAGCTAATGAACTTGAAAGCATTTGCCAGCTGTACTTTTTTCTCAATAATCCGCAGAAATACCTCATTGAAAATATTCGTGTAAAATCGCATTAGGTCATGACGCGCGAAGCATAGGCTCTGCGTCTTGCGGTCGTGGTTTGTGAACATTTTAGAAGTGGTTTGAATGCCCTAGGCCCTATCACCTAGGAGCTAATGAAGTTGATTGCATTTGCCAGCTGTACGTTTTTCTCAATAATCCGTAGAAATACCTCATTGAAAATATTCGTGTAAAATCGCACAAGGTCATGACGCGCGAAGCATAGGCTCTGCGTCTTGCGCCCGTGGTTTGTGAACATTTTAGAAGTGTTTTGAAGGCCCTAGGCCCTATCATCTAGGAGCTATTGAACTTGAAAGCATTTGCCAGCTGTACGTTTTTCTCAATAATCGGCAGAAATACCTCATTGAAAATATTTGTGTAAAATCGCACGAGGTCATGACGCGTGAAACATAGGCTCTGCGTCTTGCGCCCGTGGTTTGTGAACAATTTAGAAGTGTTTTGAAGGCCCTAGGCCCTATCATCTAGGAGCTATTGAACTTGAAAGCATTTGCCAGCTGTACGTTTTTCTCAATAATCCGCAGAAATACCTCATTGGAAATATTTGTGTAAAATCGCACAAGGTCATGACGCGCGAAGCACAGGCTCTGCGTCTTGCGCCCGTGGTTTGTGAACATTTTAGAAGTGGTTTTAAGACCCTAGGCCCTATCATCTAGGAGCTATTGAACTTGAAAGCATTTGCCAGCTGTACTTTTTTCTCAATAATCCGCAGATATACCTCATTGAAAATATTTGTGTAAAATCGCACGAGGTCATGACGTGCAAAGCATAGGCTCTGCGTCTTGCGGCCGTGGTTTGTGAACATTTTAGAAGTAGTTTGAAGGCCCTAGGCCCTATCGTCTAGGAGCTATTGATCTTGAAAGCATTTGCCAGCTGTACGTTTTTCTCAATAATCCGCAGAAATACCTCATTGAAAATATTCGTGTAAAATCGCACGAGGTCATGACGCGCGAAGCATAGGCTCTGCGTCTTGCGTCCGTGGTTTGTGAA
This sequence comes from Anguilla pacifica, assembly GCA_039654925.1. Classification (NCBI taxonomy): domain Eukaryota; kingdom Metazoa; phylum Chordata; class Actinopteri; order Anguilliformes; family Anguillidae; genus Anguilla; species Anguilla pacifica. The sequence goes on along the minus strand of CM077296.1, from coordinate 20,890,599 downwards.
CAATTTAGAAGTGGTTTGAAGGCCCTAGGCCCTATCATCTAGGAGCTATTGAACTTGAAAGCATTTGCCAGCTGTACGTTTTTCTCAATAATCCGCAGAAATACCTCATTGGAAATATTTGTGTAAAATCGCACGAGGTCATGACGCGCGAAGCATAGGCTCTGCGTCTTGCGTCCGTGGTTTGTGAACATTTTTGAACTGGTTTGAAGGCCCTAGGCCCTATCATTTAGGAGCTATTGAACTTGAAAGCATTTGCCAGCTGTTTTTCTCAATAATCCGCAGAAATACCTCATTGAAAATATTCGTGTAAAATCGCACGAGGTCATGACGCGCGAATCATAGGCTCTGCGTCTTGCACCCGTGGTTTGTGAACAATTTAGAAGTGTTTTGAAGGCCCTAGGCCCTATGATCTAGAATCTATTGAACTTGAAAGCATTTGCCAGCTGTACGTTTTTCTCAATAATTCGCAGAAATACCTCATTGGAAATATTCGTGTAAAATCGCACGAGGTCATGACGCGCGAAGCATAGGCTCTGCGTCTTGCGGCCGTGGTTTGTGAACATTTTAGAAGTGGTTTGAAGGCCCTAGGCCCTATGATCTAGAATCTATTGAACTTGAAAGCATTTGCCAGCTGTACGTTTTTCTCAATAATCCGCAGAAATACCTCATTGAAAATATTTGTGTAAAATCGCACGAGGTCATGACGTGCAAAGCATAGGCTCTGCGTCTTGCGGCCGTGGTTTGTGAACATTTTAGAAGTAGTTTGAAGGCCCTAGGCCCTATCGTCTAGGAGCTATTGATCTTGAAAGCATTTGCCAGCTGTACGTTTTTCTCAATAATCCGCAGAAATACCTCATTGGAAATATTCGTGTAAAATCGCACGAGGTCATGACGCGCGAAGCATAGGCTCTGCGTCTTGCGCCCGTGGTTTGTGAACAATTTAGAAGTGGTTTGAAGGCCCTAGGCCCTATCATCTAGGAGCTTTTGAACTTGAAAGCATTTGCCAGCTGTACTTTTCTCTCAATAATCGGCAGAAATACCTTGTTGATAATATTCGTGTAAAATCGCACGAGGTCATGACGCGCGAAGCATAGGTTCTGCGTCTTGCGCCCGTGGTCTGTGAACATTTTAGAAGTGTTTTTAAGGCCCTAGGCCCTATCATCTAGGAGCTATTGAACTTGAAAGCATTTGCCAGCTGTACTTTTTTCTCAATAATTCACATTTATTCCTCATTGATAATATTCGTGTAAAATCGCACAAGGTCATGACGCGCGAAGCATAGGCTCTGCGTCTTGCGCCCGTGGTTTGTGAACATTTTAGAATTGGTTTGAAGGCCCTAGGCCCTATCATCTAGGAGCTATTGAACTTGAAAGCATTTGCCAGCTGTACTTTTTTCTCAATAATCTGCAGAAATACCTCATTGAAAATATTCGTGTAAAATCGCATGAGGTCATGACGCGCGAAGCATAGGCTCTGCGTCTTGCGGCCTTGGTTTGTGAACAATTTAAAAGTGTTTTGAAGGCCCTAGGCCCTATCATCTAGGAGCTATTGAACTTGAAAGCATTTGCCAACTGTACGTTTTTCTCAATAATCCGCAGATATACCTCATTGGAAATATTCGTGTAAAATCGCACGAGGTCATGACGCGCGAAGCATAGGCTCTGCGTCTTGCGCCCGTGGTTTTTGAATATTTTAGAAGTGGTGTGAAGGCCCTAGGCCCTATCATCTAGGAGCTTTTGAACTTGAAAGCATTTGCCAGCTGTACTTTTCTCTCAATAATCGGCAGAAATACCTCATTGAAAATATTCGTGTAAAATCGCACGAGGTCATGACGCGCGAAGCATAGGCTCTACGTCTTGCGGCCGTAGTTTGTGAACATTTTAGAAGTGGTTTGAAGGCCCTAGGCCCTATCATCTAGGAGCTATTGAACTTGACAGCATTTGCCAGCTGTACTTTTTTCTCAATAATCCGCAGAAATACCTCATTGAAAATATTCGTGTAAAATCGCACGAGGTCATGACGTGCGAAGCATAGGCTCTGCGTCTTGTGCCCTTGGTTTGTGAACAATTTAGAAGTGGTTTGAAGGCCCTAGGCCCTATCATCTAGGAGCTATTGAACTTGAAAACATTTGCCATCTATACGTTTTTCTCAATCATCTGCAGAAAAACCTCATTGAAAATATTCGTGTAAAATCGCACGAGGTCATGATGCGCAAAGCATAGGCTCTGCGTCTTGCGCCCGTGGTTTGTGAACAATTTAGAAGTTGTTTGAAGGCCCTAGGCCCTATCATCTAGGAGCTATTGAACTTGAAAGCATTTGCCAGCTGTACGTTTTTCTCAATAATCCGCAGAAATACCTCATTGGAAATATTCGTGTAAAATCGCACGAGGTCACGACGCACGAAACATAGGCTCTGCGTCTTGCGCCCGTGGTTTGTGAACAATTTAGAAGTGTTTTGAAGGCCCTAGGCCCTATCATCTAGGAGCTTTTGAACTTGAATGCATTTGCTAGCTGTACTTTTTTCTCAATAATCGGCAGAAATACCTCATTGAAAATCTTAGTGTAAAATCGCACGAGGTCATGACGCGCAAGGCATAGGCTCTGCGTCTTGTGGCCGTGGTTTGTGAACATTTTAGAAGTGGTTTGAAGGCCCTAGGCCCTATCATCTAGGAGCTATTGAACTTGAAAGCATTTGCCAGCTGTACTTTTTTCTCAATAATCCGGAGAAATACCTCATTGAAAATATTCGTGTACAATCGCACGAGGTCATGACGCGCGAAGCATAGGCTCTGCGTCTTGCGGCCGTGGTTTGTGAACATTTTTGAACTGGTTTGAAGGCCCTAGGCCCTATAATTTAGGAGCTATTGAACTTGAAAGCATTTGCCAGCTGTACGTTTTTCTCAATAATCCGCAGAAATACCTCATTGAAAATATTCGTGTAAAATCGCACGAGGTCATGACGCGCGAATCATAGGCTCTGCGTCTTGCACCCGTGGTTTGTGAACAATTTAGAAGTGGTTTGAAGGCCCTAGGCCCTATCATCTAGGAACTATTGAACTTGAAAGCATTTGCCAGCTGTACTTTTTTCTCAGTAATCCGCAGAAATACCTCATTGAAAACATTCGCGTAAAATCGCACGAGGTCATGACGCGCAAGGCATAGGCTCTGCGTCTTGTGGCCGTGGTTTGTGAACATTTTAGAAGTGGTTTGAAGGCCCTAGGCCCTATCATCTAGGAGCTATTGAACTTGAAAGCATTTGCCAGCTGTACTTTTTTCTCAATAATCCGGAGAAATACCTCATTGAAAATATTCGTGTACAATCGCACGAGGTCATGACGCGCGAAGCATAGGCTCTGCGTCTTGCGGCCGTGGTTTGTGAACATTTTTGAACTGGTTTGAAGGCCCTAGGCCCTATAATTTAGGAGCTATTGAACTTGAAAGCATTTGCCAGCTGTACGTTTTTCTCAATAATCCGCAGAAATACCTCATTGAAAATATTCGTGTAAAATCGCACGAGGTCATGACGCGCGAAACATAGGCTCTGCGTCTTGCGGCCCTGGTTTGTGAACATTTTAGAATTGGTATGAAGGCCCTAGGCCCTATCATCTAGGAGCTATTGAACTTGAAAGCATTTGCCAGCTGTACGTTTTTCTCAATAATCGGCAGACATACCTCATTGAAAATATTCGTGTAAAATCGCACGAGGTCATGACGCGCGAAGCATAGGCTCTGCGTCTTGCGCCCGTGGTTTGTGAACATTTTAGAATTGGTATGAAGGCCCTAGGCCCTATCATCTAGGAGCTATTGAACTTGAAAGCATTTGCCAGCTGTACTTTTTCTCAATTATCCGCAGATATAGCTCATTGAAAATATTTGTGTAAAATCGCACGAGGTCATGACGCGCGAAGCATAGGCTCTGCGTCTTGCGCCCGTGGTTTGTGAACAATTTAGAAGTGGTTTGAAGGCCCTAGGCCCTATCATCTAGGAGCTATTGAACTTGAAAGCATTTGCCAGCTGTACTTTTTTCTCAATAATTCACAGAAATTCCTCATTGATAATATTCGTGTAAAATCGCACAAGGTCATGACGCGCGAAGCATAGGCTCTGCGTCTTGCGCCCGTGGTTTGTGAACATTTTAGAATTGGTTTGAAGGCCCTAGGCCCTATCATCTAGGAGCTATTGAACTTGAAAGCATTTGCCAGCTGTACTTTTTTCTCAATAATCCGCAGAAATACCTCATTGAAAATATTCGTGTAAAATCGCATGAGGTCATGACGCGCGAAGCATAGGCTCTGCGTCTTGCACCCGTGGTTTGTGAACAATTTAGAAGTGTTTTGAAGGCCCTAGGCCCTATCATCTAGTAGCTATTGAACTTGAAAGCATTTGCCAGCTGTACTTTTTTGTGAATAATCTGCAGAAATACCTCATTGAAAATATTAGTGTAAAATCGCACGAGGTCATGACGCGCGAAGCATAGGCTCTGCGTCTTGCGCCCGTGGTATTTGAACATTTTAGAAGTGGTTTGAAGGCCCTAGGCCCTATCATCTAGGAGCTTTTGAACTTGAAAGCATTTGCCAGCTGTACTTTTCTCTCAATAATCGGCAGAAATACCTCATTGAAAATATTCGTGTAAAATCGCACGAGGTCATGACGCGCGAAGCATAGGTTCTGCGTCTTGCGGCCGTGGTTTGTGAACATTTTAGAAGTGGTTGGAAGGCCCTAGGCCCTATCATCTAGGAGCTATTGAACTTGAAAGCATTTGCCAGCTGTACTTTTTTCTCAATAATTCACATTTATTCCTCATTGATAATATTCGTGTAAAATCGCACAAGGTCATGACGCGCGAAGCATAGGCTCTGCGTCTTGCGCCCGTGGTTTGTGAACATTTTAGAATTGGTTTGAAGGCCCTAGGCCCTATCATCTAGGAGCTATTGAACTTGAAAGCATTTGCCAGCTGTACTTTTTTCTCAATAATCTGCAGAAATACCTCATTGAAAATATTCGTGTAAAATCGCATGAGGTCATGACGCGCGAAGCATAGGCTCTGCGTCTTGCGGCCTTGGTTTGTGAACAATTTAAAAGTGTTTTGAAGGCCCTAGGCCCTATCATCTAGGAGCTATTGAACTTGAAAGCATTTGCCAACTGTACGTTTTTCTCAATAATCCGCAGATATACCTCATTGGAAATATTCGTGTAAAATCGCACGAGGTCATGACGCGCGAAGCATAGGCTCTGCGTCTTGCGCCCGTGGTTTTTGAATATTTTAGAAGTGGTGTGAAGGCCCTAGGCCCTATCATCTAGGAGCTATTGAACTTGAAAGCATTTGCCAGCTGTACGTTTTTCTCAATAATCCGCAGAAATACCTCATTGGAAATATTCGTGTAAAATCGCACGAGGTCATGACGCGCGAAGCATAGGCTCTGCGTCTTGCGCCCGTTGTTTGTGAACATTTTAGAAGTGGTGTGAAGGCCCTAGGCCCTATCATCTAGGAGCTATTGAACTTGAAAGCATTTGCCAGCTGTACGTTTTTCTCAATAATCGGTAGAAATACCTCATTGAAAATATTTGTGTAAGATCGCACGAGGTCATGACGCGCGAAGCATAGGCTCTGCGTCTTGCGCCCGTGGTTTGTGAACAATTTAGAATTGGTTTGAAGGCCCTAGGCCATATCATCTAGGAGCTATTGAACTTGAAAGCATTTGCCAGCTGTACGTTTTTCTCAATAATCCGCAGAAATACCTCATTGAAAATATTCGTGTAAAATTGCACGAGGTCATGACGCGCGAAGCATAGGCTCTGCGTCTTGCACCCGTGGTTTGTGAACATTTTAGAAGGGGTGTGAAGGCCCTAGGCCCTATCATCTAGGAGCTATTGAACTTGAAAGCATTTGCCAGCTGTACGTTTTTCTCAATAATCCGCAGAAATACCTCATTGGAAATATTCGTGTAAAATCGCACGAGGTCATGACGCGCGAAACATAGGCTCTGCGTCTTGCGCCCGTGGTTTGTGAACAATTTAGAATTGGTTTGATGGCCCTAGGCCATATCATCTAGGAGCTATTGAACTTGAAAGCATTTGTCAGCTGTACGTTTTTCTCAATAATCCGCAGAAATACCTCATTGAAAATATTCGTGTAAAATCGCATGAGGTTATGACGCGCGAAACATAGGCTCTGCGTCTTGCACCCGTGGTTTTTGAACATTTTAGAAGTGGTTTGAAGGCCCTAGGCCCTATCATCTAGGAGCTATTGAACTTGAAAGCATTTGCCAGCTGTACGTTTTTCTCAATAATCCGCAGAAATACCTCATTGGAAATATTCGTGTAAAATCGCACGAGGTCATGACGCGCGAAGCATAGGCTCTGCGTCTTGCGCCCGTTGTTTGTGAACATTTTAGAAGTGGTGTGAAGGCCCTAGGCCCTATCATCTAGGAGCTATTGAACTTGAAAGCATTTGCCAGCTGTACGTTTTTCTCAATCGGTAGAAATACCTCATTGAAAATATTTGTGTAAAATCGCACGAGGTCATGACCCGCGAAGCATAGGCTCTGCGTCTTGCGGCCGTGGTTTGTGAACATTTTACCAGTGGTTTGAAGGCCCTAGGCCCTATCATCTAGGAGCTATTGAACTTGAAAGCATTTGCCAGCTGTACGTTTTTCTCAATAATCGGCAGAAATACCTCATTGGAAATATTTGTGTAAAATCGCACGAGGTCATGACGCGCGAAGCATAGGCTCTGCGTCTTGCGCCCGTGGTTTGTTAACAATTTAGAAGTGGTTTGAAGGCCCTATCATCTAGGAGCTATTGAACTTGAAAGCATTTGCCAGCTGTACGTTTTTCTCAATAATCAGCAGAAATTCCTCATTGAAAATATTTGTGTAAAATCGCACGAGGTCATGACGCGCGAAGCATAGGCTCTGCGTCTTGCGCCCGTGGTTTGTGAACATTTTAGAAGTGGTTTGAAGGCCCTAGGCCCTATCATCTAGGAGCTACTGAATTTGAAAGCATTTGCCAGCTGTACGTTTTTCTCAATCATCCGCAGAAATACCTCATTGAAAATATTCGTGTAAAATCGCACGAGGTCATGACGCGCGAAACATAGGCTCTGCGTCTTGCGGCCGTGGTTTGTGAACATTTTAGAAGGGGTGTGAAGGCCCTAGGCCCTATCATCTAGGAGCTATTGAACTTGAAAGCATTTGCCAGCTGTACGTTTTTCTCAATAATCGGTAGAAATACCTCATTGAAAATATTCGTGTAAGATCGCACGAGGTCATGACGCGCGAAACATAGGCTCTGCGTCTTGCGCCCGTGGTTTGTGAACATTTTAGAAGTGGTTTGAAGCCCCTTGGCCCTATCATCTAGGAGCTATTGAACTTGAAAGCATTTGCCAGCTGTACTTTTTTTTCAATAATCCGCAGATATACCTCATTGAAAATATTTGTGTAAAATCGCATGAGGTCATGACGCGCGAAGCATAGGCTCTGCGTCTTGCGGCCGTTGTTTGTGAACAATTTAGAAGTGGTTTGAAGGCCCTAGGCCCTATCATCTAGGAGCTATTGAACTTGAAAGCATTTGCCAGCTGTACGTTTTTCTCAATAATCCGCAGAAATACCTCATTGGAAATATTCGTGTAAAATCGCACGAGGTCATGACGCGCGAAACATAGGCTCTGCGTCTTGCGCCCGTGGTTTGTGAACAATTTAGAATTGGTTTGATGGCCCTAGGCCATATCATCTAGGAGCTATTGAACTTGAAAGCATTTGTCAGCTGTACGTTTTTCTCAATAATCCGCAGAAATACCTCATTGAAAATATTCGTGTAAAATCGCATGAGGTTATGACGCGCGAAACATAGGCTCTGCGTCTTGCACCCGTGGTTTTTGAACATTTTAGAAGTGGTTTGAAGGCCCTAGGCCCTATCATCTAGGAGCTATTGAACTTGAAAGCATTTGCCAGCTGTACGTTTTTCTCAATAATCCGCAGAAATACCTCATTGGAAATATTCGTGTAAAATCGCACGAGGTCATGACGCGCGAAGCATAGGCTCTGCGTCTTGCGCCCGTTGTTTGTGAACATTTTAGAAGTGGTGTGAAGGCCCTAGGCCCTATCATCTAGGAGCTATTGAACTTGAAAGCATTTGCCAGCTGTACGTTTTTCTCAATCGGTAGAAATACCTCATTGAAAATATTTGTGTAAAATCGCACGAGGTCATGACCCGCGAAGCATAGGCTCTGCGTCTTGCGGCCGTGGTTTGTGAACATTTTACCAGTGGTTTGAAGGCCCTAGGCCCTATCATCTAGGAGCTATTGAACTTGAAAGCATTTGCCAGCTGTACGTTTTTCTCAATAATCGGCAGAAATACCTCATTGGAAATATTTGTGTAAAATCGCACGAGGTCATGACGCGCGAAGCATAGGCTCTGCGTCTTGCGCCCGTGGTTTGTTAACAATTTAGAAGTGGTTTGAAGGCCCTATCATCTAGGAGCTATTGAACTTGAAAGCATTTGCCAGCTGTACGTTTTTCTCAATAATCAGCAGAAATTCCTCATTGAAAATATTTGTGTAAAATCGCACGAGGTCATGACGCGCGAAGCATAGGCTCTGCGTCTTGCGCCCGTGGTTTGTGAACATTTTAGAAGTGGTTTGAAGGCCCTAGGCCCTATCATCTAGGAGCTATTGAACTTGAATGCATTTGCCATCTGTACGTTTTTCTCAATAATCGGCAGAAATACCTCATTGAAAATATTCGTGTAAAATCGCACGAGGTCATGACGCGCGAAGCATAGGCTCTGCGTCTTGCGCACGTGGTTTGTGAACATTTTAGAAGTGGTGTGAAGGCCCTAGGCCCTATCATCTAGGAGCTATTGAACTTGAAAGCATTTGCCAGCTGTACTTTTCTCTCAATAATCGGCAGAAATACCTCATTGGAAATATTCGTGTAAAATCGCACGAGGTCACGACGCACGAAACATAGGTTCTGCGTCTTGCGCCCGTGGTTTGTGAACAATTTGGAAGTGTTTTGAAGGCCCTAGGCCCTATCATCTAGGAGCTATTGAACTTGAAAGCATTTGCCAGCTGTACTTTTTTCTCAATAATCCGCAGAAATACCTCATTGAAAATATTCGTGTAAAATCGCACGAGGTCATGACGTGCGAAGCATAGGCTCTGTGTCTTGCGGCCGTGGTTTGTGAACAATTTAAAAGTGTTTTGAAGGCCCTAGGCCCTATCATCTAGGAGCTATTGAACTTGACAGCATTTGCCAGCTGTACGTTTTTCTCAATAATCCGCAGAAATACCTCATTGAAAATATTCGTGTAAAAACGCACGAGGTCATGACGCGCGAAGCATAGGCTCTGCGTCTTGTGCCCTTGGTTTGTGAACATTTTAGAAGTGGTTTGAAGGCCCTAGGCCCTATCATCTAGGAGCTATTGAACTTGAAAGCATTTGCCAGCTGTACGTTTTTCTCAATAATCCGCAGAAATACCTCATTGGAAATATTCGTGTAAAATCGCACGAGGTCACGACGCACGAAACATAGGTTCTGCGTCTTGCGCCCGTGGTTTGTGAACAATTTAGAAGTGTTTTGAAGGCCCTAGGCCCTATCATCTAGGAGCTTTTGAACTTGAATGCATTTGCTAGCTGTACTTTTTTCTCAATAATCGGCAGAAATACCTCATTGAAAATCTTAGTGTAAAATCACACGAGGTCATGACGCGCGAAGCATTGGCTCTGCGTCTTGCGCCCATGGTTTGTGAACCATTTAAAAGTGTTTTGAAGGCCCTAGGCCCTATCATCTAGGAGCTATTGAACTTGAAAGCATTTGCCAGCTGTACGGTTTTCTCAATAATCCGCAGAAATACCTCATTGGAAATATTCGTGTAAAATCGCACGAGGTCATGACGCGCGAAACATAGGCTCTGCGTCTTGCGCCCGTGGTTTGTGAACAATTTAGAATTGGTTTGAAGGCCCTAGGCCATATCATCTAGGAGCTATTGAACTTGAAAGCATTTGCCAGCTGTACGTTTTTCTCAATAATCCGCAGAAATACCTCATTGAAAATATTCGTGTAAAATCGCACGAGGTTATGACGCGCGAAACATAGGCTCTGCGTCTTGCACCCGTGGTTTTTGAACATTTTAGAAGTGGTTTGAAGGCCCTAGGCCCTATCATCTAGGAGCTTTTGAACTTGAATGCATTTGCTAGCTGTACTTTTTTCTCAATAATCGGCAGAAATACGTCATTGAAAATCTTAGTGTAAAATCACACGAGGTCATGACGCGCGAAGCATTGGCTCTGCGTCTTGCGCCCATGGTTTGTGAACCATTTAAAAGTGTTTTGAAGGCCCTAGGCCCTATCATCTAGGAGCTATTGAACTTGAAAGCATTTGCCAGCTGTACGTTTTTCTCAATAATCCGCAGAAATACCTCATTGGAAATATTCGTGTAAAATCGCACGAGGTCATGACGCGCGAAGCATAGGCTCTGCGTCTTGCACCCGTGGTTTGTGAACATTTTAGAAGTGGTGTGAAGGCCCTAGGCCCTATCATCTAGGAGCTATTGAACTTGAAAGCATTTGCCAGCTGTACGTTTTTCTCAATAATCGGTAGAAATACCTCATTAAAAATATTTGTGTAAGATCGCACGAGGTCATGACGCGCGAAGCATAGGCTCTGCGTCTTGCGCCCGTGGTTTGTGAACATTTTAGAAGTGGTTTGAAGCCCCTAGGCCCTATCATCTAGGAGCTATTGAACTTGAAAGCATTTGCCAGCTGTACGTTTTTCTCAATAATCGGTAGAAATACCTCATTGAAAATATTCGTGTAAGATCGCACGAGGTCATGACGCGCGAAGCATAGGCTCTGCGTCTTGCGCCCGTGGTTTGTGAACATTTTAGAAGTGGTTTGAAGCCCCTTGGCCCTATCATCTAGGAGCTATTGAACTTGAAAGCATTTGCCAGCTGTACGTTTTTCTCAATAATCGGTAGAAATACCTCATTGAAAATATTCGTGTAAGATCGCACGAGGTCATGACGCGCGAAGCATAGGCTCTGCGTCTTGCGCCCGTGGTTTGTGAACATTTTAGAAGTGGTTTGAAGGCCCTAGGCCCTATCATCTAGGAGCTTTTGAACTTGAAAGCATTTGCCAGCTGTACTTTTTTCTCAATAATCCGCAGAAATACCTCATTGAAAATATTCGTGTAAAGTCGCACGAGGTCATGACGCGCGAAGCATAGGCTCTGCGTCTTGCGACCGTGGTTTGTGAACATTTTAGAAGTTGTTTGAACGCCCTAGGCCCTATCATCTAGGAGCTATTGCACTTGAAAGCATTTGCCAGCTGTACGTTTTTCTCAATAATCGGTAGAAATACCTCATTGAAAATATTCGTGTAAGATCGCACGAGGTCATGACGCGCGAAGCATAGGCTCTGCGTCTTGCGCCCGTGGTTTGTGAACATTTTAGAAGTGGTTTGAAGCCCCTTGGCCCTATCATCTAGGAGCTATTGAACTTGAAAGCATTTGCCAGCTGTACTTTTTTTTCAATAATCCGCAGATATACCTCATTGAAAATATTTGTGTAAAATCGCATGAGGTCATGACGCGCGAAGCATAGGCTCTGCGTCTTGCGGCTGTGGTTTGTGAACAATTTAGAAGTGTTTTGAAGGCCCTAGGCCCTATCATCTAGGAGCAATTGAACTTGAAAGCATTTGCCAGCTGTACTTTTTTCTCAATAATCGACAGAAATTCCTCATTGAAAATATTCATGTAAAATCACACGAGGCCATGACGCGCGAAGCATAGGCTCTGCGTCTTGCGCCCGTGGTTTGTGAACAATTTAGAAGTGTTTTGAAGGCCCTAGGCCCTATCATCTAGGAGCTATTGAACTTGAAAGCATTTGCCAGCTGTACGTTTTTCTCAATAATCCGCAGAAATACCTCATTGGAAATATTCGTGTAAAATCGCACGAGGTCATTACGCGCGAAGCATAGGCTCTGTGTCTTGCGCCCGTGGTGTGTGACCAATTTAGAAGTGGTTTGAAGGCCCTAGGCCCTATCATCTAGGAGCTATTGAACTTGAAAGCATTTGCCAGCTGTACGTTTTTCTCAATAATCGACAGAAATTCCTCATTGAAAATATTCATGTAAAATCACACGAGGCCATGACGCGCGAAGCATAGGCTCTGCGTCTTGCGCCCGTGGTTTGTGAACATTTTAGAAGTGGTTTGAAGGCCCTAGGCCCTATCATCTAGGAGCTATTGAACTTGAAAGCTTTTGCCAGCTGTACTTTTTTCTCAATAATCCACAGAAATACCTCATTGAAAATATTCGTGTAAAATCGCACAATGTCATGACGCGCGAAGCATAGGCTCTGCGTCTTGCGCCCGTGGTTTGTGAACATTTTAGAAGTGGTTTGAAGGCCCTAGGCCCTATCATCTAGGAGCTATTGAACTTGAAATCATTTGCCAGCTGTACGTTTTTCTCAATTATCCGCAGAAATACCTCATTGAAAATATTCGGGTAAAATCGCATGAGGTCATGACGCGCGAAACATAGGCTCTGCTTCTTGCGCCCGTGGTTTGTGAACAATTTAGAAGTGTTTTGAAGGCCCTAGGCCCTATCATCTAGGAGCTATTGAACTTGAAAGCATTTGCCAGCTGTACGTTTTTCTCAATAATCCGCAGAAATACCTCATTGGAAATATTCGTGTAAAATCGCACGAGGTAATGACGCGCGAAGCATAGGCTCTGTGTCTTGCGCCCGTGGTTTGTGACCAATTTAGAAGTGGTTTGAAGGCCCTAGGCCCTATCATCTAGGAGCTATTGAACTTGAAAGCATTTGCCAGCTGTACGTTTTTCTCAATAATCGACAGAAATTTCTCATTGAAAATATTCATGTAAAATCACACGAGGCCATGACGCGTGAATCATAGGGTCTGCGTCTTGCGCCCGTGGTTTGTGAACATTTTAGAAGTGGTTTGAAGGCCCTAGGCCCTATCATCTAGGAGCTATTGAACTTGAAAGCATTTGCCAGCTGTACTTTTTTCTCAATAATCGGCAAAAATACCTCATTGAAAATATTCGTGTAAAATCGCACGAGGCCATGACGCGCGAAGCATAGGCTCTGCGTCTTGCGCCCGTAGTTTGTGAACATTTTAGAAGTGGTTTGAAGGCCCTAGGCCCTATCAAATAGGAGCTATTGAACTAGATAGCATTTGCCAGCAGTACTTTTTTCTCAATAATCCGCAGAAATTCCTCATTGAAAATATTAGTGTAAAATCGCACAAGGTCATGACGCGCGAAGCATAGGCTCTGCGTCTTGCGCCCGTGGTTTGTGAACATTTTAGAAGTGGTTTGAAGCCCCTAGGCCCTATCATCTAGGAGCTATTGAACTTGAAAGCATTTGCCAGCTGTACGTTTTTCTCAATAATCCGCAGAAATTCCTCATTGAAAATATTCGTGTAAAATCGCCCGAGGTCATGACGCGCGAAACATAGGCTCTGTGTCTTGCGCTCGTGGTTTGTGAACATTTTATAAGTGGTTTGAAGGCCCTAGGCCCTATCATCTAGGAGAAATTGAACTTGAAAGCATTTGCCAGCTGTACGTTTTTCTCAATAATCCGCAGAAATACCTCATTGAAAATATTCGTGTAAAATCGCACAAGGTCATGACGTGCGAAGCATGGGCTGTGCCTCTTGCGCCCGTGGTTTGTGAACATTTTAGAAGTGGTTTGAAGGCCCTAGGCCCTGTCATCTAGGAGCTATTGAACTTGAAAGCATTTGCCAACTGTACGTTTTTCTCAATAATCCGCAGAAATACCTCATTGAAAATATTTGTGTAAAATCGCACGAGGTCATGACCCGCGAAGCATAGGCTCTGCGTCTTGCGGCCGTGGTTTGTGAACATTTTACCAGTGGTTTGAAGGCCCTAGGCCCTATCATCTAGGAGCTATTGAACTTGAAAGCATTTGCCAGCTGTACGTTTTTCTCAATAATCAGCAGAAATTCCTCATTGGAAATATTTGTGTAAAATCGCACGAGGTCATGACGCGCGAAGCATAGGCTCTGCGTCTTGCGCCCGTGGTTTGTGAACATTTTAGAAGTGGTTTGAAGGCCCTAGGCCCTATCATCTAGGAGCTATTGAATTTGAAAGCATTTGCCAGCTGTACGTTTTTCTCAATCATCCGCAGAAATACCTCATTGAAAATATTCGTGTAAAATCGCACGAGGTCATGACGCTCGAAACATAGGCTCTGCGTCTTGCGCCCATGGTTTGTGAAAAATTTAGAAGTGGTTTGAAGGCCCTTGGCCCTATCATCTAGGAGCTATTGAACTTGAAAGCATTTGCCAGCTGTACGTTTTTCTCAATAATCCGCAGAAATACCTCATTGGAAATATTCGTGTAAAATCGCACGAGGTCATGACGCGCGAAACATAGGCTCTGCGTCTTGCGCCCATGGATTGTGAACATTTTAGAAGTGGTTTGAAGGCCCTAGGCCCTATCATCTAGGAGCTATTGAACTCGAAAGCATTTGCCAGCTGTACTTTTTTCTCAATAATCCGCAGAAATAACTCATTGAAAATATTCGTGTAAAATCGCACGAGGTCATGACGCGCGAAGCATGGCCTCTGCCTCTTGCGGCCGTGGTTTGTGAACATTTTAGAAGTGGTTTGAAGGCCCTAGGCCCTATCATCTAGGAGCTATTGAACTTGAAAGCATTTGCCAGCTGTACGTTTTTCTTAATAATCCGCAGAAATACCTCATTGAAAATATTTGTGTAAAATCGCACGAGGGCATGACGCGCGAAACATAGGCTCTGCGTCTTGCGCCCGTGGTTTGTAAACAATTTAGAAGTGTTTTGAAGGCCCTAGGCCCTATCATCTAGGAGCTATTGAACTTGAAAGCATTTGCCAGCTGTACGTTTTTCTCAATAATCCTCAGAAATACCTCATTGAAAATATTCGTGTAAAATCGCACGAGGTCATGACGCGCGAAACATAAACTCTGCGTCTTGCGCCCGTGGTTTGTGAACAATTTTGAAGTGGTTTTAAGGCCCTAGGCCCTATCATCTAGGAGCTATTGAACTTGAAAGCATTTGCCAGCTGTACGTTTTTCTCAATAATCCGCAGAAATACCTCATTGGAAATATTCGTGTAAAATCGCACGAGGTCATGTTGCGCGAAGCATAGGCTCTGCGTCTTGCGCCCGTGGTTTGTGAACATTTTAGAAGTGGTTTGAAGGCCCTAGGCGCTATCATCTAGGAACTATTGAACTTGAAAGCATTTGCCAGCTGTACTTTGTTCTCAATTATCCGCAGAAATACCTCTTTGAAAATATTCGTGTAAAATCGCACAAGGTCATGACGCGCGAAGCATAGGCTCTGCGTCTTGCGGCCGTGGTTTTTGAACCTTTTAGAAGTAGTTTGAAGGCCCTAGGCCCTATCATCTAGGAGCTATTGAACTTGAAAGCATTTGCCAGCTGTACGTTTTTCTCAATCATCCGCAGAAATACCTCATTGAAAATATTCGTGTAAAATCGCACGAGGTCATGACGCGCGAAACATAGGCTCTGCGTCTTGCGCCCATGGTTTGTGAACAATTTTGAAGTGGTTTTAAGGCCCTAGGCCCTATCATCTAGGAGCTATTGAACTTGAAAGCATTTGCCAGCTGTACGTTTTTCTCAATAATCGGCAGAAATACCTCATTGAAAATATTCGTGTATAATCGCACGAGGTCATGACGCGCGAAGTATAGGCTCTGCGGTTTGCGCCCGTTGTTTGTGAACAATTTAGAAGTGTTTTGAAGGCCCTAGGCCCTATCATCTAGGAGCTATTGAACTTGAAAGCATTTGCCAGCTGTACGTTTTTCTCAATAATCGGCGGAAATCCCTCATTGAAAATATTCGTGAAAAATCGCACGAGGTCATGACGCGCGAAGCATAGATTCTGCATCTTGCGGCCGAGGTTTGTGAACATTTTAGAAGTGGTTTGAAGGCCCTAGGCCCTATCATCTAGGAGCTATTGAACTTGAAAGCATTTGCCAGCTGTACGTTTTTCTCAATAATCGGCGGTAATCCCTCATTGAAAATATTCGTCTAAAATCGCACGAGGTCATGACGCGCGAAGCATAGGCTCTGCGTCTTGCGCCCGTGGTTTGTGAATAATTTAGAAGTGGTTTGAAAGCCCTAGGCCCTATCATTTAGGAGCTATTGAACTTGAAAGCATTTGCCAGCTGTACGTTTTTCTCAATAATCCGCAGAAATACCTCATTGAAAATATTCGTGTAAAATCGCACAAGGTCATGACGCGCGAAACATAGGCTCTGCGTCTTGCGCCCGTGATTTGTGAACAATTTAGAAGTGTTTTGAAGGCCCTAGGCCCTATCATCTAGGAGCTATTGAACTTGAAAGCATTTGCCAGCTGTACGTTTTTCTCAATAATCGGCAGATATACCTCATTGAAAATATTAGTGTAAAATCGCACGAGGTCATGACGCGCGAAGCATAGGCTCTGCTTCTTGCGTCCATGGTTTGTGAACTTTTTAGAAGTGGTTTGAAGGCCCTAGGCCCTATCATCTAGGAGCTATTGATCTTGAAAGCATTTGCCAGCTGTACGTTTTTCTCAATAATCCACAGAAATACCTCATTGAAAATATTCGTGTAAAATCGCACGAGGTCATGACGCGCGAAGCATAGGATCTGCGTCTTGCGGCCGTGGTTTGTGAACATTTTAGAAGTGGTTTGAAGGCCCTAGGCCCTATCATCTAGGAGCTATTGAACTTGAAAGCATTTGCCAGCTGTACGTTTTTCTCAATAATCCGCAGAAATACCTCATTGGAAATATTCGTGTAAAATCGCACGAGGTCATGTCGCGCAAAACATAGGCTCTGCGTCTTGCGCCCGTGGTTTGTGAACAATTTAGAAGTGTTTTGAAGGCCCTAGGCCCTTTCATCTACGAGCTATTGAACTTGAAAGCATTTGCCAGCTGTACTTTTTTCTCAATAATCGGCAGAAATACCTCATTGAAAATATTCGTGTAAAATCGCACGAGGTCATGACGCGCGAAACATAGGCTCTGCGTCTTGCGGCAGTGGTTTGTGAACATTTTAGAAGTGTTTTGAAGGCCCTAGGCCCTAACATCTAGGAGCTATTGAACTTGAAAGCATTTGCCAGCTGTACGTTTTTCTCAATAATCCACAGAAATACCTCATTGAAAATATTCGTGTAAAATCGCACGAGGTCATGACGCGCGAAGTATAGGCTCTCCGTCTTGCGCCCGTGGTTTGTGAAAATTTTAGAAGTGTTTTGAAGGCCCTAGGCCCTATCATCTAGGAGCTATTGAACATGAAAGCATTTGCCAGCTGTACGTTTTTCTCAATAATCGGCAGAAATACCTCATTGAAAATATTCGTGTAAAATCGCACGAGGTCATGACGCGCGAAACATAGGCTCTGCGTCTTGCGGCAGTGGTTTGTGAACATTTTAGAAGTGGTTTGAAGGCCCTAGGCCCTATCATCTAGGAGCTATTGAACATGAAAGCATTTGCCAGCTGTACGTTTTTCTCAATAATCGGCAGAAATACCTCATTGAAAATATTCGTGTATAATCGCACGAGGTCATGACGCGCGAAGTATAGGCTGTGCGTCTTGCGCCCGTGGTTTGTGAACATTTTAGAAGTGGTTTGAAGGCCCTAGGCCCTATCATCTAGGAGCAATTGAACATGAAAGCATTTGCCAGCTGTACGTTTTTCTCAATAATCCGCAGAAATACCTCATTGAAAATATTCGTGTATAATTGCACGAGGTCATGACGCACGAAGTATAGGCTCTGCGTCTTGCGCCCGTGGTTTGTGAACATTTTAGAAGTGGTTTGAAGGCCCTAGGCCATTTCATCTAGGAGCTATTGAACTTGAAAGCATTTGCCAGCTGTACTTTTTTCTCAATTATCCGCAGAAATACCTCATTGAAAATATTCGTGTAAAATCGCACGAGGTCATGACGCGCGAAGCATAGGCTCTGCGTCTTGCGCCCGTGGTTTGTGAACATTTTAGAAGTGGTTTGAAGGCCCTAGGCCCTATCATCTAGGAGCTATTTAACTTGAAAGCATTTGCCAGCTGTACGTTTTTCTCAATCATCCGCAGAAATACCTCATTGAAAATATTCGTGTAAAATCGCACGAGGTCATGACGCGCGCGAAACATAGGCTCTGCGTCTTGCGCCTATGGTTTGTGAACAATTTAGAAGTGTTTTGAATGCCCTAGGCCCTATCATCTAGGAGCTATTGAACTTGAAAGCATTTACCAGCTGTACGTTTTTCTCAATAATCGGCAGAAATACCTCATTGGAAATATTCGTGTAAAATCGCACGAGGTCATGACGCGCGAAACATAGGCTCTGCGTCTTGCGCCCGTGGTTTGTGAACAATTTAGAAGTGTTTTGAAGGCCCTAGGCCCTATCATCTAGGAGCTATTGAACTTGAAAGCATTTGCCAGCTGTACGTTTTTCTCAATAATCGGCAGAAATACCTCATTGAAAATATTCGTGTAAAATCGCACGAGTTCATGACGCGCGAAGCATAGGCTCTGCGTCTTGCGGCCGTGGTTTGTGAACATTTTAGTAGTTGTTTGAAGGCCCTAGGCCCTATCATCTAGGAGCAATTGAACTTGAAAGCATTTTCCAACTGTACGTTTTTCTCAATAATCGGCAGAAATACCTCATTGAAAATATTCGTGTAAAATCGCACAGGGTCATGACGCGCGAAGCATAGGCTCTGCGTCTTGCGGCCGTGGTTTGTGAACATTTTAGAAGTGTTTTGAAGGCCCTAGGCCCTATCATCTACGAGCTATTGAACTTGAATGCATTTGCCAGCTGTACTTTTTTCTCAATAATCCGCAGAAATACCTCATTGAAAATATTCGTGTAAAATCGCATGAGGTCATGACGCGCGAAGCATAGGCTCTGCGTCTTGCGGCCGTGGTTTGTGAACATTTTAGAATTGGTTTGAAGGCCCTAGGCCCTATCATCTAGGAGCTATTGAACTTTAAAGCATTTGCCAGCTGTATGTTTTTCTCAATAATCCGCAGAAATTCTTCATTGAAAATATTCGTGGAACATCGCACGAGGTCATGACGCGTGAAACATAGGCTTTGCGTTTTGCGCCCGTGGTTTGTGAACAATTTAGAAGTGTTTTGATGGCCCTAGGCCCTATCATCTACGAGCTATTGAACTTGAAAGCATTTGCCAGCTGTACGTTATTCTCAATAATCCGCAGAAATACCTCATTGGAAATATTCGTGTAAAATCGCACGAGGTCATGACGCGCGAAGCATAGGCTCTGCGTCTTGCGCCCGTGGTTTGTGAACATTTTAGTAGTGGTTTGATGGCCCTAGGCCCTATCATCTAGGAGCAATTGATCTTGAAAGCATTTGCCAGCTGTACGTTTTTCTCAATAATCCGCAGAAATACCTCATTGAAAATATTTGTGTAAAATCGCACGAGGTCATGACGCGCGGAGCATAGGCTCTGTGTCTTGCGCCCGTGGTTTGTAAACATTTTAGAAGTGTTTTGAAGGCCCTAGGCCCTATCATCTACGAGCAATTGAACTTGAAAGCATTTGCCAGCTATACGTTTTTCTCAATAATAGGCAGAAATACCTCATTGAAAATATTCGTGTAAAATCGCACGAGGTCATGACGCGCGAAGCATAGGCTCTGCGTCTTGCGGCCGTGGTTTGTGAACATTTTAGAAGTGTTTTGAAGGCCCTAGGCCCTATCATCTAGGAGCAATTGAACTTGAAAGCATTTGCCAGCTGTACGTTTTTCTCAATAATCCGCAGAAATACCTCATTGAATATATTCGTGTAAAATCGCACAAGGTCATGACGCGCGAAACATAGGCTCTGCGTCTTGCGCTCGTGGTTTGTGAACATTTTAGAAGTGGTTTGAAGGCCCTAGGCCCTATCATCTAGGTGCTATTGAACTTGAAAGCATTTGCCAGCTGTACTTTTTTCTCAATAATCCGCAGAAATACCTCATTGAAAATATTTGTGTAAAATCGCACGAGGTCATGACGCGCAAAACATAGGCTCTGCGTCTTGCGCCCGTGGTTTGTGAACATTTTAGAAGTGGTTTGAAGGCCCTAGGCCCTATCATCTAGGAGCAATTGAACTTGAAAACATTTGCCAGCTATACGTTTTTCTCAATAATAGGCAGAAATACCTCATTGAAAATATTCGTGTAAAATCGCACGAGGTCATGACGCGCGAAGCATAGGCTCTGCGTCTTGCGGCCGTGGTTTGTGAAAATTTTAGAAGTGTTTTGAAGGCCCTAGGCCCTTTCATCAAGGAGCAATTGAACTTGAAAGCATTTGCCAGCTGTACGTTTTTCTCAATAATCGTCTTGCGGCCGTGGTTTGTGAACATTTTAGAAGTGTTGTGAAGGCCCAAGGCCCTATCATCTAGGAGCTATTGAACTTGAAAGCATTTGCCAGCTGTACGTTTTTCTCAATAATCCGCAGAAATACCTCATTGAAAATATTTGTGTAGAATCGCACGAGGTCATGACGCGCGAAGCATAGGCTCTGCGTCTTGCGGCCGTGGTTTGTGAACATTTTAGAATTGTTTTGAAGGCCCTAGGCCCTATCATCTAGGAGCAATTGAACTTGAAAGCATTTGCCAGCTGTACGTTTTTCTCAATAATCGTCTTGCGGCCGTGGTTTGTGAACATTTCAGAAGTGGTTAGAAGACCCTAGGCCCTATCATCTAGGAGCTATTGAACTTGAAAGCATTTGCCAGCTGTACGTTTTTCTCAATAATTCGCAGAAATACCTCATTGGAAATATTCGTGTAAAATCCCACGGGGTCCTGACGCACGAAACATAGGCTCTGCGTCTTGCGCCCGTGGTTTTTGAACAATTTAGAAGTGTTTTGAAGGCCCAAGGCCCTATCATCTAGGAGCTATTGAACTTGAAAGCATTTGCCAGCTGTACGTTTTTCTCAATAATCCGCAGAAATACCTCATTGAAAATATTCGTGTAGAATCGCACGAGGTCATGACGCGCGAAGCATAGGCTCTGCGTCTTGCGGCCATGGTTTGTGAACATTTTAGTAGTGGTTTGAAGGCCCTAGGCCCTATCATCTAGGAGCAATTGAACTTGAAAGCATTTGCCAGCTGTACGTTTTTCTCAATAATCCGCAGAAATACCTCATTGAATATATTCGTGTAAAATCGCACAAGGTCATGACGCGCGAACCATAGGCTCTGCGTCTTGCGCTCGTGGTTTGTGAACATTTTAGAAGTGGTTTGAAGGCCCTAGGCCCTATCATCTAGGAGCTATTGAACTTTAAAGCATTTGCCAGCTGTACGTTTTTCTCAATAATCGGCAGAAATACCTCATTGAAAATATTCGTGTATAATCGCACGAGGTCATGATGCGCGAAGTATAGGCTCTGCGTCTTGTGCCCGTGGTTTGTGAACATGTTAGAAGTGGTTTGAAGGCCCTAGGCCATTTCATCTATGAGCTATTGAACTTGAAAGCATTTGCCAGCTGTACTTTTTTCTCAATTATCCGCAGAAATACCTCATTGAAAATATTCGTGTAAAATCGCACGAGGTCATGACGCGCGAAGCATAGGCTCTGCGTCTTGCGCCCGTGGTTTGTGAACATTTTAGAAGTGGTTTGAAGGCCCTAGGCCCTATCATCTAGGAGCAATTGAACTTGAAAGCATTTGCCAGCTGTACTTTTTTCTCAATAATCCGCAGAAATACCTCATTGAAAATATTTGTGTAAAATCGCACGAGGTCATGACGCGCAAAACATAGGCTCTGCGTCTTGCGCCCGTGGTTTGTGAACATTTTAGAAGTGGTTTGAAGGCCCTAGGCCCTATCATCTAGGAGCTATTGAACTTGAAAGCATTTGCCAGCTGTACGTTTTTCTCAATAATCCGCAGAAATACCTCATTGAAAATATTCGTGTAGAATCGCACGAGGTCATGACGCGCGAAGC
This sequence comes from Anguilla pacifica, assembly GCA_039654925.1. NCBI lineage: Eukaryota > Metazoa > Chordata > Actinopteri > Anguilliformes > Anguillidae > Anguilla > Anguilla pacifica. The sequence goes on along the minus strand of CM077296.1, from coordinate 20,868,616 downwards.
ATAGGCTCTGCGTCTTGCGGCCATGGTTTGTGAACATTTTAGTAGTGGTTTGAAGGCCCTAGGCCCTATCATCTAGGAGCAATTGAACTTGAAAGCATTTGCCAGCTGTACGTTTTTCTCAATAATCCGCAGAAATACCTCATTGAATATATTCGTGTAAAATCGCACAAGGTCATGACGCGCGAACCATAGGCTCTGCGTCTTGCGCTCGTGGTTTGTGAACATTTTAGAAGTGGTTTGAAGGCCCTAGGCCCTATCATCTAGGAGCTATTGAACTTTAAAGCATTTGCCAGCTGTACGTTTTTCTCAATAATCGGCAGAAATACCTCATTGAAAATATTCGTGTATAATCGCACGAGGTCATGATGCGCGAAGTATAGGCTCTGCGTCTTGTGCCCGTGGTTTGTGAACATGTTAGAAGTGGTTTGAAGGCCCTAGGCCATTTCATCTATGAGCTATTGAACTTGAAAGCATTTGCCAGCTGTACTTTTTTCTCAATTATCCGCAGAAATACCTCATTGAAAATATTCGTGTAAAATCGCACGAGGTCATGACGCGCGAAGCATAGGCTCTGCGTCTTGCGCCCGTGGTTTGTGAACATTTTAGAAGTGGTTTGAAGGCCCTAGGCCCTATCATCTAGGAGCAATTGAACTTGAAAGCATTTGCCATCTGTACTTTTTTCTCAATAATCCGCAGAAATACCTCATTGAAAATATTTGTGTAAAATCGCACGAGGTCATGACACGCAAAACATAGGCTCTGCGTCTTGCGCCCGTGGTTCGTGAACATTTTAGAAGTGGTTTGAAGGCCCTAGGCTCTATCATCTAGGAGCTATTGAACTTGAAAGCATTTGCCAGCTGTACGTTTTTCTCAATAATCTGCAGATATACCTCATTGAAAATATTCGCGTAAAATCGCACGAGGTCATGACGCGCGAAGCATAGGCTCTGCGTCTTGCGGCCGTGGTTTGTGAACATTTTAGAAGTGGTTTGAAGGCCCTAGGCCCTATCATCTAGGAGCTATTGAACTTGAAGGCATTTGCCAGCTGTACTTTTTTCTCAATAATTCGCAGAAATACCTCATTGAAAATATTCGTGTAAAATCGCACGAGGTCATGACGCGCGAAGCATAGGCTCTGCGTCTTGCGGCCTTGGTTTGTGAACATTTTAGTAGTGGTTTGATGGCCCTAGGCCCTATCATCTAGGAGCAATTGAACTTGAAAGCATTTGCCAGCTGTACGTTTTTCTCAATAATCGTCAGAAATACCTCATTGAAAATATTCGTGTAAAATCGCACGAGGTCATGACGCGCGGAGCATAGGCTCTGCGTCTTGCGCCCGTGGTTTGTGAAAATTTTAGTAGTGGTTTGAAGGCCCTAGGCCCTATCATCTAGGAGCAATTGAACTTGAAAGCATTTGCCAGCTGTACGTTTTTCTCAATAATCGTCTTGCGGCCGTGGTTTGTGAACATTTTAGAAGTGGTTAGAAGACCCTAGGCCCTATCATCTAGGAGCTATTGAACTTGAAAGCATTTGCCAGCTGTACGTTTTTCTCAATAATTCGCAGAAATACCTCATTGGAAATATTCGTGTAAAATCGCACGGGGTCCTGACGCACGAAACATAGGCTCTGCGTCTTGCGCCCGTGGTTTTTGAACAATTTAGAAGTGTTTTGAAGGCCCAAGGCCCTATCATCTAGGAGCTATTGAACTTGAAAGCATTTGCCAGCTGTACGTTTTTCTCAATAATCCGCAGAAATACCTCATTGAAAATATTTGTGTAGAATCGCACGAGGTCATGACGCGCGAAGCATAGGCTCTGCGTCTTGCGCCCGTGGTTTGTGAACATTTTAGTAGTGGTTTGAAGGCCCTAGGCCCTATCATCTCGGAGCAATTGAACTTGAAAGCATTTGCCAGCTGTACGTTTTTCTCAGTAATCCGCAGAAATACCTCATTGAAAATATTCGTGTAAAATCGCACAAGGTCATGACTCGCGAACCATAGGCTCTGCGTCTTGCGCTCGTGGTTTGTGAACATTTTAGAAGTGGTTTGAAGGCCCTAGGCCCTATCATCTACGTGCTATTGAACTTGAAAACATTTGCCAGCTGTTCTTTTTTCTCAATAATCCGCAGAAATTCCTCATTGAAAATATTCGTGTAAAATCGCACAAGGTCATGACGCGCGAAACATAGGCTCTGCGTCTTGCGCCCGTGGTTTGTGAACATTTTAGAAGTGGTTTGAAGGCCCTAGGCTCTATCATCTAGGAGCTATTGAACTTGAAAGCATTTGCCAGCTGTACGTTTTTCTCAATAATCTGCAGATATACCTCATTGAAAATATTCGCGTAAAATCGCACGAGGTCATGACGCGCGAAGCATAGGCTCTGCGTCTTGCGGCCGTGGTTTGTGAACATTTTAGAAGGGGTTTGAAGGCCCTAGGCCCTATCATCTAGGAGCTATTGAACTTGAAAGCATTTGCCAGCTGTTCTTTTTTCTCAATAATCCGCAGAAAATCCTCATTAAAAATATTCGTGTAAAATCGCACAAGGTCATGACGCGCGAAACATAGGCTCTGCGTCTTGCGCCCGTGGTTTGTGAACAATTTAGAAGTGTTTTGAAGGCCCTAGGCCCTATCATCTATGAGCTATTGAACTTGAAAGCATTTGCCAGCTGTACTTTTTTCTCAATAATCCGCAGAAATACCTCATTGAAAATATTCGTGTAAAATCGCACGAGGTCATGACGCGCGAAGCATAGGCTCTGCGTCTTGCGCCCGTGGTTTGTGAACATTTTAGAAGTGGTTTGAAGGCCCTAGGCCCTATCATCTAGGAGCAATTGAACTTGAAAGCATTTGCCAGCTGTACTTTTTTCTCAATAATCCGCAGAAATACCTCATTATAAATATTTGTGTAAAATCGCACCAGGTCATGACGCGCAAAACATAGGCTCTGCGTCTTGCGCCCGTGGTTTGTGAACATTTTAGAAGTGGTTTGAAGGCCCTAGGCTCTATCATCTAGGAGCTATTGAACTTGAAAGCATTTGCCAGCTGTACGTTTTTCTCAATAATCTGCAGATATATATCTCATTGAAAATATTCGCGTAAAATCGCACGAGGTCATGACGCGCGAAGCATAGGCTCTGCGTCTTGCGGCCGTGGTTTGTGAACATTTTAGAAGGGGTTTGAAGGCCTTAGGCCCTATCATCTAGGAGCTATTGAACTTGAAAGCATTTGCCAGCTGTTCTTTTTTCTCAATAATCCGCAGAAAATCCTCATTAAAAATATTCGTGTAATATCGCACGAGGTCATGACGCACGAAGCATAGGCTCTGCGTCTTGCGGCCGTGGTTTGTGAACATTTTAGAAGTGGTTTGAAGGCCCTAGGCCCTATCATCTACGTGCTATTGAACTTGAAAGCATTTGCCAGCTGTTCTTTTTTCTCAATAATCCGCAGATATTCCTCATTAAAAATATTCGTGAAAAATCGCACGAGGTCATGACGCGCGAAGCATAGGCTCTGCGTCTTGCGCCCGTGGTTTGTGAACATTTTAGAAGTGTTTTGAAGGCCCTAGGCCCTATCATCTATGAGCTATTGAACTTGAAAGCATTTGTCAGCTGTACTTTTTTCTCAATAATCCGCAGAAATACCTCATTGAAAATATTCGTGTAAAATCGCACAAGGTCATGACGCGCGAAGCACAGGCTCTGCGTCTTGCGCCCGTGGTTTGTGAACATTTTAGAAGTGGTTTGAAGGCCCTAGGCCCTATCATCTATGAGCTATTGAACTTGAAAGCATTTGCCAGCTGTACTTTTTTCTCAATTATCCGCAGAAATACCTCATTGAAAATATTCGTGTAAAATCGCACGAGGTCATGACGCGCGGAGCATAGGCTCTGCGTCTTGCGGCCGTGGTTTGTAAACATTTTAGAAGTGGTTTGAAGGCCCTAGGCCCTATCATCTAGGAGCAATTGAACTTGAAAGCATTTGCCAGCTGTACGTTTTTCTCAATAATCGGCAGAAATACCTCATTGAAAATATTCGTGTAAAATCGCACGAGGTCATGACGCGCGGAGCATAGGCTCTGCGTCTTGCGCCCGTGGTTTGTGAACATTTTAGAAGTGTTTTGAAGGCCCTAGGCCCTATCATCTAGGAGCAATTGAACTTGAAAACATTTGCCAGCTATACGTTTTTCTCAATAATAGGCAGATATACCTCATTGAAAATATTCGTGTAAAATCGCACGAGGTCATGACGCGCGAAGCATAGGCTCTGCGTCTTGCGGCCGTGGTTTGTGAACATTTTAGAAGTGTTTTGAAGGCCCTAGGCCCTTTCATCTAGGAGCAATTGAACTTGAAAGCATTTGCCAGCTGTACGTTTTTCTCAATAATCCGCAGAAATACCTCATTGAAAATATTCGTGTAGAATCGCACGAGGTCATGACGCGCGAAGCATAGGCTCTGCGTCTTGCGGCCGTGGTTTGTGAACATTTTAGAAGTGGTTTGAAGCTCCTAGGCCCTATCATCTAGGAGCTATTGAACTTGAAAGCATTTGCCAGCTGTACATTTTCTCAATAATCCACAGAAATACCTCATTGAAAATATTCGTGTATAATCGCACGAGGTCATGATGCGCGAAACATAGGCTCTGCGTCTTGCGCCCGTGGTTTGTGAACAATTTAGAAGTGTTTTGAAGGCCCTAGGCCCTATCATCTAGGAGCTATTGAACATGAAAGCATTTGCCAGCTGTACGTTTTTCTCAATAATCCGCAGAAATTTTTCATTAAAAATATTCGTGTAAAATCGCACGAGGTCATGACGCGCGAAGCATAGGCTCTACGTCTTGCGCCCGTGGTTTGTGAACAATTTAGAAGTGGTTTGACGGCCCTTGGCCTTATCATCTAGGAGCTATTGAACTTGAAAGCATTTGCCAGCTGTACGTTTTTCTCAATAATCGGCAGAAATACCTCATTGAAAATATTCATGTAAAATTGCACGAGGTCATGACGCGCGAAACATAGGCTCTGCGTCTCGCGGCCGTGGTTTGTGAACATTTTAGAAGTGTTTTGAAGGCCCTAGGCCCTATCATCTATGAGCTATTGAACTTGAAAGCATTTGCCAGCTGTACTTTTTTCTCAATAATAGGCAGAAATACCTCATTGAAAATATTCGTGTAAAATCGCACGAGGTCATGACGCATGAAACATAGGCTCTGCGTCTTGCGTCCGTGGTTTGTGAACAATTTAGAAGTGTTTTGAAGACCCTAGGCCCTATCATCTAGGAGTTATTGAACTTGAAAGCATTTGCCAGCTGTACGTTTTTCTCAATAATCCGCAGAAATACCTCATTGGAAATATTTGTGTAAAATCGCACGGGGTCATGACGCGCGAAGCACAGGCTCTGCGTCTTGCGCCCGTGGATTGTGAACATTTTAGAAGTGTTTTGAAGGCCCTAGGCCCTATCATCTAGGAGCTATTGAACTTGAAAGCATTTGCCAGCTGTACTTTTTTCTCAATAATTCGCAGAAATACCTCATTGAAAATATTCGTGTAAAATCGCACGAGGTCATGACGCGCGAAGCATAGGCTCTGCGTCTTGCGCCCGTGGATTGTGAACAATTTAGAAGTGTTTTGAAGGCCCTACGCCCTATCATCTAGGAGTTATTGAACTTGAAAGCATTTGCCAGCTGTACGTTTTTCTCAATAATCCGCAGAAATACCTCATTGAAAATATTTGTGTAAAATCGCACGGGGTCATGCCGCGCGAAGCATAGGCTCTGCGTCTTGCGGCCGTGGTTTGTGAACAGTTTAGAAGTGTTTTGAAGGCCCTAGGCCCTATCATCTAGGAGCTATTGAACTTAAAAGCATTTGCCAGCTGTACGTTTTTCTCAATAATCGGCAGAAATACCTCATTGAAAATATTCGTGTAAAATCGCACGAGGTCATGACGCGCGTAGCATAGGCTCTGCGTCTTGCGCCCGTGGTTTGTGAACATTTTAGAAGTGGTTTGAAGGCCCTAGGCCCTATCATCTAGGAGCTATTGAACTTGAAAGCATTTGCCAGCTGTACGTTTTTCTCAATAATCCGCAGAAATACCTCATTGGAAATATTCGGGTAAAATCGCACGAGGTCATGACGCGCGAAGCATAGGCTCTGCGTCTTGCGCCCGTGGTTTGTGAACATTTTAGAAGTGGTGTGAAGGCCCTAGGCCCTATCATCTAGGAGCTATTGAACTTGAAAGCATTTGCCAGCTGTACGTTTTTCTCAATATTCCGCAGAAATACCTCATTGGAAATATTCGTGTACAATCGCACGAGGTCATGACGCGCGAAGCATAGGCTCTGCATCTTGCGCCCGTGGTTTGTGAACAATTTAGAAGTGTTTTGAAGGCCAATGGCCCTATCATCTAGGAGCTATTGAACTTGAAAGCATTTGCCAGCTGTACGTTTTTCTCAATAATCCGCAAAAATACCTCATTGGAAATATTCGTGTAAAATCGCACGAGGTCATGACGCGCGAAGCATAGGCTCTGCGTCTTGCGCCCATGGTTTGTGAACATTTTAGAAGTGGTGTGAAGGCCCTAGGCCCTATCATCTAGGAGCTATTGAACTTGAAAGCATTTGCCAGCTGTACGTTTTTCTCAATAATCCGCAGAAATACCTCATTGGAAATATTCGTGTAAAATCGCACGAGGTCATGACGCGCGAAGCATAGGCTCTGCGTCTTGCGCCCGTGGTTTGTGAACAATTTGGAAGTGGTTTGAAGGCCCTAGGCCCTATCAGCTAGGAGCTATTGAACTTGAAAGCATTTGCCAGCTGTACGTTTTTCTCAATAATCCGCAGAAATACCTCATTGGAAATATTCGGGTAAAATCGCACGAGGTCATGACGCGCGAAGCATAGGCTCTGCGTCTTGCGCCCGTGGTTTGTGAACATTTTAGAAGTGGTGTGAAGGCCCTAGGCCCTATCATCTAGGAGCTTTTCAACTTGAAAGCATTTGCCAGCTGTACTTTTTTCTCAATAATCCGCAGAAATCCCTCATTGGAAATATTAGTGTAAAATCGCACGAGGTCATGACGCGCGAAACATAGGCTCTGCGTCTTGCGCCCGTGGTTTGTGAACAATTTAGAATTGGTTTGAAGGCCCTAGGCCCTATCATCTAGGAGCTATTGAACTTGAAAGCATTTGCCAGCTGTACGTTTTTCTCAATAATCCGCAGAAATCCCTCATTGGAAATATTAGTGTAAAATCGCACGAGGTCATGACGCGCGAAACATAGGCTCTGCGTCTTGCGCCCGTGGTTTGTGAACAATTTAGAATTGGTTTGAAGGCCCTAGGCCCTATCATCTAGGAGCTATTGAACTTGAAAGCATTTGCCAGCTGTACGTTTTTCTCAATAATCCGCAGAAATACCTCATTGAAAATATTCGTATAAAATCGCACGAGGTTATGACGCGCGAAACATAGGCTCTGCGTCTTGCACCCATGATTTGTGAACATTTTAGAAGTGGTTTGAAGGCCCTAGGCCCTATCATCTAGGATCTATTGAACTTGAAAGCATTTGCCAGCTGTACTTTTTTCTCAATAATCCGCAGAAATACCTCATTGAAAATATTCGTGTAAAATTGCACGAGGTCATGACGCGCGAAGCATAGGCTCTGCGTCTTGCGCCCGTGGTTTGTGAACAATTTAGAAGTGGTTTGAAGGCCCTAGGCCCTATCATCTAGGAGCTATTGAACTTGAACGCATTTGCCAGCTGTATGTTTTTCTCAATAATCTGCAGAAATACCTCATTGAAAATATTCGTGTAAAATCGCACGAGGTCATGACGCGCGAAGCACAGGCTCTGCGTCTTGCGCCCGTGGTTTGTGAACATTTTAGAAGTGGTTTGAAGGCCCTAGGCCCTATCATCTAGGAGCTATTGAACTTGAAAGCATTTGCCAGCTGTACGTTTTTCTCAATAATCGGCAGAAATACCTCATTGAAAATATTCGTGTAAAATCGCACGAGGTCATGACGCGCGAATCATAGGCTCTGCGTCTTGCCCCCGTGGTTTGTGAACATTTTACAAGTGGTTTGAAGGCCCTAGGCCCTATCATCTAGGAGCTATTGAACTTGAAAGCATTTGCCAGCTGTACGTTTTTCTCAATAATCCGCAGAAATACCTCATTGGAAATATTTGTGTAAAATCGCACGAAGTCATGACGCGCGAAGCACAGGCTCTGCGTCTTGCGCCCGTGGTTTGTGAACATTTTAGAAGTGGTTTGAAGGCCCTAGGCTCTATCATCTAGGAGCTATTGAACTTGAAAGCATTTGCCAGCTGTACGTTTTTCTCAATGATCTGCAGATATACCTCATTGAATATATTCGCGTAAAATCGCACGAGGTCATGACGCGCGAAGCATAGGCTCTGCGTCTTGCGCCCGTGGTTTGTGAACAATTTAGAAGTGGTTTGAAGGCCCTAGGCCCTATCATCTAGGAGCTATTGATCTTGAAAGCATTTGCCAGCTGTACGTTTTTCTCAATAATCGGCAGAAATACCTCATTGGAAATATTCGTGTAAAATCGCACGAGGTCATGACGCGCGAAGCATAGGCTCTGCGTCTTGCGCCCGTGGTTTCTGAACAATTTAGAAGTGGTTTGACGGCCCTAGCCCCTATCATCTAGGAGCTATTGAACTTGAAAGCATTTGCCAGCTGTACGTTTTTCTCAATAATCGGCAGAAATACCTCATTGAAAATATTAGTGTAAAATCGCACGAGGTCATGACGCGCGGAGCATAGGCTCTGCGTCTTGCGCCTGTGGTTTGTGAACATTTTACAAGTGTTTTGAAGGCCCTAGGCCCTATCATTTATGAGCTATTGAACTTGAAAGCATTTGCCAGCTGTACGTTTTTCTCAATAATCCGCAGAAATACCTCATTGACAATATTAGTGTAAAATCGCACGAGGTCATGACGCGCGAAGCATAGGCTCTGCGTCTTGCGGCCGTGGTTTGTGAACAATTTAGAAGTGGTTTGAAGGCCCTAGGCCCTATCATCTAGGAGCTATTTAACATGAAAGCATTTGCCAGCTGTACGTTTTTCTCAATAATCGGCAGAAATACCTCATTGAAAATATTCGTGTAAAATCGCACGAGGTCATGACGCACGAATCATAGGCTCTGCGTCTTGCGCCCGTGGTTCTTGAACAATTTCGAAGTGTTTTGAAGGCCCTAGGCCCTATCATCTAGGAGCTATTGAACTTGAAAGCATTTGCCAGCTGTACGTTTTTCTCAATAATCGGCAGAAATACCTCATTGAAAATATTAGTGTAAAATCGCACGAGGTCATGACGCGCATAGCATAGGCCCTGCGTCTTGCGGCCGTGGTTTGTGAACATTTTAGTAGTAGTTTTAAGGCCCTAGGCCCTATCATCTAGGAGCTATTGAACTTGAAAGCATTTGCCAGCTGTACGTTTTTCTCAATAATCCGCAGAAATACCTCATTGGAAATATTCGTGTAAAATCGCACGAGGTCATGACGCGCGAAGCATAGGCTCTGCGTCTTGCGCCCGTGGTTTGTGAACATTTTACAAGTGTTTTGAAGGCCCTAGGCCCTATCATCTAGGAGCTATTGACCTTGAAAGCATATGCCAGCTGTACGTTTTTTTTCAATAATCCGCAGAAATACCTCATTGAAAATATTCGTGTAAAATCGCACGAGGTCATGACGCGCGAAGCATAGGCTCTGCGTCTTGCGCCCGTGGTTTGTGAACATTTTACAAGTGGTTTGAAGGCCCTAGGCCCTATCATCTAGGAGCTATTGAACTTGAAAGCATTTGCCAGCTGTACGTTTTGCTCAATATTCGGCAGAAATACCTCATTGAAAATATTCGTGAAAAATCGCACGAGGTCATGACGCGCGAAACATAGGCTCTGCATCTTGCGCCCGTGGTTCTTGAACAATTTAGAAGTGTGTTGAAGGCCCTAGGCCCTATCATCTAGGAGCTATTGAACTTGAAAGCATTTGCCAGCTGTACGTTTTTCTCAATAATCCGAAGAAATACCTCATTGAAAATATTCGTGTAAAATCGCACGAGGTCATGACGTGCGAAGCATAGGCTCTGCGTCTTGCGTCCGTGGTTTGTGAACAATTTAGAAGGGGTTTGAAGGCCCTAGGCCCTATCATCTAGGAGCTATTGAACTTGAAAGCATTTGCCAGCTGTACGTTTTTCTCAATAATCCGAAGAAATACCTCATTGAAAATATTCGTGTAAAATCGCACGAGGTCATGACGCGCGAAGCATAGACTCTGCGTCTTGCGGCCGTGGTTTGTGAACATTTTAGAAGTAGTTTGAAGGCCCTAGGCCCTATCATCTAGGAGCTATTGAACTTGAAAGCATTTGCCAGCTGTACGTTTTTCTCAATATTCGGCAGAAATACCTCATTGAAAATATTCGTGTAAAATCGCACGAGGTCATGACGCGCGAAACATAGGCTCTGCGTCTTGCGCCCGTGGTTCTTGAACAATTTAGAAGTGTTTTGAAGGCCCTAGGCCCTATCATCTAGGAGCTATTGAACTTGAAAGCATTTGCCAGCTGTACGTTTTTCTCAATAATCCGCAGATATACCTCATTGGAAATATTCGTGTAAAATCGCTCGAGGTCATGACGCGCGAAGCATAGGCTCTGCGTCTTGCGCCCGTGGTTTGTGAACAATTTAGAAGTGGTTTGAAGGCCCTAGGCCCTATCATCTAGGAGCTATTGAACTTGAAAGCATTTGCCAGCTGTACGTTTTTCTCAATAATCGGCAGAAATACCTCATTGAAAATATTCGTGTAAAATCGCACGAGGTCATGACGCGCGAAGCATAGACTCTGCGTCTTGCGGCCGTGGTTTGTGAACATTTTAGAAGTAGTTTGAAGGCCCTAGGCCCTATCATCTAGGAGCTATTGAACTTGAAAGCATTTGCCAGCTGTACGTTTTTCTCAATAATCCGCAGAAATACCTCATTGAAAATATTCGTGTAAAATCGCACGAGGTCATGACGCGCAAAACATAGGCTCTGCGTCTTGCGCCCGTGGTTTGTGAACAATTTACAAGTGGTTTGAAGGCCCTAGGCCCTATCATCTAGGAGCTATTGAACTTGAAAGCATTTGCCAGCTGTACTTTTTTCTCAATAATTCGCAGAAATACCTCATTGAAAATATTCGTTTAAAATCGCACGAGGTCATGACGCGCGAAGCATAGGCTCTGCGTCTTGCGCCCGTGGTTTGTGAACATTTTACAAGTGGTTTGAAGTCCCTAGGCCCTATCATCTAGGAGCTATTGAACTTGAAAGCATTTGCCAGCTGTACGTTTTGCTCAATATTCGGCAGAAATACCTCATTGAAAATATTCGTGAAAAATCGCACGAGGTCATGACGCGCGAAACATAGGCTCTGCATCTTGCGCCCGTGGTTCTTGAACAATTTAGAGGTGTGTTGAAGGCCCTAGGCCCTATCATCTAGGAGCTATTGAACTTGAAAGCATTTGCCAGCTGTACGTTTTTCTCAATAATCCGAAGAAATACCTCATTGAAAATATTCGTGTAAAATCGCACGAGGTCATGACGTGCGAAGCATAGGCTCTGCGTCTTGCGTCCGTGGTTTGTGAACAATTTAGAAGGGGTTTGAAGGCCCTAGGCCCTATCATCTAGGAGCTATTGAACTTGAAAGCATTTGCCAGCTGTACGTTTTTCTCAATAATCCGAAGAAATACCTCATTGAAAATATTCGTGTAAAATCGCACGAGGTCATGACGCGCGAAGCATAGACTCTGCGTCTTGCGGCCGTGGTTTGTGAACATTTTAGAAGTAGTTTGAAGGCCCTAGGCCCTATCATCTAGGAGCTATTGAACTTGAAAGCATTTGCCAGCTGTACGTTTTTCTCAATATTCGGCAGAAATACCTCATTGAAAATATTCGTGTAAAATCGCACGAGGTCATGACGCGCGAAACATAGGCTCTGCGTCTTGCGCCCGTGGTTCTTGAACAATTTAGAAGTGTTTTGAAGGCCCTAGGCCCTATCATCTAGGAGCTATTGAACTTGAAAGCATTTGCCAGCAGTACGTTTTTCTCAATAATCCGCAGATATACCTCATTGGAAATATTCGTGTAAAATCGCTCGAGGTCATGACGCGCGAAGCATAGGCTCTGCGTCTTGCGCCCGTGGTTTGTGAACAATTTAGAAGTGGTTTGAAGGCCCTAGGCCCTATCATCTAGGAGCTATTGAACTTGAAAGCATTTGCCAGCTGTACGTTTTTCTCAATAATCGGCAGAAATACCTCATTGAAAATATTCGTGTAAAATCGCACGAGGTCATGACGCGCGAAGCATAGACTCTGCGTCTTGCGGCCGTGGTTTGTGAACATTTTAGAAGTAGTTTGAAGGCCCTAGGCCCTATCATCTAGGAGCTATTGAACTTGAAAGCATTTGCCAGCTGTACGTTTTTCTCAATAATCCGCAGAAATACCTCATTGAAAATATTCGTGTAAAATCGCACGAGGTCATGACGCGCAAAACATAGGCTCTGCGTCTTGCGCCCGTGGTTTGTGAACAATTTACAAGTGGTTTGAAGGCCCTAGGCCCTATCATCTAGGAGCTATTGAACTTGAAAGCATTTGCCAGCTGTACTTTTTTCTCAATAATTCGCAGAAATACCTCATTGAAAATATTCGTTTAAAATCGCACGAGGTCATGACGCGCGAAGCATAGGCTCTGCGTCTTGCGCCCGTGGTTTGTGAACATTTTACAAGTGGTTTGAAGTCCCTAGGCCCTATCATCTAGGAGCTATTGAACTTGAAAGCATTTGCCAGCTGTACGTTTTGCTCAATATTCGGCAGAAATACCTCATTGAAAATATTCGTGAAAAATCGCACGAGGTCATGACGCGCGAAACATAGGCTCTGCATCTTGCGCCCGTGGTTCTTGAACAATTTAGAAGTGTGTTGAAGGCCCTAGGCCCTATCATCTAGGAGCTATTGAACTTGAAAGCATTTGCCAGCTGTACGTTTTTCTCAATAATCCGAAGAAATACCTCATTGAAAATATTCGTGTAAAATCGCACGAGGTCATGACGTGCGAAGCATAGGCTCTGCGTCTTGCGTCCGTGGTTTGTGAACAATTTAGAAGGGGTTTGAAGGCCCTAGGCCCTATCATCTAGGAGCTATTGAACTTGAAAGCATTTGCCAGCTGTACGTTTTTCTCAATATTCGGCAGAAATACCTCATTGAAAATATTCGTGTAAAATCGCACGAGGTCATGACGCGCGAAACATAGGCTCTGCGTCTTGCGCCCGTGGTTCTTGAACATTTTAGAAGTGGTTTGAAGGCCCTAGGCCCTAACATCTAGGAGCAATTGAACTTGAAAGCATTTGCCAGCTGTACGTTTTTCTCAATAATCGGCAGAAATACCTCATTGAAAATATTCGTGTAAAATCGCACGAGGTCATGACGCGCGAAACATTTGCTTTGCGTTTTGTGCCCGTGGTTTGTGAACAATTTAGAAGTGATTTGAAGGCCCTAGGCCCTATCACCTAGGAGCTATTGATCTTGAAAGCATTTGCCAGCTGTATGTTTTTCTCAATAATCGGCAGAAATACCTCATTGAAAATATTCATGTAAAATCGCACGAGGTCATGACGCGCGAAACATAGGCTCTGCGTCTTGCACCCGTGGTTTGTGAACAATTTAGAAGTGATTTGAAGGCCCTAAACCCTATTATCTAGGAGCTATTGATCTTGAAAGCATTTGCCAGCTGTATGTTTTTTTCAATTATCCGCAGAAATACCTCATTGAAAATATTCGTGTAAAATCGCACGAGGTCATGACGCGCGAAGCATAGGCTCTTAGTCTTGCGGCCGTGGTTTGTGAACATTTTAGAAGTGGTTTGAAGGCCCTAGGCCCTATCATCTAGGAGCTATTGACCTTGAAAGCATTTGCCGGCTGTATGTTTTTCTCAAAAATCCGCAGATATACCTCATTGAAAATATTCGAGTAAAATCGCAAGAGGTCATGACGCGCGAAGCATAGGCTCTTCGTCTTGCGGCCGTGGTTTGTCAACATTTTAGAAGTGATTTGAAGGCCCTAGGCCCTATCATCTAGGATCTATTGAACTTGAAAGCATTTGCCACCTTTACGTTTTTCTCAATAATCGGCGGAAATCCCTCATTGAAAATATTCATGTATAATCGCACGAGATCATGACGTGCGAACCATAGGCTCTGCGTCTTTCGCCCGTGGTTTGTGAATAATTTAGAAGTGGTTTGAAGGCCCTAGGCCCTATCATCTAGGAGCTATTGATCTTGAAATCATTTGCCAGCTGTATGTTTTTCTCAATAATCCGCTGATATACCTCATTGAAAATATTCATGTAAAATCGCACGAGGTCATGACGCGCGAAGCATAGGCTCTGCGTCTTGCGCCCGTGGTTTCTGAAATATTTAGAAGTGGTTTTAAAGCCCTAGGCCCTATCATCTAGGAGCTATTGAACTTGAAAGCATTTGCCAGCTGTACGTTTTTCTCAATAATCGGCAGAAATACCTCATTGAAAATATTCGTGTAAAATTGCACGAGGTCATGACGCGCAAAGCATAGGCTCTTCGTCTTGCGGCCGTGGTTTGTGAACAATTTAGAAGTGTTTTGAAGGCCCTAGGCCGTATCATCTAGGAGCTATTGATCTTGAAAGCATTTGCCAGCTGTATGTTTTTTTCAATAATCCGCTGATATACCTCATTGAAAATATTCATGTAAAATCGCACGAGGTCATGACGCGCGAAGCATAGGCTCTGCGTCTTGCGCCTGTGGTTTCTGAAATATTTAGAAGTAGTTTTACAGCCCTAGGCCCTATCATCTAGGAGCTATTGAACTTGAAAGCATTTGCCAGCTGTACGTTTTTCTCAATAATCCGCAGAAATACCTCATTGAAAATATTCGTGTAAAATCGCACGAGGTCATGACGCGCGAAGCATAGGCTCTGCGTCTTGCGCCCGTGTTTTGTGAACAATATAGAAGTGATTTGAAGGCCCTAGGCCCTATCATCTAGGAGCTATTGATCTTGAAAGCATTTGCCAGCTGTGTGTATTTCTCAATAATCGGCAGAATTTCCTCATTGAAAATATTCGTGTAAAATCGCACAAGGTCAAGACGCACGAAGCTTAGGCTCTTCGTCTTGCGCCCGTGGTTTGTGAACAATTTAGAAGTGGTTTGAAGGCCCTAGGCCGTATCATCTAGGAGCTATTGAACTTGAAAGCATTTGGCAGCTGTACGTTTTTCTCAATAATCCGCAGAAATTCGTCTTTGAATATATTTGTGTAAAATCGCACAAGGTCATGACCCGCGAATCATAGGCTCTGCGTCTTGCGCCCGTGGTTTGTGAACAATTTAGAAGTGGTTTCAAGGCCCTAGGCCCTATCATTTAGGAGCTATTGAACTTGAAAGCATTTGCCAGCTGTACGTTTTTCTCAATAATCGGCAGAAATACCTCATTGAAAATATTTGTGTAAAATCGCACGAGGTCATGACACGCGATGCATAGGCTCTGCGTCTTGCGCCCGTGGTTTGTGAACAATTTAAAAGTGGTTTGATGACCCTAGGCCCTGTCATCTAGGAGCTATTCAACTTGAAAGCATTTGGCAGCTGTACGTTTTTCTCAATAATCGGCAGAAATACCTCATTGATAATATTGGTGTATAATCGCACGAGGTCATGACGGGCGAAGCATAGGCTCTGCGTCTTGCGCCCGTGGGTTGTGTAGAATTTTGAAGTGGTTTGAAGGCCCTAGACCCTATCATCTAGGAGCTATTGAACTTGAAAGCATTTGCCAGCTGTACGTTTTTCTCAATAATCGGCAGAAATACCTCATTGAAAATATTTGTGTAAAATCGAACGAAGTCATGACGCGCGAAGCATAGGCTCTGCGTCTTGCGCCCGTGGTTTGTGAACAATTTAGAAGTGGTTTGAAGGCCCTAGGCCCTATAATCTAGGAGCTATTGATTTGAAAGCATTTGCCAGCTGTATGTTTTTCTCAATAATCCGCAGATATACCTCATTGAATATATTCGTGTAAAATCGCACGAGGTCATGATGCGTGAAACATACGCTCTGCGTCTTGCGCCCGTGGTTTTGAACAATTTAGAAGTCATTTGATGGCCCTAGGCCCTATCATCTAGGAGCTATTGATCTTGAAAGCATTTGCCACCTGTATGATTTTCTCAATAATCGGCAGAAATACCTCATTGATAATATTCGTGTAAAATCGCTCGAGGTCATGACGCGCGAACCATAGGCTCTGCGTCTTGCGCCCGTGGTTTGTGAACAATTTAGAAGTGTTTTGAAGCCCCTAGGCCGTATCATCTCGGAGCTATTGAACATGAAAGCATTTGGCAGCTGTACGTTTTTCTCAATAATCGGCAGAAATACCTCTTTGAATATATTTGTGTAAAATCACACGAGGTCATGACGCGCGAAGCATAGGCTCTGCGTCTTTACGCCCGTGGTTTGTGAACAATTTAGAAGTGGTTTGTAGACCCTAGGCCGTATCATCTAGGAGCTATTGAACTTTAAAGCATTTGCCAGCTGTACGTTTTTCTCAATAATCGGCAGAAATACCACTTTGAAAATATTCGTGTAAAATCGCACGAGGTCATGACGCGCGAAGCATAGGCTCTTCGTCTTGCGGCCGTGGTTTGTGAACATTTTAGAAGTGGTTTGAAGGCCCTAGGCCCTATCATCTAGGAGCAATTGATCTTGAAAGCATTTGCCAGCTGTATGTTTTTCTCAAAAATCCGCGGATATACCTCATTGATAATTTTCGTGTAAAATCGCACGAGGTCATGACGCGCGAAACATAGGCTCTGCGTCTTGCGCCCGTGGTTTGTGAACATTTTAGAAGTGGTTTGAAGGCCCTAGGCCCTATCATCTAAGAGCTATTGATCTTGAAAGCATTTGCCAGCTGTGTGTTTTTCTCAATAATCGGCAGAAATTCCTCATTGATAATATTCGTGTAAAATCGCACGAGGTCATGACGCGCGAAGCATAGGCTCTGCGTCTTGCGCCCGTCGTTTGTGAACAATTTAGAAGTGGTTTGAAGGCCCTAAGCCCTATCATCTAGGAGCTATTGAACTTGAAAGCATTTGCCAGCTGTACGTTTTTCTCAATAATCGGCAGAATTCCCTCATTGAAAATATTTGTGTATAATCGCACAAGGTCATGACGCGCGAAGCATAGGCTCTGCGTCTTTCGCCCCTGGTTTGTTAATAAGTTAGAAGTGGTTTGAAGGCCCTAGGCCCTATCATCTAGGAGCTATTGAACCTGAAACCATTTGCCAGCTGTACATTTTTCTCAATAATCGGCAGAAATTCCTCATTGAAAATATTCGTGTAAAATCGCACGAGGTCATGACGAGCCAAGCATAGGCCCTTCGTCTTCCGGTCGTGGTTTGTGAACATTTTAGAAGTGATTTTAAGGCCCTAGGCCCTATCATCTAGGAGGTATTGAACTTGAAAGCATTTGCCACCTTTACGTTTTTCTCAATAATCGTCGGAAATCCCTCATTGAAAATATTCGTGTAAAATCGCACGAGGTCATGACGTGCGAAGCATTGGCTCTGCGTCTTGCCCCCGTGGTTTGTAAAGAATTTAGAAGTGGTTTGAAGGCCCTAGGCCCTATCATCTAGGAGCTATTGAACTTGAAAGCATTTGGCAGCTGTACGTTTTTCTCAATAATCGGCAGAAATACCTCATTGAAAATATTCGTGTAAAATTGCACGAGGGCATGACGCACGAAGCATATGCTCTGCGTCTTGCGCCCGTGGTTTGTGAACATTTTAGGAGTGGTTTGATGGCCCTAGGCCCTATCATCTAAGAGCTATTGAACTTGAAAGCATTTGCCAGCTGTACGTTTTTCTGAATAATCGGCAGAAATACCTCATTGAATATATTCGTGTAAAATCGCACGAGGTCATGACGCGCGAAGCATAGGCTCTTCGTCTTGCGGCCGTGGTTTGTGAACATTTTAGATGTGGTTTGATGGCCCTAGGCCCTATCATCTAGGAGCTATTGATCTTGAAAGCATTTGCCAGCTGTATGTTTTTCTCAATAATCGGCAGAAATACCTCATTGATAATATTCGTGTAAAATCGCACGAGGTCATGAGGCGCGAAACATAGGCTCTGCGTCTTGCGCCCGTGGTTTGTGTAGAATTTAGATGTGGTTTGAAGGCCCTAGGCCCTATCATCTAGGAGCTATTGAACTTGAAAGCATTTGCCAGCTGTACGTTTTTCTCAATAATCTGCAGAAATACCTCATTGAATATATTTGTGTAAAATTGAACGAGGTCATGACGCGCGAACCATAGGCTCTGCGTCTTGCGCCCCTGGTTTGTGAACTTTTTAGAAATGGTTTGAAGGCCCTAGGCCCTATCATCTAGGAGCTATTGATCTTGAAAGCATTTGCCAGCTGTACTTCTTTCTCAATAATCGGCAGAAATACCTCATTGAAAATATTCGTGTAAAATCGAACGAGGTCATGACGCGCGAAGCATAGGCTCTGCGTCTTGCGCCCGTGGTTTGTGAACTTTTTAGAATTGGTTTGAAGGCCCTAGGCCCTATCATCTAGGAGCTATTGATCTTGAAAGCATTTGCCAGCTGTACGTTATTCTCAATAATCGGCAGAAATACCTCTTTGAATATATTCGTGTAAAATTGCACAAGGTCTTGACGCGCGAAGCATAGGCTCTTCGTCTTGCAGCCGTGGTTTGTGAACATTTTAGAAGTGGTTTGAAGGCACTAGGCCCTATCATCTAGGAGCAATTGATCTTGAAAGAATTTGCCAGCTGTATGTTTTTCTCAAAAATCCGCGGATATACCTCATTGAAAATATTCGTGTAAAATCACACGAGGTCATGACGCGCGAAACATAGGCTCTGCGTCTTGCGCCCGTGGTTTCTGAACATTTTAGAAGTGGTTTGAAGGCTCTAGGGCCTATCATCTAGGAGCTATTGATCTTGAAAGCATTTGCCAGCTGTATGTTTTTTTCAATAATCCGCTGATATACCTCATTGAAAATATTCATGTAAAATCGCACGAGGTCATGACGCGCGAAGCATAGGCTCTGCGTCTTGCGCCTGTGGTTTCTGAAATATTTAGAAGTGGTTTTAAAGCCCTAGGCCCTATCATCTAGGAGCTATTGAACTTGAAAGCATTTGCCAGCTGTACGTTTTTCTCAATAATCCGCAGAAATACCTCATTGAAAATATTAGTGTAAAATCGCACGAGGTCATGACGCGCGAAGCATAGGCTCTTCGTCTTGCGGCCGTGGTTTCTGAACATTTTAGAAGTGGTTTGAAGGCCCTAGGCCCTATCATCTAGGAGCTATTGATCTTGAAAGCATTTGCCAGCTGTACGTTTTTCTCAATAATCGGCAGATATACCTCATTGAAAATA
The DNA here is from genome assembly GCA_039654925.1 of Anguilla pacifica. Lineage (NCBI taxonomy): Eukaryota > Metazoa > Chordata > Actinopteri > Anguilliformes > Anguillidae > Anguilla > Anguilla pacifica. Next base: position 20,849,172 of record CM077296.1, on the reverse strand, counting down.
TTCGTGTAAAATCGCACGAGGTCATGACGCGCGAAACATCGGCTCTGCATCTTGCGCCCGTGGTTTATGAACATTTTACAAGTGTTTTGAAGGCCCTAGGCCCTATCATCTATGAGCTATTGAACTTGAAAGCATTTGCCAGCTGTACGTTTTTCTCAATAATCCGCAGAAATACCTCATTGACAATATTAGTGTAAAATCGCACGAGGTCATGACGCGCGAAGCATAGGCTCTGCGTCTTGCGGCCGTGGTTTGTGAACAATTTCGAAGTGTTTTGAAGGCCCTAGGCCCTATCATCTAGGAGCTATTGAACTTGAAAGCATTTGCCAGCTGTACGTTTTTCTCAATAATCGGCAGAAATACCTCATTGAAAATATTAGTGTAAAATCGCACGAGGTCATGACGCGCATAGCATAGGCCCTGCGTCTTGCGGCCGTGGTTTGTGAACATTTTAGTAGTAGTTTTAAGGCCCTAGGCCCTATCATCTAGGAGCTATTGAACTTGAAAGCATTTGCCAGCTGTACGTTTTTCTCAATAATCCGCAGAAATACCTCATTGGAAATATTCGTGTAAAATCGCACGAGGTCATGACGCGCGAAGCATAGGCTCTGCGTCTTGCGCCCGTGGTTTGTGAACATTTTACAAGTGGTTTGAAGGCCCTAGGCCCTATCATCTAGGAGCTATTGAACTTGAAAGCATTTGCCAGCTGTACGTTTTGCTCAATATTCGGCAGAAATACCTCATTGAAAATATTCGTGAAAAATCGCACGAGGTCATGACGCGCGAAACATAGGCTCTGCATCTTGCGCCCGTGGTTCTTGAACAATTTAGAAGTGTGTTGAAGGCCCTAGGCCCTATCATCTAGGAGCTATTGAACTTGAAAGCATTTGCCAGCTGTACGTTTTTCTCAATAATCCGAAGAAATACCTCATTGAAAATATTCGTGTAAAATCGCACGAGGTCATGACGTGCGAAGCATAGGCTCTGCGTCTTGCGTCCGTGGTTTGTGAACAATTTAGAAGGGGTTTGAAGGCCCTAGGCCCTATCATCTAGGAGCTATTGAACTTGAAAGCATTTGCCAGCTGTACGTTTTTCTCAATATTCGGCAGAAATACCTCATTGAAAATATTCGTGTAAAATCGCACGAGGTCATGACGCGCGAAACATAGGCTCTGCGTCTTGCGCCCGTGGTTCTTGAACAATTTAGAAGTGTTTTGAAGGCCCTAGGCCCTATCATCTAGGAGCTATTGAACTTGAAAGCATTTGCCAGCTGTACGTTTTTCTCAATAATCCGCAGATATACCTCATTGGAAATATTCGTGTAAAATCGCTCGAGGTCATGACGCGCGAAGCATAGGCTCTGCGTCTTGCGCCCGTGGTTTGTGAACAATTTAGAAGTGGTTTGAAGGCCCTAGGCCCTATCATCTAGGAGCTATTGAACTTGAAAGCATTTGCCAGCTGTACGTTTTTCTCAATAATCGGCAGAAATACCTCATTGAAAATATTCGTGTAAAATCGCACGAGGTCATGACGCGCGAAGCATAGACTCTGCGTCTTGCGGCCGTGGTTTGTGAACATTTTAGAAGTAGTTTGAAGGCCCTAGGCCCTATCATCTAGGAGCTATTGAACTTGAAAGCATTTGCCAGCTGTACGTTTTTCTCAATAATCCGCAGAAATACCTCATTGAAAATATTCGTGTAAAATCGCACGAGGTCATGACGCGCAAAACATAGGCTCTGCGTCTTGCGCCCGTGGTTTGTGAACAATTTACAAGTGGTTTGAAGGCCCTAGGCCCTATCATCTAGGAGCTATTGAACTTGAAAGCATTTGCCAGCTGTACTTTTTTCTCAATAATTCGCAGAAATACCTCATTGAAAATATTCGTTTAAAATCGCACGAGGTCATGACGCGCGAAGCATAGGCTCTGCGTCTTGCGCCCGTGGTTTGTGAACATTTTACAAGTGGTTTGAAGTCCCTAGGCCCTATCATCTAGGAGCTATTGAACTTGAAAGCATTTGCCAGCTGTACGTTTTGCTCAATATTCGGCAGAAATACCTCATTGAAAATATTCGTGAAAAATCGCACGAGGTCATGACGCGCGAAACATAGGCTCTGCATCTTGCGCCCGTGGTTCTTGAACAATTTAGAGGTGTGTTGAAGGCCCTAGGCCCTATCATCTAGGAGCTATTGAACTTGAAAGCATTTGCCAGCTGTACGTTTTTCTCAATAATCCGAAGAAATACCTCATTGAAAATATTCGTGTAAAATCGCACGAGGTCATGACGTGCGAAGCATAGGCTCTGCGTCTTGCGTCCGTGGTTTGTGAACAATTTAGAAGGGGTTTGAAGGCCCTAGGCCCTATCATCTAGGAGCTATTGAACTTGAAAGCATTTGCCAGCTGTACGTTTTTCTCAATAATCCGAAGAAATACCTCATTGAAAATATTCGTGTAAAATCGCACGAGGTCATGACGCGCGAAGCATAGACTCTGCGTCTTGCGGCCGTGGTTTGTGAACATTTTAGAAGTAGTTTGAAGGCCCTAGGCCCTATCATCTAGGAGCTATTGAACTTGAAAGCATTTGCCAGCTGTACGTTTTTCTCAATATTCGGCAGAAATACCTCATTGAAAATATTCGTGTAAAATCGCACGAGGTCATGACGCGCGAAACATAGGCTCTGCGTCTTGCGCCCGTGGTTCTTGAACAATTTAGAAGTGTTTTGAAGGCCCTAGGCCCTATCATCTAGGAGCTATTGAACTTGAAAGCATTTGCCAGCTGTACGTTTTTCTCAATAATCCGCAGATATACCTCATTGGAAATATTCGTGTAAAATCGCTCGAGGTCATGACGCGCGAAGCATAGGCTCTGCGTCTTGCGCCCGTGGTTTGTGAACAATTTAGAAGTGGTTTGAAGGCCCTAGGCCCTATCATCTAGGAGCTATTGAACTTGAAAGCATTTGCCAGCTGTACGTTATTCTCAATAATCGGCAGAAATACCTCATTGAAAATATTCGTGTAAAATCGCACGAGGTCATGACGCGCGAAGCATAGACTCTGCGTCTTGCGGCCGTGGTTTGTGAACATTTTAGAAGTAGTTTGAAGGCCCTAGGCCCTATCATCTAGGAGCTATTGAACTTGAAAGCATTTGCCAGCTGTACGTTTTTCTCAATAATCCGCAGAAATACCTCATTGAAAATATTCGTGTAAAATCGCACGAGGTCATGACGCGCAAAACATAGGCTCTGCGTCTTGCGCCCGTGGTTTGTGAACAATTTACAAGTGGTTTGAAGGCCCTAGGCCCTATCATCTAGGAGCTATTGAACTTGAAAGCATTTGCCAGCTGTACTTTTTTCTCAATAATTCGCAGAAATACCTCATTGAAAATATTCGTTTAAAATCGCACGAGGTCATGACGCGCGAAGCATAGGCTCTGCGTCTTGCGCCCGTGGTTTGTGAACAATTTACAAGTGGTTTGAAGTCCCTAGGCCCTATCATCTAGGAGCTATTGAACTTGAAAGCATTTGCCAGCTGTACGTTTTTCTCAATAATCCGAAGAAATACCTCATTGAAAATATTCGTGTAAAATCGCACGAGGTCATGACGCGCGAAGCATAGACTCTGCGTCTTGCGGCCGTGGTTTGTGAACATTTTAGAAGTAGTTTGAAGGCCCTAGGCCCTATCATCTAGGAGCTATTGAACTTGAAAGCATTTGCCAGCTGTACGTTTTTCTCAATATTCGGCAGAAATACCTCATTGAAAATATTCGTGTAAAATCGCACGAGGTCATGACGCGCGAAACATAGGCTCTGCGTCTTGCGCCCGTGGTTCTTGAACAATTTAGAAGTGTTTTGAAGGCCCTAGGCCCTATCATCTAGGAGCTATTGAACTTGAAAGCATTTGCCAGCTGTACGTTTTTCTCAATAATCCGCAGATATACCTCATTGGAAATATTCGTGTAAAATCGCTCGAGGTCATGACGCGCGAAGCATAGGCTCTGCGTCTTGCGCCCGTGGTTTGTGAACAATTTAGAAGTGGTTTGAAGGCCCTAGGCCCTATCATCTAGGAGCTATTGAACTTGAAAGCATTTGCCAGCTGTACGTTTTTCTCAATAATCGGCAGAAATACCTCATTGAAAATATTCGTGTAAAATCGCACGAGGTCATGACGCGCGAAGCATAGACTCTGCGTCTTGCGGCCGTGGTTTGTGAACATTTTAGAAGTAGTTTGAAGGCCCTAGGCCCTATCATCTAGGAGCTATTGAACTTGAAAGCATTTGCCAGCTGTACGTTTTTCTCAATAATCCGCAGAAATACCTCATTGAAAATATTCGTGTAAAATCGCACGAGGTCATGACGCGCAAAACATAGGCTCTGCGTCTTGCGCCCGTGGTTTGTGAACAATTTTGAAGTGTTTTGAAGGCCCTAGGCCCTATCATCTAGGAGCTATTGAACTTGAAAGCATTTGCCAGCTGTACGTTTTTCTCAATAATCCGCAGAAATACCTCATTGGAAATATTTGTGTAAAATCGCACGAGGTCATGACGCGCGAAGCATAGGCTCTGCGTCTTGCGCCCGTGGTTTGTGAACAATTTACATGTGGTTTGAAGGCCCTAGGCCGTATCATCTAGGAGCTATTGATCTTGAAAGCATTTGCCAGCTGTACGTTTTTCTCAATAATCCGCAGAAATACCTCATTGGAAATATTTGTGTAAAATCACACGAGGTCATGACGCGTGAAACATAGGCTCTGCGTCTTGCGCCCGTGGTTTGTGAACAATTTAGAAGTGTTTTGAAGGCCCTAGGCCCTATCATCTAGGAGCTATTGAACTTGAAAGCATTTTCCAGCTGTACGTTTTTGTCAATAATCTACAGAAATACCTCATTGAAAATATTCTTGTGAAATCGCACGAGGTCATGACGCGCGAAGCATAGGCTCTGCGTCTTGCGGCCGTGGTTTGTGAATATTTTACAAGTGGTTTGAAGGCCCTAGGCCCTATCATCTAGGAGCTATTGAACTTGATAGCATTTGCCAGCTGTACGTTTTTCTCAATAATCCGCAGAAATACCTCATTGGAAATATTCGTGTAAAATCGCACGAGGTCATGACGCGCGATGCATAGGCTCTGCGTCTTGCGGTCGTGGTTTGTGAACAATTTTAGAAGTGGTTTGAAGGCCCTAGGCCCTATCATCTAGGAGCTATTGAACTTGAAAGCATTTGCCAGCTGTACGTTTTTCTCAATAATCCGCAGAAATACCTCATTGAAAATATTCGTGTAAAATCGCACGAGGTCATGACGCGCGAAACATAGGCTCTGCGTCTTGCGCCCGTGGTTTGTGAACAATTTAGAAGTGTTTTGAAGGCCCTAGGCCCTATCATCTAGGAGCAATTGAACTTGAAAGCATTTGCCAGCTGTACGTTTTTCTCAATAATCGGCAGAAATACCTCATTGAAAATATTTGTGTAAAATCGCACGAGGTCATGACGCGCGAAGCATAGGCTCTGCGTGTTGCGCCCGTGTTTTGTGAACATTTTAGAAGTGGTGTGAAGGCCCTAGGCCCTATCATCTAGGAGCTATTGAACTTGACAGCATTTGCCAGCTGTACTTTTTTTTCAATAATCCGCAGAAATACCTCATTGATAATATTCGTGTAAAATCGCACGAAGTCATGACGCACGAAGCATAGGCTCTGCGTCTTGCGGCCGTGGTTTGTGAACAATTTAGAATTGTTTTGAAGGCCCTAGGCCCTATCATCTAGGTGCTATTGAACTTGAAAGCATTTGCCAGCTGAACGTTTTTCTCAATAATTCACAGAAATACCTCATTGGAAATATTCGTGTAAAATCGCAAGAGGTCATGACGCGCGAAGCATAGGCTCTGCGCCTTGCGCCCGTGGTTTGTGAACAATTTAGAAGTGGTTTGAAGGCCCTAGGCCCTATCATCTAGGAGCTATTGAACTTGAAAGCATTTGCCAGCTGTACGTTTTTCTCAATAATCGGCAGAAATACCTCATTGAAAATATTCGTGTAAAATCGCACAAGGTCATGACGGTCGAAGCATATGCTCTGCGTCTTGCGGCCGTGGTTTGTGAACATTTTACAAGTGGTTTGAAGGCCCTAGGCCCTATCATCTAGGAGCTATTGAACTTGAAAGCATTTGCCAGCTGTACGTTTTTCTCAATAATCCGCAGAAATACCTCATTGAAAATATTCGTGTAAAATCGCACGAGGTCATGACCCGCGAAACATAGGCTCTGCGTCTTGCGCCCGTGGTTTGTGAACAATTTAGAAGTGTTTTGAAGGCCCTAGGCCCTATCATCTAGGAGCTATTGAACTTGAAAGCATTTGCCAGCTGTACGTTTTTCTCAATAATCGGCAGAAATACCTCATTGAAAATATTTGTGTAAAATCGCACGAGGTCATGACGCGCGAAGCATAGGCTCTGCGTGTTGCGCCCGTGTTTAGTGAACATTTTAGAAGTGGTGTGAAGGCCCTAGGCCCTATCATCTAGGAGCTATTGAACTTGACAGCATTTGCCAGCTGTACTTTTTTTTCAATAATCCGCAGAAATACCTCATTGATAATATTCGTGTAAAATCGCACGAAGTCATGACGCACGAAGCATAGGCTCTGCGTCTTGCGGCCGTGGTTTGTGAACAATTTAGAATTGTTTTGAAGGCCCTAGGCCCTATCATCTAGGTGCTATTGAACTTGAAAGCATTTGCCAGCTGAACGTTTTTCTCAATAATTCGCAGAAATACCTCATTGGATATATTCGTGTAAAATCGCACGAGGTCATGACGCGCGAAGCATAGGCTCTGCGTCTTGCGCCCGTGGTTTGTGAACAATTTAGAAGTGGTTTGAAGGCCCTAGGCCCTATCATCTAGGAGCTATTGAACTTGAAAGCATTTGACAGCTGTACTTTTTTCTCAATAATCCACAGAAATACCTCATTGGAAATATTCGTGTAAAATCGCACGAGGTCATGACGCGCGAAGCATAGACTCTGCGTCATGCGCCCGTGGTTTGTGAACAATTTAGAAGTGTTTTGAAGGCCCTAGGCCCTATCATCTAGGAGCTATTGAACTTGACAACATTTGCCAGCTGTACGTTTTTCTCAATAATCCGCAGAAATACCTCATTGAAAATATTCGTGTAAAATCGCACGAGGTCATGACGCGCGAAGCATAGGCTCTGCGTCTTGCGCCCGTGGTTTGTGATCAATTTAGAAGTGGTTTGAAGGCCCTAGGCCCTATCATCTAGGAGCTATTGAACTTGAAAGCATTTTCCAGCTGTACGTTTTTCTCAATAATCCTCAGAAATACCTCATTGAAAATATTCGTGTAAAATCTCACGAGGTCATGACGCGCGAAACATAGGCTCTGCGTCTTGCGCCCGTGGTTTGTGAACAATTTAGAAGTGTTTTGAAGGCCCTAGGCCCTATCATCTAGGAGCTATTGAACTTGAAAGCATTTGCCAGCTGTACGTTTTTCTCAATAATCGGCGGAAATCCCTCATTGAAAATATTCGTGTAAAATCGCACGAGGTCATGACGCGCGAAGCATAGATTCTGCATCTTGTGGCCGAGGTTTGTGAACATTTTAGAAGTGGTTTGAAGGCCCTAGGCCCTATCATCTAGGAGCTATTGAACTTGACAGCATTTGCCAGCTGTACGTTTTTCTCAATAATCCGCAGAAATACCTCATTGGAAATATTCGCGTAAAATCGCACGAGGTCATGACGCGCGAAACATAGGCTCTGCGTCTTGCGCCCGTGGATTGTGAACAATTTAGAAGTGGTTTGAAGGCCCTAGGCCCTATCATCTAGCATCTAGGAGCTATTGAACTTGAAAGCATTTGCCAGCTGTACGTTTTTCTCAATCATCCGCAGAAATACCTCATTGGAAATATTCATGTAAAATCGCACGAGGTCATGACGCGCGAAACATAGGCTCTGCGTCTTGCGCCCGTGGTTTGTGAACTTTTTAGAAGTGGTTTGAAGGCCCTAGCCCTATCATCTAGGAGCTATTGAACTTGAAAGCATTTGCCAGCTGTACGTTTTTCTCAAAAATCCGCCGAAATTCCTCATTGAAAATATTCGTGTAAAATCGCACGAGGTCATGGCGCGCGAAGCATAGGATCTGCGTCTTGCGCCCGTGGTTTGTGAACAATATAGAAGTGGTTTGAAGGCCCTAGGCCCTATCATCTAGGAGCTATTGAACTTGATAGCATTTGCCAGCTGTACGTTTTTCTCAATAATCCGCAGAAATACCTCATTGAAAATATTCGTGTAAAATCGCACGAGGTCATGACGCGCGAAGCATAGGCTCTGCGTCTTGCGCCCGTGGTTTGTGAACAATTTAGAAGTGGTTTGAAGGCCCTAGGCCCTATCATCTAGGAGCTATTGAACTTGAAAGCATTTGCCAGCTGTACGTTTTTCTCAATAATCGGCAGAAATACCTCATTGAAAATATTAGTGTAAAATCGCACGAGGTCATGACGCGCGAAGCATAGGCTCTACGTCTTGCGTCCGTGGTTTGTGAACATTTTAGAAGTGGTTTGAAGGCCCTAGGCCCTATCATCTAGGAGCTATTGAACTTGAAAGCATTTGCCAGCTTTACGATTTTCTCAATAATCCGCAGAATTACCTCATTGAAAATATTTGTGTAAAATCGCACGAGGTCATGACGCGTGAAACATAGGCTCTGCGTCTTGCGCCCGTGGTTTGTGAACAATTTAGAAGTGTTTTGAAGGCCCTAGGCCCTATCATCGAGGAGCTATTGAACTTGAAAGCATTTGCCAGCTGTACGTTTTTCTCAATAATCGGCGGAAATCCCTCATCGAAAATATTCGTGTAAAATCGCACGAGGTCATGACGCGCGAAGCATAGGCTCTGCTTCTTGCGGCCGAGGTTTGTGAACATTTTAGAAGTGGTTTGAAGGCCCTAGGCCCTATCATCTAGGAGCTATTGAACTTGAAAGCATTTGCCAGCTGTACGTTTTTCTCAATAATCCGCAGAAACACCTCATTGAAAATATTCGTGTAAAATCGCACGAGGTCATGATGCGCGAATCATAGGCTCTGCGTCTTGCGTCCGTGGTTTGTGAACAATTTAGAAGTGTTTTGAAGGCCCTAGGCCCTATCATCTAGGAGCTATTGAACTTGAAAACATTTGCCAGCTGTACGTTTTTCTCAATAATCGGCAGAAATACCTCATTGAAAATATTCGTGTAAAATCGCACAAGGTCATGACGCGCGAAGCATAGGCTCTGCGTCTTGCGGCCGAGGTTTGTGAACATTTTAGAAGTGGTTTGAAGGCCCTAGGCCCTATCATCTAGGAGCTATTGAACTTGAAAGCATTTGCCAGCTGTACGTTTTTCTCAATAATCCACTGAAATACCTCATTGAAAATATTCGTGTAAAATCGCACGAGGTCATGACGCGCGAATCATAGGCTCTGCGTCTTGCGTTCGTGGTTTGTGAACATTTTAGAAGTGGTTTGAAGGCCCTAGGCCCTATCATCTAGGAGCTATTGAACATGAAAGCATTTCCCAGCTGTACGTTTTTCTCAATAATCCGCAGAAATACCTCATTGAAAATATTCGTGTAAAATCGCACGAGGTCATGACGCGCGAAGCATAGGCTCTGCGTCTTGCGCCCCTGTTTTGTGAACAATTTAGAAGTGGTTTGATGGCCCTAGGCCCTATCATCTACGAGCTTTTGAACTTGAAAGCATTTGCCAGCTGTACTTTTTTCTCAATAATCCGCAGAAATACCTCATTGAAAATATTCGTGTAAAATCGCACGAGGTCACAACGCGCGAAGCATAGGCTCTGCGTCTTGCGTCCGTGGTTTGTAAACAATTTAGAAGTGTTTTGAAGGCCCTAGGCCCTATCATCTAGGAGCTATTGAACTTGAAAGCATTTGCCAGCTGTACTTTTTTCTCAATAATCCGCAGAAATACCTCATTGAAAATATTCGTGTAAAATCGCACAAGGTCATGACGCGCGAAGCATAGGCTCTGCGTCTTGCGCCCGTGGTTCGTGAACATTTTAGAAGTGGTTTGAAGGCCCTAGGCCCTATCATCTAGGAGCTATTGAACTTGAAAGCATTTGCCAGCTGTACTTTTTTCTCAATAATCCGCAGAAATACCTCATTGGAAATATTCGTGTAAAATCGCACGAGGTCATGACGCGCGAGGCATAGGCTCTGCGTCTTGCGCCCCTGGTTTGTGAACATTTTAGTCGTTGTTTGAAGGCCCTAGGCCCTATCATCTAGGAGCAATTGAACTTGAAAGCATTTGCCAGTTGTACGTTTTTCTCAATAATCCGCAGAAATACCTCATTGAAAATATTTGTGTAAAATCGCACGGGGTCATGACGCGTGAAACATAGGCTCTGCGTCTTGCGGCCGTGGTTTGTGAACATTTTAGAAGTGTTTTGAAGGCCCTAGGCCCTATCATCTACGAGCTATTGAACTTGAATGCATTTGCCAACTGTACTTTTTTCTCAATAATCCGCAGAAATACCTCATTGAAAATATTCGTGTAAAATCGCACGAGGTCATGACGCGCGAAGCATAGGCTCTGCGTCTTGCGGCCGTGGTTTGTGAACATTTTAGAATTGGTTTGAAGGCCCTAGGCCCTATAATCTAGCATCTAGGAGCTATTGAACTTGAAAGCATTTGCCAGCTGTACGTTTTTTTCAATAATCGGCAGAAATACCTCATTGAAAATATTCGTGTAAAATCGCACGAGGTCATGACGCGCGAATCATAGGCTCTGCGTCTTGCGTCCGTGGTTTGTGAACAATTTAGAAGTGTTTTGAAGGCCCTAGGCCCTATCATCTAGGAGCTATTGAACTTGAAATCATTTTCCAGCTGTACGTTTTTCTCAATAATCGGCAGAAATACCTCATTGGAAATATTTGTGTAAAATCGCACGAGGTCATGACGCGCGAAGCATAGGCTCTGCGTCTTGCGCCCGTGCTTTTTGAACAATTTAGAAGTGTTTTGAAGGCCCTAGGCACTATCATCTAGGAGCTATTGAACTTGAAAGCATTTGCCAGCTGTACGTTTTTCTCAATAATCCGCAGAAATACCTGATTGGAAATATTTGTGTAAAATCGCACGAGGTCATGACGCGTGAAGCATAGGCTCTGCGTCTTGCAGCAGTGGTTTGTGAACATTTTAGAAGTAGTTTGAAGGCCCTAGGCCCTATCATCTAGGAGCTATTGAACTTGAAAGCATTTGCCAGCTGTACGTTTTTCTCAATAATCCGCAGAAATACCTCATTGAAAATATTCGTGTAAAATCGCACGAGGTCATGACGCGCGACGCATAGGCTCTGAGTCTTGCGCCCGTGGTTTGTGAACATTTTACCAGTGGTTTGAAGGCCCTAGGCCCTATCATCTAGGAGCTATTGAACTTGAAAGCATTTGCCAGCTGTATTTTTTTCTCAATTATCCGCAGAAATACCTCATTGAAAATATTCGTGTAAAATCGCACGAGGTCATGACGCGCGAAGCATAGGCTCTGCGTCTTGCGGCCGTAGTTTGTGAACATTTTAGTTGTTGTTTGAAGGCCCTAGGCCCTATCATCTAGGAGCAATTGAACTTGAAAGCATTTGCCAGCTGTACGTTTTTCTCAATAATCCGCAGAAATACCTCATTGAAAATATTTGTGTAAAATCGCACGGGGTCATGACGCGCGAAACATATGCTCTGCGTCTTGCGGCCGTGGTTTGTGAACATTTTAGAAGGGTTTTGAAGGCCCTAGGCCCTTTCATCTACGAGCTATTGAACTTGAAAGCATTTGCCAGCTGTACGTATTTCTCAATAATCCGCAGAAATACCTCATTGGAAATATTCGTGTAAAATCGCACGAGGTCATGACGCGCGAGGCATAGGCTCTGCGTCTTGCGCCCCTGGTTTGTGAACATTTTAGAATTGGTTTGAAGGCCCTAGGCCCTATCATCTATGAGCTATTGAACTTTAAAGCATTTGCCAGCTGTATGTTTTTCTCAATAATCCGCAGAATTTCTTCATTGAAAATATTCGTGTAAAATCGCACGAGGTCATGACGCGTGAAACATAGGCTTTGCGTTTTGCGCCCGTGGTTTGTGAACAATTTAGAAGTGTATTGAAGGCCCTAGGCCCTATCATCTAGGAGCAATTGAACTTGAAAGCATTTGCCAGTTGTACGTTTTTCTCAATAATCCGCAGAAATACCTCATTGAAAATATTTGTGTAAAATCGCACGGGGTCATGACGCGTGAAACATAGGCTCTGCGTCTTGCGGCCGTGGTTTGTGAACAATTTAGAAGTGTATTGAAGGCCCTAGGCCCTATCATCTAGGAGCTATTGAACTTAAAAGCATTTGCCAGCTGTAAGTTTTTCTCAATATTCCGCAGAAATACCTCATTGGAAATATTCGTGTAAAATCGCACGAGGTCATGACGCGCGAGGCATTGGCTCTGCGTCTTGCGCCCCTGGTTTGTGAACAATTTAGATGTGGTTTGACGGCCCTAGGCCCTATCATCTAGGAGCTATTGAACTTGAAAGCATTTGCCAGCTGTACGTTTTTCTCAATAATCGGCAGAAATACCTCATTGAAAATATTCGTGTAAAATCGCACGAGGTCATGACGCGCGAAGCATAGGCTCTGCGTCTTGCGGCCGTGGTTTGTGAACATTTTAGAAGTGTTTTGAAGGCCCTAGGCCCTATCATCTACGAGCTATTGAACTTGAATGCATTTGCCAGCTGTACTTTTTTCTCAATTATCCGCAGAAATACCTCATTGAAAATATTTGTGTAAAATCGCACGAGGTCATGACGTGCGAAGCATAGGCTCTGCGTCTTGCGCCCATGGTTTGTGAACAATTTAGAAGTGGTTTGATGGCCCTAGGCCCTATCATCTAGGAGCTATTGAACTTGAAAGCATTTGCCAGGTGTACGTTTTTCTCAATAATCGGCAGAAATACCTCATTGAAAATATTCGTGTAACATCGCACGAGGTCATGACGCGCGGAGCATAGGCTCTGCGTCTTGCGTCCGTGGTTTGTGAAAATTTTAGAAGTGGTTTGAAGGCCCTAGGCCCTATCATCTAGGAGCTATTGAACTTGAAAGCATTTGCAAGCTGTACGTTTTTCTCAATAATCGGCAGAAATACCTCATTGAAAATATTTGTGTAAAATCGCACGAGGTCATGACGCGCGAAGCATAGGCTCTGCGTCTTGCGTCCTGCGTCCGTGGTTTGTGAACATTTTAAAAGTGGTTAGAAGACCCTAGGCCCTATCATCTAGGAGCTATTGAACTTGAAAGCATTTGCCAGCTGTACCTTTTTCTCAATAATCCGCAGAAATACCTCATTGGAAATATTCGTGTAAAATCGCACGAGGTCATGACGCGCGGAGCATAGGCTCTGCGTCTTGCGCCCGTGGTTTGTGAACAATTTAGAAGTGTTTTGAAGGCCCTAGGCCCTATCATCTATGAGCTATTGAACTTGAATGCATTTGCCAGCTGTACGTTTTTCTCAATAATCGGCAGAAATACCTCATTGAAAATATTCGTGTAAAATCGCACGAGGTCATGACGCGCGGAGCATAGGCTCTGCGTCTTGCGCCCGTGGTTTGTGAACAATTTAGAAGTGTTTTGAAGGCCCTAGGCCCTATCATCTAGGAGCTATTGAACTTGAAAGCATTTGCCAGCTGTACTTTTTTCTCAATAATTCGCAGAAATACCTCATTGAAAATATTCGTTTAAAATCGCACGAGGTCATGATGCGCGAAGCATAGGCTCTGCGTCTTGCGGCCGTGGTTTGTGAACATTTTAGAAGTGGTTCGAAGGCCCTAGGCCCTTTCATCTACGAGCTTTTGAACTTGAAAGCATTTGCCAGCTGTATGTTTTTCTCAATAATCGGCAGAAATACCTCATTGAATATATTCGTGTAAAATCGCACGAGGTCATGATGCGCGAAGCATAGGCTCTGACTCTTGCGGCCGTGGTTTGTGAACATTTTAGAAGTGGTTTGATGGCCCTAGGCCCTATCATCTAGGAGCTATTGAACTTGAAAGCATTTGCAAGCTGTACGTTTTTCTCAATAATCGGCAGAAATACCTCATTGAAAATATTTGTGTAAAATCGCACGAGGTCATGACGCGCGAAGCATAGGCTCTGCGTCTTGCGTCCGTGGTTTGTGAACATTTTAGAAGTGGTTAGAAGACCCTAGGCCCTATCATCTAGGAGCTATTGAACTTGAAAGCATTTGCCAGCTGTACCTTTTTCTCAATAATCCGCAGAAATACCTCATTGGAAATATTCGTGTAAAATCGCACGAGGTCATGACGCGCGGAGCATAGGCTCTGCGTCTTGCGCCCGTGGTTTGTGAACAATTTAGAAGTGTTTTGAAGGCCCTAGGCCCTATCATCTATGAGCTATTGAACTTGAATGCATTTGCCAGCTGTACGTTTTTCTTAATAATCGGCAGAAATACCTCATTGAAAATATTCGTGTAAAATCGCACGAGGTCATGACGCGCGGAGCATAGGCTCTGCGTCTTGCGCCTGTGGTTTGTGAACAATTTAGAAGTGTTTTGAAGGCCCTAGGCCCTATCATCTAGGAGCTATTGAACTTGAAAGCATTTGCCAGCTGTACGTTTTTCTCAATAATCGGCAGAAATACCTCATTGAAAATATTTGTGTAAAATCGCACGAGGTCATGACGCGCGGAGCATAGGCTCTGCGTCTTGCGCCCGTGGTTTGTGAACAATTTAGAAGTGTTTTGAAGGCCCTAGGCCCTATCATCTAGGAGCTATTGAACTTGAAAGCATTTGCCAGCTGTACTTTTTTCTCAATAATCGGCAGACATACCTCATTGAAAATATTTGTGTATAATCGCACGAGGTCATGACGCGCGAAGTATAGGCTCTGCGTCTTGCGCCCGCGGTTTGTGAAGATTCTAGAAGTGGTTTGAAGGCCCTAGGCCATTTCATCTAGGAGCTATTGAACTTGAAAGCATTTGCCAGCTGTACTTTTTTCTCAATAATCGGCAGACATACCTCATTGAAAATATTCGTGTAAAATCGCACGAGGTCATGACGCGTGAAGCATAGGCTCTGCGTCTTGCGGCCGTGGTTTGTGAACATTTTAGATGTGGTTTGAATGCCCTAGGCCCTATCACCTAGGAGCTAATGAACTTGATTGCATTTGCCAGCTGTACGTTTTTCTCAATAATCCGTAGAAATACCTCATTGAAAATATTCGTGTAAAATCGCACAAGGTCATGACGCGCGAAGCATAGGCTCTGGGTCTTGCGCCCGTGGTTTGTGAACATTTTAGAAGTGGTTTGAAGGCCCGAGGCCCTATCATCTAGGAGCTAATGAACTTGAAAGCATTTGCCAGCTGTACTTTTTTCTCAATAATCGGCAGAAATACCTCATTGAAAATATTCGTGTAAAATCGCACGAGGGCATGATGCGCGAAGCATAGGCTCTGCGTCTTGCGGCCGTGGTTTGTGAACATTTTAGAAGTGGTTTGAAGGCCCTAGGCCCTATAATCTAGGAGCTATTGAACTTGAAAGCATTTGCCAGCTGTACGTTTTTCTCAATAATCCGCAGAAATACCTCATTGAAAATATTCGTGTAAAATCACACGAGGTCATGACGCGTGAAACATAGGCTCTGCGTCTTGTGGCCGTGGTTTGTGAACATTTTAGAAGTGGTTTGAAGGCCCTAGGCCCTATCATCTAGGAGCTAATGAACTTGAAAGCATTTGCCAGCTGTACGTTTTTCTCAATAATCCGCAGAAATACCTCATTGAAAATATTCGTGTAAAATCGCACGAGGTCATGACGCGCGAAGTATAGGCTCTGCGTCTTGCGCCCGTGGTTTGTGAACATTTTAGAAGTGGTTTGAATGCCCTAGGCCCTATCACCTAGGAGCTAATGAACTTGATTGCATTTGCCAGCTGTACGTTTTTCTCAATAATCGGCAGAAATACCTCATTGAAAATATTCGTGTAAAATCGCACGAGGGCATGACGCGCGAAGCATAGGCTCTGCGTCTTGCGGCCGTGGTTTGTGAACATTTTAGAAGTGGTTTGAAGGCCCTAGGCCCTATAATCTAGGAGCTATTGAACTTGAAAGCATTTGCCAGCTGTACGTTTTTCTCAATAATCCGCAGAAATACCTCATTGAAAATATTCGTGTAAAATCGCACGAGGTCATGACGCACGAAGCATAGGCTCTGCGTCTTGCGCGCGTGGTTTGTGAACATTTTAGAAGTGGTTTGAACGCCCTAGGCCCTATCATCTAGGAGCTATTGAACTTGAAAGCATTTGCCAGCTGTACGTTTTTCTCAATAATCCGCAGAAATACCTCATTGAAAATATTTGTGTAAAATCACACGAGGTCATGACGCGTGAAACATAGGCTCTGCGTCTTGCGGCCGTGGTTTGTGAACATTTTAGAAGTGGTTTGAAGGCCCTAGGCCCTATCATCTAGGAGCTATTGAACTTGAAAACATTTGCCAGCTGTTCTTTTTTCTCAATAATCCGCAGAAATACCTCATTGAAAATATTCGTGTAAAATCACACGAGGTCATGACGCACGAAGCATAGGCTCTGCGTCTTGCGCGCGTGGTTTGTGAACATTTTAGAAGTGGTTTGAACGCCCTAGGCCCTATCATCTAGGAGCTATTGAACTTGAAAGCATTTGCCAGCTGTACTTTTTTCTCAATAATCCGCAGAAATACCTCATTGATAATATTCGTGTAAAATCGCACGAGGTCATGACGCGCGAAGCATAGGCTCTGCGTCTTGCGGCCGTGGTTTGTGAACATTTTAGAAGTGGTTTGAAGGCCCTAGGCCCTATCACCTAGGAGCTAATGAACTTGAAAGCATTTGCCAGCTGTACTTTTTTCTCAAGAATCGGCAGAAATACCTCATTGAAAATATTCCTGTAAAATCGCACGATGTCATGACACGCGAAGAATAGGCTCTGTGTCTTGCGCCCGTGGTTTGTGAACATTTTAGAAGTGGTTTGAAGGCCCTAGGTCCTATCATCTAGGAGCTATTTAACTTGAAAGCATTTGCCAGCTGTACTTTTTTCTCAATAATCCGCAGAAATACCTCATTGAAAATATTAGTGTAAAATCGCACGAGGTCATGACGCGCGAAGCATAGGCTCTACGTCTTGCGCCCGTGGTTTGTGAACAATTTAGAAGTGGTTTGAAGGCCCTATGCCCTATCATCTAGGAGCTATTGAACTTGAAAGCATTTGCCAGCTGTACGTTTTTCTCAATAATCGGCAGAAATACCTCATTGAAAATATTCGTGTAAAATCGCACGAGGTCATGACGCGCGAAACATAGGCTCTGCGTCTTGCCCCCGTGGTTTGTGAACATTTTACAAGTGGTTTGAAGGCCCTAGGCCTTATCATCTAGGAGCTATTGAACTTGAAAGCATTTGCCAGCTGTACGTTTTTCTCAATAATCCGCAGAAATACCTCATTGGAAATATTCATGTAAAATCGCACAAGGTCATGACGCGCGAAGCATAGGCTCTCCGTCTTGCGCCCGTGGTTTGTGACCATTTTAGAAGTGGTTTGAAGGCCCTAGGCCCTATCATCTAGGAGCTATTGAACTTGAAAGCATTTGCCAGCTGTACGTTTTTCTCAATAATCCGCAGAAATACCTCATTGAAAATATTCGTGTAAAATCGCACGAGGTCATGACGCACGAAGCATAGGCTCTGCTTCTTGCGCCTGTGGTTTGTGAACATTTTAGAAGTGGTTTTAAGGCCCTAGGCCCTATCATCTAGGTGCTATTGAACTTGAAAGCATTTGCCAGCTGTACTTTTTTCTCAATAATCGGCAGAAATACCTCATTGAAAATATTCGTGTAAAATCGCACGAGGTCATGACGCGCGAAGCATAGGCTCTGCGTCTTGCGGCCGTGGTTTGTGAACATTTTAGTAGTTGTTTGAAAGCCCTAGGCCCTATCATCTAGGAGCAATTGAACTTGAAAGCATTTGCCAGCTGTACTTTTTTCTCAATAATCGGCAGAAATACCTCATTGAAAATATTCGTGTAAAATCGCACGAGGTCATGACGCGCGAAGCATAGGCCCTGCGTCTTGCGACCGTGGTTTGTGAACATTTTAGAAGTGTTTTGAAGGCCCTAGGCCCTATCATCTAGGAGCTATTGAACTTGAAAGCATTTGCCAGCTGTACGTTTTTCTCAATAATCCGCGGAAATACCTCATTGAAAATATTTGTGTAAAATCGCACGAGGTCATGACGCGTGAAGCATAGGCTCTGCGTCTTGCGCCCGTGGTTTGTGAACAATTTATAAGTGTTTTGAAGGCCCTAGGCCCTATCATCTAGGAGCTATTGAAATTGAAAGCATTTGCCAGCTGTACGTTTTTCTCAATAATCGGCAGAAATACCTCATTGAAAATATTCGTGTAAAATCGCACGAGGTCATGACGCGCGGAGCATAGGCTCTGCGTCTTGCGCCCGTGGTTTGTGAATATTTTAGAAGTGGTTTGAAGGCCCTAGGCCCTATCATCTAGGAGCTATTGAACTTGAAAGCATTTGCCAGCTGTACGTTTTTCTCAATAATCGGCAGAAATACCTCATTGAAAATATTTGTGTATAATCGCACGAGGTCATGACGCGCGAAGTATAGGCTCTGCGTCTTGCGCCCGTGGTTTGTGAAGATTCTAGAAGTGGTTTGAAGGCCCTAGGCCATTTCATCTAGGAGCTATTGAACTTGAAAGCATTTGCCAGCTGTACGTTTTTCTCAATAATCCGCAGAAATACCTCATTGAAAATATTCGTGTAAAATCGCACGAGGTCATGACGCGTGAAGCATAGGCTCTGCGTCTTGCGGCCGTGGTTTGTGAACATTTTAGATGTGGTTTGAAGGCCCTAGGCCCTATCACCTAGGAGCTAATGAACTTGAAAGCATTTGCCAGCTGTACTTTTTTCTCAATAATCCGCAGAAATACCTCATTGAAAATATTCGTGTAAAATCGCACGAGGTCATGACGCGCGAAGCATTGGCTCTGCGTCTTGCGGCCGTGGTTTGTGAACATTTTAGAAGTGGTTTGAATGCCCTAGGCCCTATCACCTAGGAGCTAATGAACTTGATTGCATTTGCCAGCTGTACGTTTTTCTCAATAATCGGCAGAAATACCTCATTGAAAATATTCGTGTAAAATCGCACGAGGGCATGATGCGCGAAGCATAGGCTCTGCGTCTTGCGGCCGTGGTTTGTGAACATTTTAGAAGTGGTTTGAAGGCCCTAGGCCCTATAATCTAGGAGCTATTGAACTTGAAAGCATTTGCCAGCTGTACGTTTTTCTCAATAATCCGCAGAAATACCTCATTGAAAATATTCGTGTAAAATCACACGAGGTCATGACGCGTGAAACATAGGCTCTGCGTCTTGTGGCCGTGGTTTGTGAACATTTTAGAAGTGGTTTGAAGGCCCTAGGCCCTATCATCTAGGAGCTAATGAACTTGAAAGCATTTGCCAGCTGTACGTTTTTCTCAATAATCCGCAGAAATACCTCATTGAAAATATTTGTGTAAAATCGCACGAGGTCATGACGCGCGAAGTATAGGCTCTGCGTCTTGCGCCCGTGGTTTGTGAACATTTTAGAAGTGGTTTGAAGGCCCTAGGCCCTATCATCTAGGAGCTATTGAACTTGAAAGCATTTGCCAGCTGTACTTTTTTCTCAATAATCCGCAGAAATACCTCATTGAAAATATTCGTGTAAAATCGCACGAGGTCATGACGCGCGAAGCATAGGCTCTGCGTCTTGCGGCCGTGGTTTGTGAACATTTTAGAAGTGGTTTGAAGGCCCTAGGCCCTATCACCTAGGAGCTAATGAACTTGAAAGCATTTGCCAGCTGTACTTTTTTCTCAATAATCCGCAGAAATACCTCATTGAAAATATTCGTGTAAAATCGCATGAGGTCATGATGCGCGAAACATAGGCTCTGCGTCTTGCCCCCGTGGTTTGTGAACATTTTACAAGTGGTTTGAAGGCCCTAGGCCTTATCATCTAGGAGCTATTGAACTTGAAAGCATTTGCCAGCTGTACGTTTTTCTCAATAATCCGCAGAAATACCTCATTGGAAATATTCGTGTAAAATCGCACACGGTCATGACGCGCGAAGCATAGGCTCTCCGTCTTGCGCCCGTGGTATGTGAACATTTTAGAAGTGGTTTGAAGGCCCTAGGCCCTATCATCTAGGAGCTATTGAACTTGAAAGCATTTGCCAGCTGTACGTTTTTCTCAATAATCCGCAGAAATACCTCATTGAAAATATTCGTGTAAAATCGCACGAGGTCATGACGCGCGAAGCATAGGCTCTGCGTCTTGCGCCTGTGGTTTGTGAACATTTTAGAAGTGGTTTGAAGGCCCTAGGCCCTATCATCTAGGAGCTATTGAACTTGAAAGCATTTGCCAGCTGTACTTTTTTCTCAATAATCGGCAAAAATACCTCATTGAAAATATTCGTGTAAAATCGCACGAGGCCATGACGCGCGAAACATAGGCTCTGCGTCTTGCGCCCGTAGTTTGTGAACATTTTAGAAGTGGTTTGAAGGCCCTAGGCCCTATCAAATAGGAGCTATTGAACTAGAAAGCATTTGCCAGCAGTACTTTTTTCTCAATAATCCGCAGAAATTCCTCATTGAAAATATTAGTGTAAAATCGCACGAGGTCATGACGCGCGAAGCATAGGCTCTGCGTCTTGCGCCCGTGGTTTGTGAACATTTTAGAAGTGGTTTGAAGGCCCTAGGCCCTATCATCTAGGAGCTATTGATCTTGAAAGCATTTGCCAGCTGTACTTTTTTCTCAATAATCCGCAGAAATACCTCATTGAAAATATTCGTGTAAAATCGTACGAGGTCATGACGCGCGAAGCATAGGCTCTGCGTCTTGCAGCCGTGGTTTGTGAACAATTTAGAAGTGGTTTGAAGCCCCTAGGCCCTATCATCTAGGAGCTATTGAACTTGAAAGCATTTGCCAGCTGTACCTTTTTCTCAATAATCCGCAGAAATTCCTCATTGAAAATATTCGTGTAAAATCGCCCGAGGTCATGATGCGCGAAACATAGGCTCTGCGTCATGCGCCCGTGGTTTGTGAACAATTTAGAAGTGTTTTGAAGGCCCTAGGCCCTATCATCTAGGTGCTATTGAACTTGAAAGCATTTGCCAGCTGTACGTTTTTCTCAATAATCCGCAGAAATACCTCATTGGAAATATTCCTGTAAAATCGCACATGGTCATGACGCGCGAAGCATAGGCTCTGTGTCTTGTGCTCGTGGTTTGTGAACATTTCATAAGTGGTTTGAAGGCCCTAGGCCCTATCATCTAGGAGCAATTGAACTTGAAAGCATTTGCCAGCTGTACGTTTTTCTCAATAATCCGCAGAAATACCTCATTGAAAATATTCGTGTAAAATCGCACAAGGTCATGACGCGCGAAGCATAGGCTCTGCCTCTTGCGCACGTGGTATGTGAACATTTTAGAAGTGGTTTGAAGGCCCTAGGCCCTATCATCTAGGAGCTATTGAACTTGAAAGCATTTGCCAGCTGTACGTTTTTCTCAATAATCCGCAGAAATACCTCATTGAAAATATTCATGTAAAATCGCCCGAGGTCATGACGCGCGAAACATAGGCTCTGCGTCTTGCGGCCGTGGTTTGTGAACATTTTAGAAGTGGTTTGAAGCCCCTAGGCCCTATCATCTAGGAGCTTCTGAACTTGAAAGCATTTGCCAGCTGTACGTTTTTCTCAATAATCCGCAGAAATACCTCATTGAAAATATTCGTGTAAAATCGCACAAGGTCATGACGCGCGAAGCATAGGCTCTGCCTCTTGCGCACGTGGTTTGTGAACATTTTAGAAGTGGTTTGAAGGCCCTAGGCCCTATCATCTAGGAGCTATTGAACTTGAAAGCATTTGCCAGCTGTACTTTTTTCTCAATAATCCGCAGAAATACCTCATTGAAAATATTCATGTAAAATCGCACAAGGTCATGACGCGCGAAGCATAGGCTCTGCGTCTTGCACCCGTGGTTTGTGAACAATTTAGAAGTGGTTTGAAGGCCCTAGGCCCTATCATCTAGGAGCTATTGAACTTGAAATCATTTGCCAGCTGTACGTTTTTCTCAATTATCCGCAGAAATACCTCATTGAAAATATTCGTGTAAAATCGCACGAGGTCATGACGCGCGAAACATAGGCTCTGCCACTTGCGCCCGTGGTTTGTGAACAATTTAGAAGTGTTTTGAAGGCCCTAGGCCCTATCATCTAGGAGCTATTGAACTTGATAGCATTTGCCAGCTGTACGTTTTTCTCACTAATCCGCAGAAATACCTCATTGGAAATATTCGTGTAAAATCGCACGAGGTCATGACGCGCGAAGCATAGGCTCTGTGTCTTGCGCCCGTGGTTTGTGACCAATTTAGAAGTGGTTTGAAGGCCCTAGGCCCTATCATCTAGGAGCTATTGAACTTGAAAGCATTTGCCAGCTGTACGTTTTTCTCAATAATCGACAGAAATTCCTCATTGAAAATATTCATGTAAAATCACACGAGGCCATGACGCGCGAATCATAGGGTCTGCGTCTTGCGTCCGTGGTTTGTGAACATTTTAGAAGTGGTTTGAAGGCCCTAGGCCCTATCATCTAGGAGCTATTGAACTTGAAAGCATTTGCCAGCTGTACTTTTTTCTCAATAATCGGCAAAAATACCTCATTGAAAATATTCGTGTAAAATCGCACAAGGTCATGGCGCGTGAAGCATAGGCTCTGCGTCTTGCCCCCGTGGTTTGTGAACATTTTACAAGTGGTTTGAAGGCCCTAGGCCCTATCATCTAGGAGCTATTGAACTTGAAAGCATTTGCCAGCTGTACTTTTTTCTCAATAATCGGCAAAAATACCTCATTGAAAATATTCGTGTAAAATCGCACGAGGCCATGACGCGCGAAGCATAGGCTCTGCGTCTTGGGCCCGTAGTTTGTGAACATTTTAGAAGTGGTTTGAAGGCCCTAGGCCCTATCAAATAGGAGCTATTGAACTAGAAAGCATTTGCCAGCAGTACTTTTTTCTCAATAATCCGCAGAAATTCCTCATTGAAAATATTAGTGTAAAATCGCACGAGGTCATGACGCGCGAAGCATAGGCTCTGCGTCTTGCGCCCGTGGTTTGTGAACATTTTAGAAGTGGTTTGAAGGCCCTAGGCCCTATCATCTAGGAGCTATTGAACTTGAAAGCATTTGCCAGCTGTACTTTTTTCTCAATAATCCGCAGAAATACCTCATTGAAATTATTCGTGTAAAATCGTACGAGGTCATGACGCGCGAAGCATAGGCTCTGCGTCTTGCGGCCGTGGTTTGTGAACAATTTAAAAGTGGTTTGAAGCCCCTAGGCCCTATCATCTAGGAGCTATTGAACTTGAAAGCATTTGCCAGCTGTACGTTTTTCTCAATAATCCGCAGAAATTCCTCATTGAAAATATTCGTGTAAAATCGCCCGAGGTCATGACGCGCGAAACATAGGCTCTGCGTCATGCGCCCGTGGTTTGTGAACAATTTAGAAGTGTTTTGAAGGCCCTAGGCCCTATCATCTAGGTGCTATTGAACTTGAAAGCATTTGCCAGCTGTACGTTTTTCTCAATAATCCGCAGAAATACCTCATTGGAAATATTCGTGTAAAATCGCACATGGTCATGACGCGCGAAGCATAGGCTCTGTGTCTTGCGCTCGTGGTTTGTGAACATTTCATAAGTGGTTTGAAGGCCCTAGGCCCTATCATCTAGGAGCAATTGAACTTGAACGCATTTGCCAGCTGTACGTTTTTCTCAATAATCCGCAGAAATACCTCATTGAAAATATTCGTGTAAAATCGCACAAGGTCATGACGCGCGAAGCATAGGCTCTGCGTCTTGCGCCCGTGGTTTGTGAACATTTTAGAAGTGGTTTGAAGGCCCTAGGCCCCGTCATCTAGGAGCTATTGAACTTGAAAGCATTTGCCAACTGTACGTTTTTCTCAATAATCCGCAGAAATACCTCATTGAAAATATTCGTGTAAAATCGCAAGAGGTCATGACGCGTGAAGCATAGGCTCTGCGTCTTGCGCCCGTGGTTTGTGAACATTTTAGAAGTGGTTTGAAGGCCCTAGGCCCTATCATCTAGGAGCTATTGAACTTGAAAGCATTTGCTAGCTGTACGTTTATCTCAATAATCCGCAGAAATACCTCATTGGAAATATTCGTGTAAAATCGCACGAGGTCATGACGCGCGAAGCATAGGCTCTGCGTCTTGCGGCCGTGGTTTGTGAACATTTTAGATGTGGTTTGAAGGCCCTAGGCCCTATCATCTAGGAGCTATTGAACTTGAAAGCATTTGCCAGCTGTACGTTTTTCTCAATAATCCGAAGAAATACCTCATTGGAAATATTCGTGTAAAATCGCACGAGGTCATGACGCGCGAAACATAGGCTCTGCGTCTTGCGCCCGTGGTTTGTGAACAATTTAGAAGTGTTTTGAAGGCCCTAGGCCCTATCATCTAGGAGCTATTGAACTTGAAAGCATTTGCCAGCTGTACGTTTTTCTCAATAATCCGCAGATATACCTCATTGGAAATATTTGTGTAAAATCGCACGAGGTCATGATGCGCGAAGCATAGGCTCTGCGTCTTGCGCCCATGGTTTGTGAACATTTTAGAAGCGGTTTGATGGCCCTAGGCCCTATCATCTAGGAGCTATTGAACTCGAAAGCATTTGCCAGCTGTACTTTTTTCTCAATAATCCGCAGAAATACCTCATTGGAAATATTTGTGTAAAATCGCACGAGGTTATGACGCGCGAAGCATAGGCTCTGCGTCTTGCGCCCGTGGTTTGTGAACAATTTAGAAGTGTTTTGAAGGCCCTAGGCCCTATCATCTAGGAGCTATTGAACTTGAAAGCATTTGCCAGCTGTACGTTTTTCTCACTAATCCGCAGAAATACCTCATTGGAAATATTCGTGTAAAATCGCACGAGGTCATGACGCGCGAAGCATAGGCTCTGTGTCTTGCGCCCGTGGTTTGTGACCAATTTAGAAGTGGTTTGAAGGCCCTAGGCCCTATCATCTAGGAGCTATTGAACTTGAAAGCATTTGCCAGCTGTACGTTTTTCTCAATAATCGACAGAAATTCCTCATTGAAAATATTCATGTAAAATCACACGAGGCCATGACGCGCGAATCATAGGGTCTGCGTCTTGCGTCCGTGGTTTGTGAACATTTTAGAAGTGGTTTGAAGGCCCTAGGCCCTATCATCTAGGAGCTATTGAACTTGAAAGCATTTGCCAGCTGTACTTTTTTCTCAATAATCGGCAAAAATACCTCATTGAAAATATTCGTGTAAAATCGCACAAGGTCATGGCGCGTGAAGCATAGGCTCTGCGTCTTGCGGCCGTGGTTTGTGAACATTTTAGAAGTGGTTTGAAGGCCCTAGGCCCTATCATCTAGGAGCTATTGAACTTGAAAGCATTTGCCAGCTGTACTTTTTTCTCAATATTCGGCAAAAATACCTCATTGAAAATATTAGTGTAAAATCGCACGAGGTCATGACGCGCGAAGCATAGGCTCTGCGTCTTGCGCCCGTGGTTTGTGAACATTTTAGAAGTGGTTTGAAGGCCCTAGTCCCTATCATCTAGGAGCTATTGAACTTGAAAGCATTTGCCAGCTGTACTTTTTTCTCAATAATCCGCAGAAATACCTCATTGAAAATATTCGTGTAAAATCGTACGAGGTCATGACGCGCGAAGCATAGGCTCTGCGTCTTGCGGCCGTGGTTTGTGAACATTTTAGAAGTGGTTTAAAGCCCCTAGGCCCTATCATCTAGGAGCTATTGAACTTGAAAGCATTTGCCAGCTGTACGTTTTTCTCAATAATCCGCAGAAATTCCTCATTGAAAATATTCGTGTAAAATCGCCCGAGGTCATGACGCGCGAAACATAGGCTCTGCGTCATGCGCCCGTGGTTTGTGAACAATTTAGAAGTGTTTTGAAGGCCCTAGGCCCTATCATCTAGGTGCTATTGAACTTGAAAGCATTTGCCAGCTGTACGTTTATCTCAATAATCCGCAGAAATACCTCATTGGAAATATTCGTGTAAAATCGCACGAGGTCATGACGCGCGAAGCACAGGCTCTGCCTCTTGTGCACGTGGTTTGTGAACATTTTAGATGTGGTTTGAAGGCCCTAGGCCCTATCATCTAGGAGCTATTGAACTTGAAAGCATTTGCCAGCTGTACGTTTTTCTCAATAATCCGAAGAAATACCTCATTGGAAATATTCGTGTAAAATCGCACGAGGTCATGACGCGCGAAACATAGTCTCTGCGTCTTGCGCCCGTGGTTTGTGAACAATTTAGAAGTGTTTTGAAGGCCCTAGGCCCTATCATCTAGGAGCTATTGAACTTGAAAGCATTTGCCAGCTGCACGTTTTTCTCAATAATCCGCAGAAATACCTCATTGGAAATATTTGTGTAAAATCGCACGAGGTCATGATGCGCGAAGCATAGGCTCTGCGTCTTGCGCCCGTGGTTTGTGAACATTTTAGAAGCGGTTTGATGGCCCTAGGCCCTATCATCTAGGAGCTATTGAACTCGAAAGCATTTGCCAGCTGTACTTTTTTCTCAATAATCGGCAGAAATACCTCATTGAAAATATTCGTGTAAAATCGCACGAGGTCATGACGCGCGAAGCATAGGCTCTGCGTCTTGCGCCCGTGGTTTGTGACCAATTTAGAAGTGGTTTGAAGGAACTAGGCCCTATCATCTAGGAGCTATTGAACTTGAAAGCATTTGCCAGCTGTACTTTTTTCTCAATAATCCGCAGAAATACCTCATTGAAAATATTTGTGTAAAATCGTACGAGGTCATGACGCGCGAAGCATAGGCTCTGCGTCTTGCGGCCGTGGTTTGTGAACATTTTACCAGTGGTTTGAAGGCCCTAGGCCCTATCATCTAGGAGCTATTGAACTTGAAAGCATTTGCCAGCTGTACGTTTTTCTCAATAATCCGCAGAAATACCTCATTGGAAATATTCGTGTAAAATCGCACGAGGTCATGACGCGCGAAGCATAGGCTCTGCGTTTTGCGCCCGTGGTTTGTGAACAATTTAGAAGTGGTTTGAAGGCCCTAGGCCCTATCATCTAGGAGCTATTGAACTTGAAAGCATTTGCCAGCTGTACGTTTTTCTCAATAATCCGCAGAAATTCCTCATTGGAAATATTCGTGTAAAATCGCACGAGGTCATGACGCGCGAAACATAGGCTCTGCGTCTTGCGCCCGTGGATTGTGAACAATTTAGAAGTGTTTTGAAGGCCCTAGGCCCTATCATCTAGGAGCTATTGAACTTGAAAGCATTTGCCAGCTGTACGTTTTTCTCAATAATCCGCAGAAATACCTCATTGGAAATATTTGTGTAAAATCGCACGAGGTCATGATGCGCAAAGCATAGGCTCTGCGTTTTGCGCCCGTGGTTTGTGAACATTTTAGAAGTGGTTTGAAGGCCCTAGGCCCTATCATCTAGGAGCTATTGAACTCGAAAGCATTTGCCAGCTGTACTTTTTTCTCAATAATCCGCAGAAATAACTCATTGAAAATATTCGTGTAAAATCGCACGAGGTCATGACGCGCGAAGCATGGCCTCTGCCTCTTGCGGCCGTGGTTTGTGAACATTTTAGAAGTGGTTTGAAGGCCCTAGGCCCTATCATCTAGGAGCTATTGAACTTGAAAGCATTTGCCAGCTGTACGTTTTTCTTAATAATCCGCAGAAATACCTCATTGAAAATGTTTGTGTAAAATCGCACGAGGGCATGACGCGCGAAACATAGGCTCTGCGTCTTGCGCCCGTGGTTTGTAAACAATTTAGAAGTGTTTTGAAGGCCCTAGGCCCTATCATCTAGGAGCTATTGAACTTGAAAGCATTTGCCAGCTGTACTTTTTTCCTCAATAATCCGCAGAAATACCTCATTGGAAATATTCGTGTAAAATCGCACGAGGTCATGATGCGCGAAGCATAGGCTCTGCGTCTTGCGCCCGTGGTTTGTGAACATTTTAGAAGTGGTTTGAAGGCCCTAGGCCCTATCATCTAGGAACTATTGAACTTGAAAGCATTTGCCAGCTGTACTTTGTTCTCAATTATCCGCAGAAATACCTCTTTGAAAATATTCGTGTTAAATCGCACAAGGTCATGACGCGCGAAGCATAGGCTCTGCGTCTTGCGGCCGTGGTTTTTGAACCTTTTAGAAGTGGTTTGAAGGCCCTAGGCCCTATCATCTAGGAGCTATTGAACTTGAAAGCATTTGCCAGCTGTATGTTTTTCTCAATAATCCGCAGAAATACCTCATTGAAAATATTCGTGTAAAATCGCACGAGGTCATGACGCGCGAAACATAGGCTCTGCGTCTTGCGCCCGTGGATTGTGAACAATTTAGAAGTGTCTTGAAGGCCCTAGGCCCTATCATCTAGGAGCTATTGAACTTGAAAGCATTTGCCAGCTGTACGTTTTTCTCAATAATCCGCAGAAATACCTCATTGGAAATATTTTCGTGTAAAATCGCACGAGGTCATGATGCGCGAAGCATAGGCTCTGCGTTTTGCGCCCGTGGTTTGTGAACATTTTATAAGTGGTTTGAAGGCCCTAGGCCCTATCATCTAGGAGCTATTGAACTCGATAGCATTTGCCAGCTGTACTTTTTTCTCAATAATCGGCAGAAATAACTCATTGAAAATATTCGTGTAAAATCGCACGATATCATGACGCGCGAAGCATGGCCTCTGCCTCTTGCGCCCGTGGTTTGTGAACATTTTAGAAGTGGTTTGAAGGCCCTAGGCCCTTTCATCTAGGAACTATTGAACTTGAAAGCATTTGCCAGCTGTACGTTTTTCTCAATAATCCGCAGAAATTCCTCATTGGAAATATTCGTGTAAAATCGCACGAGGTCATGACGCGCGAAGCATAGGCTCTGCGTCTTGCGCCCGTGGTTTGTGAACATTTTAGAAGTGGTTTGAAGGCCCTAGGCCCCATCATCTAGGAGCTATTGAATTTGAAAGCATTTGCCAGCTGTACGTTTTTCTCAATCATCCGCAGAAATACCTCATTGAAAATATTCGTGTAAAATCGCACGAGGTCATGACGCGCGAAACATAGGCACTGCGTCTTGCGCCCATGGGTTGTGAACAATTTAGAAGTGTTTTGAAGGCCCTTGGCCCTATCATCTAGGAGCTATTGAACTTGAAAGCATTTGCCAGCTGTACGTTTTTCTCAATAATCCGCAGAAATACCTCATTGGAAATATTCGTGTAAAATCGCACGAGGTCATGACGCGCGACGCATAGGCTCTGTGTCTTGCGGCCGTGGTTTGAGAACATTTTAGATGTGGTTTGAAGGCCCTAGGCCCTATCATCTAGGAGCTATTGAACTTGAAAGCATTTGCCAGCTGTACGTTTTTCTCAATAATCCGCAGAAATACCTCATTGAAAATATTAGTGTAAAATAGCACAAGGTCATGACGTCTTGCGTCTTGCGTCCGTGGTTTGTGAACATTTTAGAAGTGGTTTGAAGGCCCTAGGCCCTATCATCTAGGAGCTATTGAACTTGAAAGCATTTGCCAGCTGTACGTTTTTCTCAATAATCCGCAGAATTACCTCATTGAAAATATTCGTGTAAAATCGCACGAGGTCATGACGCGCGAAACATAGGCTCTGCGTCTTGCGCCCGTGGTTTGTGAACTATTTAGAAGTGTTTTGAAGGCCCTAGGCCCTATCATCTAGGAGCTATTGAACTTGAAAGCATTTGCCAGCTGTACGTTTTTCTCAATAATCGGCGGAAATCCCTCATTGAAAATATTCGTGTAAAATCGCACGAGGTCATGACGCGCGAAGCATAGATTCTGCATCTTGCGGCCGAGGTTTGTGAACATTTTAGAAGTGGTTTGAAGGCCCTAGGCCCTATCATCTAGGAGCTATTGAACTTGAAAGCATTTGCCAGCTGTACGTTTTTCTCAATAATCAGCGGTAATCCCTCATTGACAATATTCGTCTAAAATCGCACGAGGTCATGACGCGCGAAGCATAGGCTCTGCGTCTTGCGCCCGTGGTTTGTGAATAATTTAGAAGTGGTTTGAAAGCCCTAGGCCCTATCATCTAGGAGCTATTGAACTTGAAAGCATTTGCCAGCTGTACGTTTTTCTCAATAATCGGCGGAAATACCTCATTGAAAATATTCGTGTAAAATCGCACGAGGTCATGACGCGCGAAACATAGGCTCTGCGTCTTGCGCCCGTGGTTTGTGAACAATATAGAAGTGTTTTGAAGGCCCTAGGCCCTATCATCTAGGAGCTATTGAACTTGAAAGCATTTGCCAGCTGTACGTTTATCTCCATAATCGGCAGAAATACCTCATTGAAAATATTTGTGTAAAATCGCACGAGGTCATGACGCGCGAAGCATAGGCTCTGCGTCTTGCGCCCGTGGTTTGTAGGCCCTAGGCCCTATCATCCAGGAGCTATTGAACTTCAAAGCATTTGCCAGCTGTACTTTTTTCTCAATAATCCGCAGAAATACCTCATTGAAAATATTCGTGTAAAATCGCACGAGGTCATGACGCGCGAAGTATAGGCTCTGCGTCTTGCGGCCGTGGTTTGTGAACATTTTAGAAGTGGTTTGAAGGCCCTAGGCCCTATCATCTAGGAGCTATTGAACTTGAAAGCATTTGCCAGCTGTACTTTTTTCTCAATAATCCGCAGAAATACCTCATTGAAAATATTCGTGTAAAATCGCACGAGGTCATGACGCGCGAAACATAGGCTCTGCGTCTTGCGCCCGTGGTTTGTGAACAATATAGAAGTGGTTTGAAGGCCCTAGGCCCTATCATCTAGGAGCTATTGAACTTGAAAGCATTTGCCAGCTGTACGTTTTTCTCAATAATCCGCAGAAATACCTCATTGGAAATATTCGTGTAAAATCACACGAGGACATGACGCGCGAAACATAGGCTCTGCGTCTTGCGCCCGTGGTTTGTGAACATTTTAGAAGTGGTTTGAAGGCCCTAGGCCCTATCATCTAGGAGCTATTGAACTTGAAAACATTTTCCAGCTGTACGTTTTTCTCATTAATCCGCAGAAATACCTCATTAAAAATATTCGTGTAAAATCGCACGAGGTCATGACGCGCGAAACATAGGCTCTGCGTCATGCGGCAGTGGTTTGTGAACATTTTAGAAGTGGTTTGGAGGCCCTAGGCCCTATCATCTAGGAGCAATTGAACATGAAAGCATTTGCCAGCTGTACGTTTTTCTCAGTAATCCGCAGAAATACCTCATTGAAAATATTCGTGTATAATCGCACGAGGTCATGACGCGCGAAGTATAGGCTCTGCGTCTTGCGCCCGTGGTTTGTGAACATTTTAGAAGTGGTTTGAAGGCCCTAGGCCATTTCATCTAGGAGCTATTGAACTTGAAAGCATTTGCCAGCTGTACTTTTTTCTCAATTATCCGCAGAAATACCTCATTGAAAATATTCGTGTAAAATCGCACGAGGTCATGACGCGCGAAGCATAGGCTCTGCGTCTTGCGCCCGTGGTTTGTGAACATTTTAGAAGTGGTTTGAAGGCCCTAGGCCCTATCATCTAGGAGCTATTGAACTTGAAAGCACTTACCAGCTGTACGTTTTTCTCAATAATCCGCAGAAATACCTCATTGAAAATATTCGTGTAAAATCGCACGAGGTCATGACGCTCGCGAAACATAGGCTCTGCGTCTTGCGCCCCTGGTTTGTGAACAATTTAGAAGTGGTTTGACGGCCCTAGGCCCTATCATCTAGGAGCTATTGAACTTGAAAGCATTTGCCAGCTGTACGTTTTTCTCAATAATCGGCAGAAATACTTCATTGAAAATATTTGTGTAAAATCGCACGAGGACATGACGCGCGAAGCATAGGCTCTGCGTCTTGCGCCCGTGGTTTGTGAACAATTTAGAAGTGGTTTGATGGCCCTAGGCCCTATCATCTAGGAGCTATTGAACTTGAAAGCATTTGCAAGCTGTACGTTTTTCTCAATAATCGGCAGAAATACCTCATTGGAAATATTCGTGTAAAATCGCACGAGGTCATGATGCGCGAAGCATAGGCACTGACTCTTGCGGCCGTGGTTTTTGAACAATTTAGAAGTGTTTTGAAGGCCCAAGGCCCTATCATCTAGGAGCTATTGAACTTGAAAGCATTTGCCAGCTGTACGTTTTTCTCAATAATCGGCAGAAATACCTCATTGAAAATATTTGTGTAAAATCGCACGAGGTCATGACGCGCGAAGCATAGGCTCTGCGTCTTGCGGCCATGGTTTGTGAACATTTTAGAAGTGTTTTTAAGGCCCTAGGCCCTATCATCTACGAGCTATTGAACTTGAATGCATTTGCCAGCTGTACTTTTTTCTCAATAATCCGCAGAAATACCTCATTGAAAATATTCGTGTAAAATCGCACGAGGTCATGACGCGCGAAGCATAGGCTCTGCGTCTTGCGGCCGTGGTTTGTGAACATTTTAGAATTGGTTTGAAGGCCCTAGGCCATATAATCTAGGAGCTATTGAACTTTAAAGCATTTGCCAGCTGTATGTTTTTCTCAATAATTCGCAGAAATTCTTCATTGAAAATATTCGTGTAAAATCGCACGAGGTCATGACGCGCAAAGCATAGGCTCTGCGTCTTGCGTCCGTGGTTCGTGAACATTTTAGAAGTGGTTAGAAGACCCTAGGCCCTATCATCTAGGAGCTATTGAACTTGAAAGCATTTGCCAGCTGTACCTTTTTCTCAATAATCCGCAGAAATACCTCATTGGAAATATTCGTGTAAAATCGCACGGGGTCATGACGCGCGAAACATAGGCTCTGCGTCTTGCGCCCGTGGTTTTTGAACAATTTAGAAGTGTTTTTAAGGCCCAAGGCCCTATCATCTAGGAGCTATTGAACTTGAAAGCATTTGCCAGCTGTACGTTTTTCTCAATAATCCGCAGAAATACCTCATTGAAAATATTCGTGTAGAATCGCACGAGGTCATGACGCGCGAAACATAGGCTCTGCGTCTTGCGGCCGTGGTTTGTGAAAAATTTAGAAGTGTTTTGAAGGCCCTCGGCCCTATCATCTAGGAGCTATTGAACTTGAAAGCATTTGCCAGCTGTACGTTTTTCTCAACAATCGGCAGAAATACCTCATTGATAATATTCGTGTAAAATCGCACGAGGTCATGACGCGCGAAGCATAGGCTCTGCGTCTTGCGCCCCTGGTTTGTGAACATTTTGTAGTTGTTTGAAGGCCCTAGGCCCTATCATCTAGGAGCAATTGAACTTGAAAGCATTTGCCAGCTGTACGTTTTTCTCAATAATCGGCAGAAATACCTCATTGGAAATATTCGTGTAAAATCGCACGAGGTCATGACGCGCGAAGCATAGGCTCTGCGTTTTGCGCCCGTGGTTTGTGAACAATTTAGAAGTGGTTTGAAGGCCCTAGGCCCTATCATCTAGGAGCTATTGAACTTGAAAGCATTTGCCAGCTGTACTTTTTTCTCAATAATTCGCCGAAATACCTCATTGAAAATATTCGTGTAAAATCGCACGAGGTCATGACGCGCGAAGCATATGCTCTGCGTCTTGCGCCCGTGGTTTGTGAACATTTTAGTTGTGGTTTGAAGGCCCTAGGCCCTATCATCTAGGAGCAATTGAACTTGAAAGCATTTGCCAGCTGTACGTTTTTCTCAATAATCGGCAGAAATACCTCATTGAATATATTCGTTTAAAATCGCACGAGGTCATGATGCACGAAGCATAGGCTCTGCGTCTTGCGGCCGTGGTTTGTGAACATTTTAGAAGTGGTTTGAAGGCCCTAGGCCCTATCATCTACGAGCTATTGAACTTGAAAGCATTTGCCAGCTGTACGTTTTTCTCAATAATCCGCAGAAATACCTCATTGAAAATATTTGTGTAAAATCGCACGAGGTCATGACGCGCGAAGCATAGGCTCTGCGTCTTGCGTCCGTGGTTTGTGAACAATTTAGAAGTGGTTTGATGGCCCTAGGCCCTATCATCTAGGAGCTATTGAACTTGAAAGCATTTGCAAGCTGTACGTTTTTCTCAATAATCGGCAGAAATACCTCATTGAAAATATTTGTGTAAAATCGCACGAGGTCATGACGCGCGAAGCATAGGCTCTGCGTCTTGCGTCCGTGGTTTGTGAACATTTTAGAAGTGGTTAGAAGACCCTAGGCCCTATCATCTAGGAGCTATTGAACTTGAAAGCATTTGACAGCTGTACCTTTTTCTCAATAATCCGCAGAAATACCTCATTGGAAATATTCGTGTAAAATCGCACGGGGTCATGACGCGCGAATCATAGGCTCTGCGTCTTGCGCCCGTGGTTTGTGAACAATTTAGAAGTGGTTTGATGGCCCTAGGCCCTATCATCTAGGAGCTATTGAACTTGAAAGCATTTGCAAGCTGTACGTTTTTCTCAATAATCGGCAGAAATACCTCATTGAAAATATTTGTGTAAAATCGCACGAGGTCATGACGCGCGAAGCATAGGCTCTGCGTCTTGCGTCCGTGGTTTGTGAACAATTTAGAAGTGTTTTGAAGGCCCTAGGCCCTATCATCTAGGAGCTATTGAACATGAAAGCATTTGCCAGCTGTACGTTTTTCTCAATAATCCGCAGAAATTCCTCATTGAAAATATTTGTGTAAAATCGCACGAGGTCATGACGCGCGAAGCATAGGCTCTGCGTCTTGTGCCCATGGTTTGTGAACAATTTAGAAGTGTTTTGAAGGCCCTTGGCCCTATCATCTAGGAGCTATTGAACTTGAAAGCATTTGCCAGCTGTACGTTTTTCTCAATAATCCGCAGAAATACCTCATTGGAAATATTCGTGTAAAATCGCACGAGGTCATGACGCGCGAAGCATAGGCTCTGCGTCTTGCGGCCGTGGTTTGTGAACATTTTAGATGTGGTTTGAAGGCCCTAGGCCCTATCATCTAGGAGCTATTGAACTTTAAAGCATTTGCCAGCTGTACGTTTTTCTCAATAATCCGCAGAAATACCTCATTGGAAATATTCGTGTAAAATCGCACGAGGTCATGACGCGCGAAACATAGGCTCTGCGTCTTGCGCCCGTGGATTGTGAACAATTTAGAAGTGTTTTAAAGGCCCTAGGCCCTATCATCTAGGAGCTATTGAACTTGAAAGCATTTGCCAGCTGTACGTTTTTCTCAATAATCCGCAGAAATACCTCATTGGAAATATTTGTGTAAAATCGCACGAGGTCATGATGCGCAAAGCATAGGCTCTGCGTTTTGCGCCCGTGGTTTGTGAACATTTTAGAAGTGGTTTGAAGGCCCTAGGCCCTATCATCTAGGAGCTATTGAACTCGAAAGCATTTGCCAGCTGTACTTTTTTCTCAATAATCCGCAGAAATAACTCATTGAAAATATTCGTGTAAAATCGCACGAGGTCATGACGCGCGAAGCATGGCCTCTGCCTCTTGCGGCCGTGGTTTGTGAACATTTTAGAAGTGGTTTGAAGGCCCTAGGCCCTATCATCTAGGAGCTATTGAACTTGAAAGCATTTGCCAGCTGTACGTTTTTCTTAATAATCCGCAGAAATACCTCATTGAAAATGTTTGTGTAAAATCGCACGAGGGCATGACGCGCGAAACATAGGCTCTGCGTCTTGCGCCCGTGGTTTGTAAACAATTTAGAAGTGTTTTGAAGGCCATAGGCCCTATCATCTAGGAGCTATTGAACTTGAAAGCATTTGCCAGCTGTACTTTTTTCTCAATAATCCTCAGAAATACCTCATTGAAAATATTCGTGTAAAATCGCACGAGGTCATGACGCGCAAAACATAAACTCTGCGTCTTGCGCCCGTGGTTTGTGAACAATTTTGAAGTGGTTTTAAGGCCCTAGGCCCTATCATCTAGGAGCTATTGAACTTGAAAGCATTTGCCAGCTGTACTTTTTTCTCACTAATCCGCAGAAATACCTCATTGGAAATATTTGTGTAAAATCGCACGAGGTCATGATGCGCGAAGCATAGGCTCTGCGTCTTGCGCCCGTGGTTTGTGAACATTTTAGAAGTGGTTTGAAGGCCCTAGGCCCTATCATCTAGGAACTATTGAACTTGAAAGCATTTGCCAGCTGTACTTTGTTCTCAATTATCCGCAGAAATACCTCTTTGAAAATATTCGTGTTAAATCGCACAAGGTCATGACGCGCGAAGCATAGGCTCTGCGTCTTGCGGCCGTGGTTTTTGAACCTTTTAGAAGTGGTTTGAAGGCCCTAGGCCCTATCATCTAGGAGCTATTGAACTTGAAAGCATTTGCCAGCTGTACGTTTTTCTCAATAATCCGCAGAAATACCTCATTGATAATATTCGTGTAAAATCGCACGAGGTCATGACGCGCGAAACATAGGCTCTGCGTCTTGCGCCCGTGGATTGTGAACAATTTAGAAGTGTTTTGAAGGCCCTAGGCCCTATCATCTAGGAGCTATTGAACTTGAAAGCATTTGCCAGCTGTACGTTTTTCTCAATAATCCGCAGAAATACCTCATTGAAAATATTCGTGTAAAATCGCACGAGGTCATGACGCGCGAAACATAGGCTCTGCGTCTTGCGCCCATGGGTTGTGAACAATTTAGAAGTGTTTTGAAGGCCCTTGGCCCTATCATCTAGGAGCTATTGAACTTGAAAGCATTTGCCAGCTGTACGTTTTTCTCAATAATCCGCAGAAATACCTCATTGGAAATATTCGTGTAAAATCGCACGAGGTCATGACGCGCGACGCATAGGCTCTGTGTCTTGCGCACGTGGTTTGTGAACAATTTAGAAGTGGTTTGAAGGCCCTAGGTCCTATCATCTTGGAGCTATTGAACTTGAAAGCATTTGCCAGCTGTACTTTTTTCCCAATAATCCGCAGAAATACCTCATTGAAAATATTCGTGTAAAATCGCACAAGGTCATGACGCGCGAAGCATAGGCTCTGCGTCTTGGGCCCGTGGTTTTTTAACAATTTAGAAGTGGTTTGAAGGCCCTAGGCCCTATCATCTAGGAGCTATTGAACTTGAAAGCATTTGCCAGCTGTACGTTTTTCTCAATAATCGGCAGAAATACCTCATTGAAAATATTTGTGTAAAATCGCACGAGGTCATGACGCGCGAAGCACAGGCTCTGCGTCTTGCGGCCGTGGTTTGTGAACATTTTAGAAGTGGTTTGAAGGCCCTAGGCCCTATCATCTAGGAGCTATTGAACTTGAAAGCATTTGCCAGCTGTACTTTTTTCTCAATATTCCGCAGATATACCTCATTGAAAATATTCGTGTAAAATCGCACGAGGTCATGACGCGCGAAACATAGGCTCTGCGTCTTGCGCCCGTGGTTTGTGAACAATTTAGAAGTGTTTTGAAGGCCCTAGGCCCTATCATCTAGGAGCTATTGTACTTGAAAGCATTTGCCAGCTGTACTTTTTTCTCAATAATCCGCAGAAATACCTCATTGAAAATATTTGTGTTAAATCGCACAAGGTCATGACGCGCGAAGCATAGGTTCTGCGTCTTGCGCCCGTGGTTTGTGAACATTTTAGAAGTGGTTTGAAGGCCCTAGGCCCTATCATCTAGGAGTTATTGAACTTGAAAGCATTTGCCAGCTGTACTTGTTTCTCAATAATCCGCAGAAATACCTCATTTAATATATTCGTGTAAAATCGCACGAGGTCATGACGCGCGAATCATAGGCTCTGCGTCTTGCGCCCGTGGTTTGTGAACATTTTAGAAGTGGTTTGAAGGCCATATGCCCTATCATCTAGGAGCTATTGAACTTGAAAGCATTTGCCAGCTGTACGTTTTTCTCAATAATC
This sequence comes from Anguilla pacifica, assembly GCA_039654925.1. NCBI lineage: Eukaryota > Metazoa > Chordata > Actinopteri > Anguilliformes > Anguillidae > Anguilla > Anguilla pacifica. The sequence continues at coordinate 20,811,230 of CM077296.1, read as the reverse complement.
GGCGGAAATCCCTCATTGAAAATATTCGTGTAAAATCGCACGAGGTCATGACGCGCGAAGCATAGATTCTGCATCTTGCGGCCGAGGTTTGTGAACATTTTAGAAGTGGTTTGAAGGCCCTAGGCCCTATCATCTAGGAGCTATTGAACTTGAAAGCATTTGCCAGCTGTACGTTTTTCTCAATAATCGGCGGAAATCCCTCATTGAAAATATTCGTGTAAAATCGCACGAGGTCATGACGCGCGAAGCATAGATTCTGCATCTTGCGGCCGAGGTTTGTGAACATTTTAGAAGTGGTTTGAAGGCCCTTGGCCCTGTCATCTAGGAGCTATTGAACTTGAAAGCATTTGCCAGCTGTACGTTTTTCTCAATAATCGGCAGAAATACCTCATTGAAAATATTTGTGTAAAATCGCACGAGGTCATGACGCGCGAAGCATAGGCTCTGCGTCTTGCGTCCGTGGTTTGTGAACATTTTAGAAGTGGTTAGAAGACCCTAGGCCCTATCATCTAGGAGCTATTGAACTTGAAAGCATTTGCCAGCTGTACGTTTTTCTCAATAATCCGCAGAAATACCTCATTGAAAATATTAGTGTAAAATAGCACGAGGTCATGACGCGCGAAACATAGGCTCTGCGTCTTGCGCCCGTGGTTTGTGAACAATTTAGAAGTGTTTTGAAGGCCCTAGGCCCTATCATCTAGGAGCTATTGAACTTGAAAGCATTTGCCAGCTGTACGTTTTTCTCAATAATCGGCAGAAATACCTCATTGAAAATATTAGTGTAAAATCGCACAAGGTCATGACGCGCGAAGCATAGGCTCTGCTTCTTGCGTCCGTGGTTTGTGAACTTTTTAGAAGTGTTTTGAAGGCCCTAGGCCCTATCATCTAGGAGCTATTGAACTTGAAGCATTTGCCAGCTGTACGTTTTTCTCAATAATCCGCAGAAATACCTCATTGGAAATATTTGTGTAAAATCGCACGAGGTCATGACGCGCGAAGCATAGGCTCTGCGTCTTGCGGCCGTGGTTTGTGAACATTTTAGAAGTGGTTAGAAGACCCTAGGCCCTATCATCTAGGAGCTATTGAACTTGAAAGCATTTGCCAGCTGTACGTTTTTCTCAATAATCCGCAGAAATACCTCATTGAAAATATTAGTGTAAAATAGCACAAGGTCATGACGTCTTGCGTCTTGCGTCCGTGGTTTGTGAACATTTTAGAAGTGGTTTGAAGGCCCTAGGCCCTATCATCTAGGAGCTATTGAACTTGAAAGCATTTGCCAGCTGTACGTTTTTCTCAATAATCGGCGGAAATCCCTCTTTGAAAATATTCATGTAAAATCGCACGAGGTCATGACGCGCGAAGCATAGGCTCTGCGTCTTGCGCCCGTGGTTTGTGAATAATTTAGAAGTGGTTTGAAAGCCCTAGGCCCTATCATCTAGGAGCTATTGAACTTGAAAGCATTTGCCAGCTGTACGTTTTTCTCAATAATCCGCAGAAATACCTCATTGAAAATATTTGTGTAAAATCGCACAAGGTCATGACGCGCGAAACATAGGCTCTGCGTCTTGCGCCCGTGGTTTGTGAACAATTTAGAAGTGTTTTGAAGGCCCTAGGCCCTATCATCTAGGAGCTATTGAACTTGAAAGCATTTGCCAGCTGTACGTTTATCTCCATAATCGGCAGAAATACCTCATTGAAAATATTTGTGTAAAATCGCACGAGGTCATGACGCGCGAAGCATAGGCTCTGCGTCTTGCGTCCGTGGTTTGTGAACATTTTAGAAGTGGTTAGAAGACCCTAGGCCCTATCATCTAGGAGCTATTGAACTTGAAAGCATTTGCCAGCTGTACGTTTTTCTCAATAATCCGCAGAAATACCTCATTGAAAATATTAGTGTAAAATAGCACGAGGTCATGACGCGCGAAACATAGGCTCTGCGTCTTGCGCCCGTGGTTTGTGAACAATTTAGAAGTGTTTTGAAGGCCCTAGGCCCTATCATCTAGGAGCTATTGAACTTGAAAGCATTTGCCAGCTGTACGTTTTTCTCAATAATCGGCAGAAATACCTCATTGGAAATATTTGTGTAAAATCGCACAAGGTCATGACGCGCGAAGCATAGGCTCTGCGTCTTGCGGCCGTGGTTTGTGAACATTTTAGAAGTGGTTAGAAGACCCTAGGCCCTATCATCTAGGAGCTATTGAACTTGAAAGCATTTGCCAGCTGTACGTTTTTCTCAATAATCCGCAGAAATACCTCATTGAAAATATTAGTGTAAAATAGCACAAGGTCATGACGTCTTGCGTCTTGCGTCCGTGGTTTGTGAACATTTTAGAAGTGGTTTGAAGGCCCTAGGCCCTATCATCTAGGAGCTATTGAACTTGAAAGCATTTGCCAGCTGTACGTTTTTCTCAATAATCCGCAGAATTACCTCATTGAAAATATTCGTGTAAAATCGCACGAGGTCATGACGCGCGAAACATAGGCTCTGCGTCTTGCGCCCGTGGTTTGTGAACTATTTAGAAGTGTTTTGAAGGCCCTAGGCCATATCATCTAGGAGCTATTGAACTTGAAAGCATTTGCCAGCTGTACGTTTTTCTCAATAATCGGCGGAAATCCCTCATTGAAAATATTCGTGTAAAATCGCACGAGGTCATGACGCGCGAAGCATAGATTCTGCATCTTGCGGCCGAGGTTTGTGAACATTTTAGAAGTGGTTTGAAGGCCCTAGGCCCTATCATCTAGGAGCTATTGAACTTGAAAGCATTTGCCAGCTGTACGTTTTTCTCAATAATCAGCGGTAATCCCTCATTGAAAATATTCGTCTAAAATCGCACGAGGTCATGACGCGCGAAGCATAGGCTCTGCGTCTTGCGCCCGTGGTTTGTGAATAATTTAGAAGTGGTTTGAAAGCCCTAGGCCCTATCATCTAGGAGCTATTGAACTTGAAAGCATTTGCCAGCTGTACGTTTTTCTCAATAATCGGCGGAAATCCCTCTTTGAAAATATTCATGTAAAATCGCACGAGGTCATGACGCGCGAAGCATAGGCTCTGCGTCTTGCGCCCGTGGTTTGTGAATAATTTAGAAGTGGTTTGAAAGCCCTAGGCCCTATCATCTAGGAGCTATTGAACTTGAAAGCATTTGCCAGCTGTACGTTTTTCTCAATAATCCGCAGAAATACCTCATTGAAAATATTTGTGTAAAATCGCACAAGGTCATGACGCGCGAAACATAGGCTCTGCGTCTTGCGCCCGTGGTTTGTGAACAATTTAGAATTGTTTTGAAGGCCCTAGGCCCTATCATCTAGGAGCTATTGAACTTGAAAGCATTTGCCAGCTGTACGTTTTTCTCAATAATCCGCAGAAATACCTCATTGGAAATATTTGTGTAAAATCGCACGAGGTCATGACGCGCGAAGCATAGGCTCTGCGTCTTGCGGCCGTGGTTTGTGAACATTTTAGAAGTGGTTTGAAGGCCCTAGGCCCTATCATCTAGGAGCTATTGAACTTGAAAGCATTTGCCAGCTGTACTTTTTTCTCAATATTCCGCAGATATACCTCATTGAAAATATTCGTGTAAAATCGCACGAGGTCATGACGCGCGAAACATAGGCTCTGCGTCTTGCGCCCGTGGTTTGTGAACAATATAGAAGTGTTTTGAAGGCCCTAGGCCCTATCATCTAGGAGCTATTGAACTTGAAAGCATTTGCCAGCTGTACGTTTATCTCCATAATCGGCAGAAATACCTCATTGAAAATATTTGTGTAAAATCGCACGAGGTCATGACGCGCGAAGCATAGGCTCTGCGTCTTGCGCCCATGGTTTGTGAACAATTTAGAAGTGGTTTGATGGACCTAGGCCCTATCATCTAGGAGCTATTGAACTTGAAAGCATTTGCCAGGTGTACGTTTTTCTCAATAATCGGCAGATATACCTCATTGAAAATATTCGTGTAAAATCGCACGAGGTCATGACGCGCGAAACATAGGCTCTGCGTCTTGCGGCAGTGGTTTGTGAACATTTTAGAAGTGGTTTGAAGGCCCTAGGCCCTATCATCTAGGAGCTATTGAACATGAAAGCATTTGCCAGCTGTACGTTTTTCTCAATAATCGGCAGAAATACCTCATTGAAAATATTCGTGTATAATCGCACGAGGTCATGACGCGCGAAGTATAGGCTCTGCGTCTTGCGCCCGTGGTTTGTGAACATTTTAGAAGTGGTTTGGAGGCCCTAGGCCCTATCATCTAGGAGCAATTGAACATGAAAGCATTTGCCAGCTGTACGTTTTTCTCAATAATCCGCAGAAATACCTCATTGAAAATATTCGTGTATAATCGCACGAGGTCATGACGCGCGAAGTATAGGCTCTGCGTCTTGCGCCCGTGGTTTGTGAACATTTTAGAAGTGGTTTGAAGGCCCTAGGCCATTTCATCTAGGAGCTATTGAACTTGAAAGCATTTGCCAGCTGTACTTTTTTCTCAATTATCCGCAGAAATACCTCATTGAAAATATTCGTGTAAAATCGCACGAGGTCATGACGCGCGAAGCATAGGCTCTGCGTCTTGCGCCCGTGGTTTGTGAACATTTTAGAAGTGGTTTGAAGGCCCTAGGCCCTATCATCTAGGAGCTATTGAACTTGAAAGCATTTGCCAGCTGTACGTTTTTCTCAATCATCCGCAGAAATACCTCATTGAAAATATTCGTGTAAAATCGCACGAGGTCATGACGCGCGCGAAACATAGGCTCTGCGTCTTGTGCCTATGGTTTGTGAACAATTTAGAAGTGTTTTGAAGGCCCTAGGCCCTATCATCTAGGAGCTATTGAACTTGAAAGCATTTACCAGCTGTACGTTTTTCTCAATAATCCGCAGAAATACCTCATTGGAAATATTCGTGTAAAATCGCACGAGGTCATGACGCGCGAAACATAGGCTCTGCGTCTTGCGCCCGTGGTTTGTGAACATTTTAGAAGTGTTTTGAAGGCCCTAGGCCCTTTCATCTACGAGCTATTGAACTTGAAAGCATTTGCCAGCTGTACGTTTCTCTCAATAATCGACAGAAATTCCTCATTGAAAATATTCGTGTAGAATCGCATGAGGTCATGACGCGCGAAACATAGGCTCTGCGTCTTGCGGCCGTGGTTTGTGAAAAATTTAGAAGTGTTTTGAAGGCCCTCGGCCCTATCATCTAGGAGCTATTGAACTTGAAAGCATTTGCCAGCTGTACGTTTTTCTCAACAATCGGCAGAAATACCTCATTGATAATATTCGTGTAAAATCGCACAAGGTCATGACGCGCGAAGCATAGGCTCTGCGTCTTGCGGCCGTGGTTTGTGAACATTTTAGAATTGGTTTGAAGGCCCTAGGCCCTATCATCTAGGAGCTATTGAACTTAAAAGCATTTGCCAGCTGTAAGTTTTTCTCAATAATCCGCAGAAATACCTCATTGGAAATATTCGTGTAAAATCGCACGAGGTCATGACGCGCGAAGCATAGGCTCTGCGTCTTGCGCCCCTGGTTTGTGAACATTTTGTAGTTGTTTGAAGGCCCTAGGCCCTATCATCTAGGAGCAATTGAACTTGAAAGCATTTGCCAGCTGTACGTTTTTCTCAATAATCGGCAGAAATACCTCATTGAAAATATTTGTGTAAAATCGCACGAGGTCATGACGCGCGAAGCATAGGCTCTGCGTCTTGCGGCCGTGGTTTGTGAACATTTTAGTAGTGGTTTGAAGGCCCTAGGCCCTATCATCTAGGAGCAATTGAACTTGAAAGCATTTGCCAGCTGTACGTTTTTCTCAATAATCGGCAGAAATACCTCATTGAATATATTCGTTTAAAATCGCACGAGGTCATGATGCGCGATGCATAGGCTCTGCGTCTTGCGGCCGTGGTTTGTGAACATTTTAGAAGTGGTTTGAAGGCCCTAGGCCCTATCATCTACGAGCTATTGAACTTGAAAGCATTTGCCAGCTGTACGTTTTTCTCAATAATCCGCAGAAATACCTCATTGAAAATATTTGTGTAAAATCGCACGAGGTCATGACGCGCGAAGCATAGGCTCTGCGTCTTGCGTCCGTGGTTTGTGAACAATTTAGAAGTGGTTTGATGGCCCTAGGCCCTATCATCTAGGAGCTATTGAACTTGAAAGCATTTGCAAGCTGTACGTTTTTCTCAATAATCGGCAGAAATACCTCATTGAAAATATTTGTGTAAAATCGCACGAGGTCATGTCGCGCGAAGCATAGGCTCTGCGTCTTGCGTCCGTGGTTTGTGAACATTTTAGAAGTGGTTAGAAGACCCTAGGCCCTATCATCTAGGAGCTATTGAACTTGAAAGCATTTGCCAGCTGTACCTTTTTCTCAATAATCCGCAGAAATACCTCATTGGAAATATTCGTGTAAAATCGCACGGGGTCATGACGCGCGAAACATAGGCTCTGCGTCTTGCGCCCGTGGTTTTTGAACAATTTAGAAGTGTTTTGAAGGCCCAAGGCCCTATCATCTAGGAGCAATTGAACTTGAAAGCATTTGCCAGCTGTACGTTTTTCTCAATAATCCGCAGAAATACCTCATTGAAAATATTCGTGTAGAATCGCACGAGGTCATGACGCGCGAAACATAGGCTCTGCGTCTTGCGGCCGTGGTTTGTGAAAAATTTAGAAGTGTTTTGAAGGCCCTCGGCCCTATCATCTAGGAGCTATTGAACTTGAAAGCAATTGCCAGCTGTACGTTTTTCTCAACAATCCGCAGACATACCTCATTGGAAATATTCGTGTAAAATCGCACAAGGTCATGACGCACGGAGCATAGGCTCTGCGTCTTGCGGCCGTGGTTTGTGAACATTTTAGTAGTTGTTTGAAGGCCCTAGGCCCTATCATCTAGGAGCAATTGAACTTGAAAGCATTTGCCAGCTGTACGTTTTTCTCAATAATCCGCAGAAATACCTCATTGGAAATATTCGTGTAAAATCGCACGAGGTCATGACGCGCGAAGCATAGGCTCTGCGTCTTGCGTCCGTGGTTTGTGAACAATTTAGAAGTGGTTTGATGGCCCTAGGCCCTATCATCTAGGAGCTATTGAACTTGAAAGCATTTGCAAGCTGTACGTTTTTCTCAATAATCGGCAGAAATACCTCATTGAAAATATTTGTGTAAAATCGCACGAGGTCATGTCGCGCGAAGCATAGGCTCTGCGTCTTGCGTCCGTGGTTTGTGAACATTTTAGAAGTGGTTAGAAGACCCTAGGCCCTATCATCTAGGAGCTATTGAACTTGAAAGCATTTGCCAGCTGTACCTTTTTCTCAATAATCCGCAGAAATACCTCATTGGAAATATTCGTGTAAAATCGCACGGGGTCATGACGCGCGAAACATAGGCTCTGCGTCTTGCGCCCGTGGTTTTTGAACAATTTAGAAGTGTTTTGAAGGCCCAAGGCCCTATCATCTAGGAGCAATTGAACTTGAAAGCATTTGCCAGCTGTACGTTTTTCTCAATAATCCGCAGAAATACCTCATTGAAAATATTCGTGTATAATCGCACGAGGTCATGACGCGCGAAACATAGGCTCTGCGTCTTGCGGCCGTGGTTTGTGAAAAATTTAGAAGTGTTTTGAAGGCCCTCGGCCCTATCATCTAGGAGCTATTGAACTTGAAAGCAATTGCCAGCTGTACGTTTTTCTCAACAATCCGCAGACATACCTCATTGGAAATATTCGTGTAAAATCGCACAAGGTCATGACGCACGGAGCATAGGCTCTGCGTCTTGCGGCCGTGGTTTGTGAACATTTTAGTAGTTGTTTGAAGGCCCTAGGCCCTATCATCTAGGAGCAATTGAACTTGAAAGCATTTGCCAGCTGTACGTTTTTCTCAATAATCCGCAGAAATACCTCATTGGAAATATTCGTGTAAAATCGCACGAGGTCATGACGCGCGAAGCATAGGCTTTACGTCTTGCGCCCGTGGTTTTTGAACAATTTAGAAGTGGTTTGAAGGCCCTAGGCCCTATCATCTAGGAGCTATTGAACTTGAAAGCATTTGCCAGATGTACGTTTTTCTCAATAGTCGGCAGAAATACCTCATTGAAAATATTCGTGTAAAATCGCACGAGGTCATGACGCGCGAAACATAGGCTCTGCGTCTTACCCCCGTGGTTTGTGAACATTTTACAATTGGTTTGAAGGCCCTAGGCCCTATCATCTAGGAGCTATTGAACTTGAAAGCATTTCCCAGCTGTACGTTTTTCTCAATAATCCGCAGAAATACCTCATTGGAAATATTCGTGTGAATTCGCACGAGGTCATGACGCGCGAAGCATAGGCTCTGCGTCGTGCGCCCGTGGTTTGTGAACAATTTAGAAATGGTTTGAAGGCCCTAGGCCCTATCATCTAGGAGCTATTGAACATGAAAGCATTTGCCAGCTGTACGTTTTTCTCAATAATCGGCAGAAATACCTCATTGAAAATATTCGTGTATAATCGCACGAGGTCATGACGCGCGAAGCATAGGCTCTGCGTCTTGCGTCCGTTGTTTGTGAACAATTTAGAAGTGTTTTGAAGGCCCTAGGCCCTATCATCTAGGAGCTATTGAACTTGAAAGCATTTGCCAGCTGTACGTTTTTCTCAAAAATCCACAGAAATACCTCATTTGAAATATTCGTGTATAATCGCACGAGGTCATGACGCGCGAAACATAGGCTCTGCGTCTTGCGGCAGTGGTTTGTGAACATTTTAGAAGTGGTTTGAAGGCCCTAGGCCCTATCATCTAGGAGCTATTGAACATGAAAGCATTTGCCAGCTGTACGTTTTTCTCAATAATCGGCAGAAATACCTCATTGAAAATATTCGTGTATAATCGCACGAGGTCATGACGCGCGAAGTATAGGCTCTGCGTCTTGCGCCCGTGGTTTGTGAACATTTTAGTAGTTGTTTGAAGGCCCTAGGCCCTATCATCTAGGAGCAATTGAACTTGAAAGCATTTGCCAGCTGTACGTTTTTCTCAATAATCCGCAGAAATACCTCATTGGAAATATTCGTGTAAAATCGCACGAGGTCATGACGCGCGAAGCATAGGCTTTACGTCTTGCGCCCGTGGTTTTTGAACAATTTAGAAGTGGTTTGAAGGCCCTAGGCCCTATCATCTAGGAGCTATTGAACTTGAAAGCATTTGCCAGATGTACGTTTTTCTCAATAGTCGGCAGAAATACCTCATTGAAAATATTCGTGTAAAATCGCACGAGGTCATGACGCGCGAAACATAGGCTCTGCGTCTTACCCCCGTGGTTTGTGAACATTTTACAATTGGTTTGAAGGCCCTAGGCCCTATCATCTAGGAGCTATTGAACTTGAAAGCATTTCCCAGCTGTACGTTTTTCTCAATAATCCGCAGAAATACCTCATTGGAAATATTCGTGTGAATTCGCACGAGGTCATGACGCGCGAAGCATAGGCTCTGCGTCTTGCGCCCGTGGTTTGTGAACAATTTAGAAATGGTTTGAAGGCCCTAGGCCCTATCATCTAGGAGCTATTGAACATGAAAGCATTTGCCAGCTGTACGTTTTTCTCAATAATCGGCAGAAATACCTCATTGAAAATATTCGTGTATAATCGCACGAGGTCATGACGCGCGAAGCATAGGCTCTGCGTCTTGCGTCCGTTGTTTGTGAACAATTTAGAAGTGTTTTGAAGGCCCTAGGCCCTATCATCTAGGAGCTATTGAACTTGAAAGCATTTGCCAGCTGTACGTTTTTCTCAAAAATCCACAGAAATACCTCATTTGAAATATTTGTGTATAATCGCACGAGGTCATGACGCGCGAAACATAGGCTCTGCGTCTTGCGGCAGTGGTTTGTGAACATTTTAGAAGTGGTTTGAAGGCCCTAGGCCCTATCATCTAGGAGCTATTGAACATGAAAGCATTTGCCAGCTGTACGTTTTTCTCAATAATCGGCAGAAATACCTCATTGAAAATATTCGTGTATAATCGCACGAGGTCATGACGCGCGAAGTATAGGCTCTGCGTCTTGCGCCCGTGGTTTGTGAACATTTTAGAAGTGGTTTGAAGGCCCTAGGCCCTATCATCTAGGAGCTATTGAACTTGAAAGCATTTACCAGCTGTACTTTTTTCTCAATAATCGGTAGAAATTCCTCATTGAAAATATTTGTGTAAAATCGCACGAGGTCATGACGCGCGAAGCATAGGCTCTGCGTCTTGCGGCCGTGGTTTGTGAACATTTTAGAAGTGGTTTGAATGCCCTAGGCCCTATCACCTAGGAGCTAATGAACTTGATTGCATTTGCCAGCTGTACGTTTTTCTCAATAATCCGTAGAAATACCTCATTGATAATATTTGTGTAAAATCGCACGAGGTCATGACGCGCGAAGCATAGGCTCTGCGTCTTGCGCCCATGGTTTGTGAACATTTTAGAAGTGGTTTGAAGGCCCTAGGCCCTATCATCTAGGAGCTATTGAACTTGAAAGCATTTGCCAGCTGTACTTTTTTCTCAATAATCGGCAGAAATACCTCATTGAAAATATTCGTGTAAAATCGCACGAGGGCATGACGCGCGAAGCATAGGTTCTGCGTCTTGCGGCCGTGGTTTGTGAACATTTTAGAAGTGGTTTGAAGGCCCTAGGCCTTATAATCTAGGAGCTATTGAACTTGAAAGCATTTGCCAGCTGTACGTTTTTTTCAATAATCCGCAGAAATACCTCATTGAAAATATTTGTGTAAAATCACACGAGGTTATGACGCGTGAAACATAGGCTCTGCGTCTTGCGGCCGTGGTTTGTGAACATTTTAGAAGTGGTTTGAAGGCCCTAGGCCCTATCATCTAGGAGCTATTGAACTTGAAAGCATTTGCCAGCTGTACTTTTTTCTCAATAATCCGCAGAAATACCTCATTGAAAATATTCGTGTAAAATCGCACGAGGTCATGACGCGCGAAGCATCGGCTCTGCGTCTTGCGGCCGTGGTTTGTGAACATTTTAGAAGTGTTTTTAAGGCCCTAGGCCCTATCATCTACGAGCTATTGAACTTGAATGCATTTGCCAGCTGTACTTTTTTCTCAATAATCCGCAGAAATACCTCATTGAAAATATTCGTGTAAAATCGCACGAGGTCATGACGCGCGAAGCATAGGCTCTGCGTCTTGCGGCCGTAGTTTGTGAACATTTTAGAATTGGTTTGAAGGCCCTAGGCCATATCATCTAGGAGCTATTGAACTTTAAAGCATTTGCCAGCTGTATGTTTTTCTCAATAATCCGCAGAAATTCTTCATTGAAAATATTCGTGTAAAATCGCACGAGGTCATGACGCGCAAAGCATAGGCTCTGCGTCTTGCGTCCGTGGTTCGTGAACATTTTAGAAGTGGTTAGAAGACCCTAGGCCCTATCATCTAGGAGCTATTGAACTTGAAAGCATTTGCCAGCTGTACCTTTTTCTCAATAATCCGCAGAAATACCTCATTGGAAATATTCGTGTAAAATCGCACGGGGTCATGACGCGCGAAACATAGGCTCTGCGTCTTGCGCCCGTGGTTTTTGAACAATTTAGAAGTGTTTTGAAGGCCCAACGCCCTATCATCTAGGAGCTATTGAACTTGAAAGCATTTGCCAGCTGTACGTTTTTCTCAATAATCCGCAGAAATACCTCATTGAAAATATTCGTGTAGAATCGCACGAGGTCATGACGCGCGAAACATAGGCTCTGCGTCTTGCGGCCGTGGTTTGTGAAAAATTTAGAAGTGTTTTGAAGGCCCTCGGCCCTATCATCTAGGAGCTATTGAACTTGAAAGCATTTGCCAGCTGTACGTTTTTCTCAACAATCGGCAGAAATACCTCATTGATAATATTCGTGTAAAATCGCACAAGGTCATGACGCGCGAAGCATAGGCTCTGCGTCTTGCGGCCGTGGTTTGTGAACATTTTAGAATTGGTTTGAAGGCCCTAGGCCCTATCATCTAGGAGCTATTGAACTTTAAAGCATTTGCCAGCTGTATGTTTTTCTCAATAATCCGCAGAAATTCTTCATTGAAAATTTTCGTGTAAAATCGCACGAGGTCATGACGCGTGAAACATAGGCTTTGCGTTTTGCGCCCGTGGTTTGTGAACAATTTAGAAGTGTATTGAAGGCCCTAGGCCCTATCATCTTGGAGCTATTGAACTTAAAAGCATTTGCCAGCTGTAAGTTTTTCTCAATAATCCGCAGAAATACCTCATTGGAAATATTCGTGTAAAATCGCACGAGGTCATGACGCGCGAAGCATAGGCTCTGCGTCTTGCGCCCCTGGTTTGTGAACATTTTGTAGTTGTTTGAAGGCCCTAGGCCCTATCATCTAGGAGCAATTGAACTTGAATGCATTTGCCAGCTGTACGTTTTTCTCAATAATCGGCAGAAATACCTCATTGAAAATATTTGTGTAAAATCGCACGAGGTCATGACGCGCGAAGCATAGGCTCTGCGTCTTGCGGCCGTGGTTTGTGAACATTTTAGAAGTGTTTTGAAGGCCCTAGGCCCTATCATCTAGGAGCTATTGAACTTGAAAGCATTTGCCAGCTGTACTTTTTTCTCAATAATTCGCCGAAATACCTCATTGAAAATATTCGTGTAAAATCGCACGAGGTCATGACGCGCGAAGCATATGCTCTGCGTCTTGCGCCCGTGGTTTGTGAACATTTTAGTAGTGGTTTGAAGGCCCTAGGCCCTATCATCTAGGAGCAATTGAACTTGAAAGCATTTGCCAGCTGTACGTTTTTCTCAATAATCGGCAGAAATACCTCATTGAATATATTCGTTTAAAATCGCACAAGGTCATGATGCGCGATGCATAGGCTCTGCGTCTTGCGGCCGTGGTTTGTGAACATTTTAGAAGTGGTTTGAAGGCCCTAGGCCCTATCATCTACGAGCTATTGAACTTGAAAGCATTTGCCAGCTGTACGTTTTTCTCAATAATCCGCAGAAATACCTCATTGAAAATATTTGTGTAAAATCGCACGAGGTCATGACGCGCGAAGCATAGGCTCTGCGTCTTGCGTCCGTGGTTTGTGAACAATTTAGAAGTGGTTTGATGGCCCTAGGCCCTATCATCTAGGAGCTATTGAACTTGAAAGCATTTGCAAGCTGTACGTTTTTCTCAATAATCGGCAGAAATACCTCATTGAAAATATTTGTGTAAAATCGCACGAGGTCATGACGCGCGAAGCATAGGCTCTGCGTCTTGCGTCCGTGGTTTGTGAACATTTTAGAAGTGGTTAGAAGACCCTAGGCCCTATCATCTAGGAGCTATTGAACTTGAAAGCATTTGCCAGCTGTACCTTTTTCTCAATAATCCGCAGAAATACCTCATTGGAAATATTCGTGTAAAATCGCACGGGGTCATGATGCGCGAAACATAGGCTCTGCGTCTTGCGCCCGTGGTTTTTGAACAATTTAGAAGTGTTTTGAAGGCCCAAGGCCCTATCATCTAGGAGCTATTGAACTTGAAAGCATTTGCCAGCTGTACGTTTTTCTCAATAATCCGCAGAAATACCTCATTGAAAATATTCGTGTAGAATCGCACGAGGTCATGACGCGCGAAACATAGGCTCTGCGTCTTGCGGCCGTGGTTTGTGAACATTTTAGTAGTTGTTTGAAGGCCCTAGGCCCTATCATCTAGGAGCAATTGAACTTGAAAGCATTTGCCAGCTGTACGTTTTTCTCAATAATCCGCAGAAATACCTCATTGGAAATATTCGTGTAAAATCGCACGAGGTCATGACGCGCGAAGCATAGGCTTTACGTCTTGCGCCCGTGGTTTTTGAACAATTTAGAAGTGGTTTGAAGGCCCTAGGCCCTATCATCTAGGAGCTATTGAACTTGAAAGCATTTGCCAGCTGTACGTTTTTCTCAATAATCCGCAGAAATACCTCATTGGAAATATTCGTGTAAAATCGCACGAGGTCATGACGCGCGAAGCATAGGCTTTACGTCTTGCGCCCGTGGTTTTTGAACAATTTAGAAGTGGTTTGAAGGCCCTAGGCCCTATCATCTAGGAGCTATTGAACTTGAAAGCATTTGCCAGATGTACGTTTTTCTCAATAGTCGGCAGAAATACCTCATTGAAAATATTCGTGTAAAATCGCACGAGGTCATGACGCGCGAAACATAGGCTCTGCGTCTTACCCCCGTGGTTTGTGAACATTTTACAATTGGTTTGAAGGCCCTAGGCCCTATCATCTAGGAGCTATTGAACTTGAAAGCATTTCCCAGCTGTACGTTTTTCTCAATAATCCGCAGAAATACCTCATTGGAAATATTCGTGTGAATTCGCACGAGGTCATGACGCGCGAAGCATAGGCTCTGCGTCTTGCGCCCGTGGTTTGTGAACAATTTAGAAATGGTTTGAAGGCCCTAGGCCCTATCATCTAGGAGCTATTGAACATGAAAGCATTTGCCAGCTGTACGTTTTTCTCAATAATCGGCAGAAATACCTCATTGAAAATATTCGTGTATAATCGCACGAGGTCATGACGCGCGAAGCATAGGCTCTGCGTCTTGCGCCCGTTGTTTGTGAACAATTTAGAAGCGTTTTGAAGGCCCTAGGTCCTATCATCTAGGAGCTATTGAACTTGAAAGCATTTGCCAGCTGTACGTTTTTCTCAGTAATCCGCAGAAATACCTCATTGAAAATATTCGTGTAAAATCGCACGAGGTCATGACGCGCGAAACATAGGCTCTGCGTCTTGCGGCAGTGGTTTGTGAACATTTTAGAAGTGTTTTGAAGGACCTCGGCCCTATCATCTAGGAGCTATTGAACTTGAAAGCATTTGCCAGCTGTACGTTTTTCTCAAAAATCCACAGAAATACCTCATTTGAAATATTCGTGTATAATCGCACGAGGTCATGACGCGCGAAACATAGGCTCTGCGTCTTGCGGCAGTGGTTTGTGAACATTTTAGAAGTGGTTTGAAGGCCCTAGGCCCTATCATCTAGGAGCTATTGAACTTGAAAGCATTTACCAGCTGTACTTTTTTCTCAATAATCGGTAGAAATTCCTCATTGAAAATATTTGTGTAAAATCGCACGAGGTCATGACGCGCGAAGCATAGGCTCTGCGTCTTGCGGCCGTGGTTTGTGAACATTTTAGAAGTGGTTTGAAGGCCCTAGGCCCTATCACCTAGGAGCTAATGAACTTGAAAGCATTTGCCAGCTGTACGTTTTTCTCAATAATCCGCAGAAATACCTCATTGAAAATATTCGTGTAAAATCACACGAGGTCATGACGCGTGAAACATAGGCTCTGCGTCTTGCGGCCGTGGTTTGTGAACATTTTAGAAGTGGTTTGAAGGCCCTAGGCCCTATCATCTAGGAGCTAATGAACTTGAAAGCATTTGCCAGCTGTACGTTTTTCTCAATAATCCGCAGAAATACCTCATTGAAAATATTCGTGTAAAATCGCACGAGGTCATGACGCGCGAAGTATAGGCTCTGCGTCTTGCGGCCGTGGTTTGTGAACATTTTAGAAGTGGTTTGAATGCCCTAGGCCCTATCACCTAGGAGCTAATGAACTTGATTGCATTTGCCAGCTGTACGTTTTTCTCAATAATCCGTAGAAATACCTCATTGATAATATTTGTGTAAAATCGCACGAGGTCATGACGCGCGAAGCATAGGCTCTGCGTCTTGCGCCCGTGGTTTGTGAACATTTTAGAAGTGGTTTGAAGGCCCTAGGCCCTATCATCTAGGAGCTATTGAACTTGAAAGCATTTGCCAGCTGTACTTTTTTCTCAATAATCGGCAGAAATACCTCATTGAAAATATTCGTGTAAAATCGCACGAGGGCATGACGCGCGAAGCATAGGTTCTGCGTCTTGCGGCCGTGGTTTGTGAACATTTTAGAAGTGGTTTGAAGGCCCTAGGCCTTATAATCTAGGAGCTATTGAACTTGAAAGCATTTGCCAGCTGTACGTTTTTTTCAATAATCCGCAGAAATACCTCATTGAAAATATTTGTGTAAAATCACACGAGGTTATGACGCGTGAAACATAGGCTCTGCGTCTTGCGGCCGTGGTTTGTGAACATTTTAGAAGTGGTTTGAAGGCCCTAGGCCCTATCATCTAGGAGCTATTGAACTTGAAAGCATTTGCCAGCTGTACTTTTTTCTCAATAATCCGCAGAAATACCTCATTGAAAATATTCGTGTAAAATCGCACGAGGTCATGACGCGCGAAGCATTGGCTCTGCGTCTTGCGGCCGTGGTTTGTGAACATTTTAGAAGTGGTTTGAAGGCCCTAGGCCCTATCACCTAGGAGCTAATGAACTTGAAAGCATTTGCCAGCTGTACTTTTTTCTCAATAATCGGCCGAAATACCTCATTGAAAATATTCCTGTAAAATCGCACAAGGTCATGACGCGCGAAGAATAGGTTCTGTGTCTTGCGCCCGTGGTTTGTGAACATTTTAGAAGTGGTTTGAAGGCCCTAGGCCCTATCATCTAGGAGCTATTGAACTTGAAAGTATTTGCCAGCTGTACGTTTTTCTCAACAATCCGCAGAAATACCTCATTGGAAATATTCGTGTAAAATCGCACGAGGTCATGACGCGCGGAGCATAGGCTCTGCGTCTTGCGCCCGTGGTTTGTGAACAATGTAGAAGTGTTTTGAAGGCCCTAGGCCCTATCATCTATGAGCTATTGAACTTGAAAGCATTTGCCAGCTGTACGTTTTTCACAATAATCCGCAGAAATACCTCATTGAAAATATTAGTGTAAAATCGCACGAGGTCATGACGCGCAAAGCATAGGCTCTGCGTCTTGCGCCCGTGGTTTGTGAACAATTTAGAAGTGTTTTGAAGGCCCTAGGCCCTATCATCTAGGAGCTATTGAACTTGAAAGCATTTGCCAGCTGTACGTTTTTTTCAATAATCGGCAGAAATACCTCATTGAAAATATTCGTGTAAAATCGCACGAGGTCATGACGCGCGAAGCATAGGCTCTGCGTCTTGCGGCCGTGGTTTGTGAACATTTTAGTAGTTGTTTGAAGGCCCTAGGCCCTATCATCTAGGAGCAATTGATCTTGAAAGCATTTGCCAGCTGTACGTTTTTCTCAATAATCGGCAGAAATACCTCATTGAAAATATTCGTGTAAAATCGCACGAGGTCATGACGCGCGAAGCATAGGCTCTGCGTCTTGCGGCCGTGGTTTGTGAACATTTTAGAAGTGTTTTGAAGGCCCTAGGCCCTATCATCTAGGAGCAATTGAACTTGAAAGCATTTGCCAGCTGTACGTTTTTCTCAATAATCGGCAGAAATACCTCATTGAAAATATTCGTGTAGAATCGCACGAGGTCATGACGCGCGAATCATAGGCTCTGCGTCTTGCGGCCGTGGTTTGTGAAAAATTTAGAAGTGTTTTGAAGGCCCTCGGCCCTATCATCTAGGAGCTTTTGAACTTGAAAGCATTTGCCAGCTGTACGTTTTTCTCAACAATCCGCAGAAATACCTCATTGGAAATATTCGTGTAAAATCGCACGAGGTCATGACGCGCGGAGCATACGCTCTGCGTCTTGCGCCCGTGGTTTGTGAACATTTTAGAAGTGGTGTGAAGGCCCTAGGCCCTATCATCAAGGAGCTATTGAAATTGAAAGCATTTGCCAGCTGTACTTTTTTCTCAATTATCCGCAGAAATACCTCATTTAAAATATTCGTGTAAAATCGCACGAGGTCATGACGCGCGAAGCATAGGCTCTGCGTCTTGCGCCCGTGGTTTGTGAACACATTAGAATTGGTTTGATGGCCCTAGGCCCTATCATCTAGGAGCTATTGAACTTGAAAGCATTTGCCAGCTGTACTTTTTTCTCAATTATCCGCAGAAATACCTCATTGAAAATATTCGTGTAAAATCGCACGAGGTCATGATGCGCGAAGCATAGGCTCTGACTCTTGCAGCCGTGGTTTGTGAACATTTTAGAAGTGTTTTGATGGCCCTAGGCCCTATCATCTACGAGCTATTGAACTTGAAAGCATTTGCCAGCTGTACGTTTTTCTCAATAATCCGCAGAAATACCTCATTGAAAATATTTGTGTAAAATCGCACGAGGTCATGACGCGCGAAGCATAGGCTCTGCGTCTTGCGGCCGTGGTTTGTGAACATTTTAGTAGTTGTTTGAAGGCCCTAGGCCCTATCATCTAGGAGCAATTGAACTTGAAAGCATTTGCCAGCTGTACGTTTTTCTCAATAATCGGCAGAAATACCTCATTGAAAATATTCGTGTAGAATCGCACGAGGTCATGACGCGCGAATCATAGGCTCTGCGTCTTGCGGCCGTGGTTTGTGAAAAATTTAGAAGTGTTTTGAAGGCCCTCGGCCCTATCATCTAGGAGCTTTTGAACTTGAAAGCATTTGCCAGCTGTACGTTTTTCTCAACAATCCGCAGAAATACCTCATTGGAAATATTCGTGTAAAATCGCACGAGGTCATGACGCGCGGAGCATACGCTCTGCGTCTTGCGCCCGTGGTTTGTGAACATTTTAGAAGTGGTGTGAAGGCCCTAGGCCCTATCATCAAGGAGCTATTGAAATTGAAAGCATTTGCCAGCTGTACTTTTTTCTCAATTATCCGCAGAAATACCTCATTTAAAATATTCGTGTAAAATCGCACGAGGTCATGACGCGCGAAGCATAGGCTCTGCGTCTTGCGCCCGTGGTTTGTGAACACATTAGAATTGGTTTGATGGCCCTAGGCCCTATCATCTAGGAGCTATTGAACTTGAAAGCATTTGCCAGCTGTACTTTTTTCTCAATTATCCGCAGAAATACCTCATTGAAAATATTCGTGTAAAATCGCACGAGGTCATGATGCGCGAAGCATAGGCTCTGACTCTTGCAGCCGTGGTTTGTGAACATTTTAGAAGTGTTTTGATGGCCCTAGGCCCTATCATCTACGAGCTATTGAACTTGAAAGCATTTGCCAGCTGTACGTTTTTCTCAATAATCCGCAGAAATACCTCATTGAAAATATTTGTGTAAAATCGCACGAGGTCATGACGCGCGAAGCATAGGCTCTGCGTCTTGCGTCCGTGGTTTGTGAACATTTTAGAAGTGGTTAGAAGACCCTAGGCCCTATCATCTAGGAGCTATTGAACTTGAAAGCATTAGCCAGCTGTAGGTTTTTCTCAATAATCCGCTGAAATACCTCATTGAAAATATTCGTGTAAAATCGCACGAGGTCATGACGCGCGAAGCATAGGCTCTGCGTCTTGCGGCCGTGGTTTGTGAACATTTTAGTAGTGTTTTGAAGGCCCTAGGCCCTATCATCTACGAGCTATTGAACTTGAAAGCATTTGCCAGCTGTACGTTTTTCTCAATAATCCGCAGAAATACCTCATTGAAAATATTTGTGTAAAATCGCACGAGGTCATGACGCGCGAAGCATAGGCTCTGCGTCTTGCGCCCGTGGTTTGTGAACAATTTAGAAGTGGTTTGATGGCCCTAGGCCCTATCATCTAGGAGCTATTGAACTTGAAAGCATTTGCAAGCTGTACGTTTTTCTCAATAATCGGCAGAAATACCTCATTGAAAATATTTGTGTAAAATCGCACGAGGTCATGACGCGCGAAGCATAGGCTCTGCGTCTTGCGTCCGTGGTTTGTGAACATTTTAGAAGTGGTTTGAAGGCCCTAGGCCCTATCATCTAGGAGCTATTGAACTTGAAAGCATTAGCCAGCTGTACTTTTTTCTCAATAATCGGCAGAAATACCTCATTGAAAATATTCGTGTAAAATCGCACGAGGTCATGACGCGCGAAGCATAGGCTCTGCGTCTTGCGTCCGTGGTTCGTGAACATTTTAGAAATGGTTAGAAGGCCCTAGGCCCTATCATCTAGGAGCTATTGAACTTGAAAACATTTGCCAGCTGTACGTTTATCTCCATAATCCGCGGAAATACCTCATTGAAAATATTTGTGTAAAATCGCACGAGGTCATGACGCGCGAAGCATAGGCTCTGCGTCTTGCGCACGTGGTTTGTGAACAATTTAGAAGTGGTTTGATGGCCCTAGGCCCTATCATCTAGGAGCTATTGAACTTGAAAGCATTTGCCAGCTGTACGTTTTTCTCAATAATCGGCAGAAATACCTCATTGAAAATATTCGTGTAAAATCGCACGAGGTCATGACGCGCGAGGCATAGGCTCTGCCTCTTGCGCCCGTGGTTTGTGAACAATTTAGAAGTGGTTTGATGGCCCTAGGCCCTATCATCTAGGAGCTATTGAACTTGAAAGCATTTGCCAGCTGTACGTTTTTCTCAATAATCGGCAGAATTACCTCATTGAA
Source organism: Anguilla pacifica (assembly GCA_039654925.1). Classification (NCBI taxonomy): domain Eukaryota; kingdom Metazoa; phylum Chordata; class Actinopteri; order Anguilliformes; family Anguillidae; genus Anguilla; species Anguilla pacifica. Next base: position 20,790,933 of record CM077296.1, on the reverse strand, counting down.
AATATTTGTGTAAAATCGCACGAGGTCATGACGCGCGATGCATAGGCTCTGCGTCTTGCGCCCGTGGTTTGTGAACAATTTAGAAGTGGTTTGATGGCCCTAGGCCCTATCATCTACGAGCTATTGAACTTGAAAGCATTTGCCAGCTGTACGTTTTTCTCAATAATCCGCAGAAATACCTCATTGAAAATATTCATGTAAAATCGCACGAGGTCATGACGCGCGAAGCATAGGATCTGACTCTTGCGGCCGTAGTTTGTGAACATTTTAGTAGTTGTTTGACGGCCCTAGGCCCTATAATCTAGGAGCAATTGAACTTGAAAGCATTTGCCAGCTGTACGTTTTTCTCAATAATCCGCAGAAATACCTCATTGAAAATATTCATGTAAAATCGCACGAGGTCATGACGCGCGAAGCATAGGATCTGACTCTTGCTGCCGTGGTTTGTGAACATTTTAGAAGTGTTTTGAAGGCCCTAGGCCCTATCATCTACGAGCTATTGAACTTGAAAGCATTTGCCAGCTGTACGTTTTTCTCAATAATCCGCAGAAATACCTCATTGAAAATATTCGTGTAAAATCGCACGAGGTCATGACGCGCGAAGCATAGGCTCTGCGTCTTGCGCCCGTGGTTTGTGAATAATTTAGAAGTTGTTTGATGGCCCTAGGCCCTATCATCTAGGAGCTATTGAACTTGAAAGCATTTGCTAGCTGTACGTTTTTCTCAATAATTCGCAGAAATACCTCATTGAAAATATTCGTGTAAAATCGCACGAGCTCATGACGCGCGAAGCATAGGCTCTGCGTTTTGCGGCCGTGGTTTGTGAACATTTTAGAATTGGTTTGAAGGCCCTAGGCCCTATCATCTAGGAGCTATTGAACTTGAAAGCATTTGCCAGCTGTACGTTTTTCTCCATAATCCACAGAAATTCCTCATTGAAAATATTCGTGTAAAATCGCACAAGGTCATGACGCGCGAAACTTAGGCTTTGCGTTTTGCGCCCGTGGTTTGTGAACAATTTAGAAGTGTTTTGAAGGCCCTAGGCCCTATCATCTAGGAGCTATTGAACTTGAAAGCATTTGCCAGCTGTACGTTTTTCTCAATAATCGGCAGAAATACCTCATTGAAAATATTCGTGTAAAATCGCACGAGGTCATGACGCGCGAAGCATAGGCTCTGACTCTTGCGGCCGTGGTTTGTGAACATTTTAGAAGTGTTTTGAAGGCCCTAGACCCTATCATCTACGAGCTATTGAACTTGAAAGCATTTGCCAGCTGTACGTTTTTCTCAATAATCCGCAGAAATACCTCATTGAAAATATTTGTGTAAAATCGCACGAGGTCATGACGCGCGAAGCATAGGCTCTGCGTCTTGCGACCGTGGTTTGTGAACAATTTAAAGTGGTTTGATGGCCCTAGGCCCTATCATCTAGGAGCTATTGAACTTGAAAGCATTTGCCAGCTGTACGTTTTTCTCAAAAATCGGCAGAAATACCTCATTGAAAATATTCGTGTAAAATCGCACGACGTCATGACGCGCGAAGCATAGGCTCTGCGTCTTGCGGCCGTGGTTTGTGAACATTTTAGGAGTGGTTAGAAGACCCTAGGCCCTATCATCTAGGAGCTATTGAACTTGAAAGCATTTGCCAGCTGTACGTTATTCTCAATAATCCGCAGAAATACCTCATTGAAAATATTCGTGTAGAATCGCACGAGGTCATGACGCGCGAAGCATAGGCTCTGCGTCTTGCGCCCGTGGTTTGTGAACATTTTAGTAGTGGTTTGAAGGCCCTAGGCCCTATCATCTAGGAGCAATTGAACTTGAAAGCATTTGCCCGCTGTTCGTTTTTCTCAATAATTCGCAGAAATACCTCATTGAAAATATTCGTGTAAAATCGCACAAGGTCATGACGCGCGAAACATAGGCTCTGCGTCTTGCGCCCGTGGTTTATGAAAAATTTAGAAGTGTTTTGAAGGCCCTAGGCCCTATCATCTAGGAGCTATTGAACTTGAAAGCATTTGCCAGCTGTACGTTTTTCTCAATAATCGGCAGAAATACTTCATTGAAAATATTCGTGTATAATCGCAAGAGGTCATGACGCGCGAAGTATAGGCTCTGCGTCTTGTGCCCGTGGTTTGTGAACATGTTAGAAGTGGTTTGAAGGCCCTAGGCCATTTCATCTATGAGCTATTGAACTTGAAAGCATTTGCCAGCTGTACTTTTTTCTCAATAATCCGCAGAAATACCTCATTGAAAATATTTGTGTAAAATCGCACGAGGTCATGACGCGCGAAACATAGGCTCTGCGTCTTGCGGCCGTGGTTTGTGAACAATTTAATAGTGTTTTGAAGGCCCGAGGCCCTATCATCTTGGAGCTATTGAACTTGAAAGCATTTGCCAGCTGTACGTTTTTCTCAATAATCCGCAGAAATACCTCATTGGAAATATTCATGTAAAATCGCACGAGGTCATGACGCGCGAATCATAGGCTCTGCGTCTTGCGGCCGTGGTTTGTGAACATTTTAGAAGTGGTTTGAAGGCCCTAGGCCCTATCATCTAGGAGCTATTGAACTTGAAAGCATTTGCCAGCTGTACGTTTTTCTCAATAATCGGCAGAAATACCTCATTGAAAATATTCGTGTAAAATCGCACGAGGTCATGACGCACGAAGCATAGGCTCTGTGTCTTGCGCCCGTGGTTTGTGAACATTTTACAAGTGGTTTGAAGGCCCTAGGCCCTATCATCTTGGAGCTATTGAACTTGAAAGCATTTGCCAGCTGTACTTTTTTCTCAATAATCGGCAGAAATACCTCATTGAAAATATTTGTGTAAAATCGCACGAGATCATGACGCGCAAAGCATAGGCTCTGCGTCTTGCGCCCGTGGTTTGTGAACATTTTAGAAGTGGATTGAAGGCCCTAGGCCCTATCATCTGGGAGCTATTGAACTTGAAAGCATTTGCCCGCTGTTCGTTTTTCTCAATAATTCGCAGAAATACCTCATTGAAAATATTCGTGTAGAATCGCACGAGGTCATGACGCGCGAAGCATAGGCTCTGCGTCTTGCGCCCGTGGTTTGTGAACATTTTAGTAGTGGTTTGAAGGCCCTAGGCCCTATCATCTAGGAGCAATTGAACTTGAAAGCATTTGCCCGCTGTTCGTTTTTCTCAATAATTCGCAGAAATACCTCATTGAAAATATTCGTGTAAAATCGCACGAGGTCATGACGCGCGAAACATAGGCTCTGCGTCTTGCGCCCGTGGTTTATGAAAAATTTAGAAGTGTTTTGAAGGCCCTAGGCCCTATCATCTAGGAGCTATTGAACTTGAAAGCATTTGCCAGCTGTACGTTTTTCTCAATAATCGGCAGAAATACTTCATTGAAAATATTCGTGTATAATCGCAAGAGGTCATGACGCGCGAAGTATAGGCTCTGCGTCTTGTGCCCGTGGTTTGTGAACATGTTAGAAGTGGTTTGAAGGCCCTAGGCCATTTCATCTATGAGCTATTGAACTTGAAAGCATTTGCCAGCTGTACTTTTTTCTCAATAATCCGCAGAAATACCTCATTGAAAATATTTGTGTAAAATCGCACGAGGTCATGACGCGCGAAACATAGGCTCTGCGTCTTGCGGCCGTGGTTTGTGAACAATTTAAAAGTGTTTTGAAGGCCCGAGGCCCTATCATCTTGGAGCTATTGAACTTGAAAGCATTTGCCAGCTGTACGTTTTTCTCAATAATCCGCAGAAATACCTCATTGGAAATATTCATGTAAAATCGCACGAGGTCATGACGCGCGAATCATAGGCTCTGCGTCTTGCGGCCGTGGTTTGTGAACATTTTAGAAGTGGTTTGAAGGCCCTAGGCCCTATCATCTAGGAGCTATTGAACTTGAAAGCATTTGCCAGCTGTACGTTTTTCTCAATAATCGGCAGAAATACCTCATTGAAAATATTCGTGTAAAATCGCACGAGGTCATGACGCACGAAGCATAGGCTCTGTGTCTTGCGCCCGTGGTTTGTGAACATTTTACAAGTGGTTTGAAGGCCCTAGGCCCTATCATCTTGGAGCTATTGAACTTGAAAGCATTTGCCAGCTGTACTTTTTTCTCAATAATCGGCAGAAATACCTCATTGAAAATATTTGTGTAAAATCGCACGAGATCATGACGCGCAAAGCATAGGCTCTGCGTCTTGCGCCCGTGGTTTGTGAACATTTTAGAAGTGGATTGAAGGCCCTAGGCCCTATCATCTGGGAGCTATTGATCTTGAAAGCATTTGCCAGCTGTACGTTTTTCTCAATAATCCACAGAAATTCCTCATTGAAAATATTCGTGTAAAATCTCACGAGGTCATGACGCGCGAAGCATAGGCTCTGCATCTTGCGGCCGTGGTTTGTGAACATTTTAGAAGTGGTTTGAAGGCCCTAGGCCCTATCATCTAGGAGCTATTGAACTTGAAAGCATTTGCCAGCTGTACGTTTTTCTCAATAATCCGCAGAAATACCTCATTGAAAATATTCATGTAAAATCGCACGAGGTCATGACGCGCGAAGCATAGGCTCTGCATCTTGCGCCCGTGGTTTGTGAACATTTTAGAAGTGGTTTGAAGGCCCTAGGCCCTATCACCTAGGAGCTAATGAACTTGATTGCATTTGCCAGCTGTACGTTTTTCTCAATAATCCGCAGAAATACCTCATTGAAAATCTTCGTGTAAAATCTCACGAGGTCCTGACGCGCGAAGCATAGGCTCTGCATCTTGCGGCCATGGTTTGTTAACATTTCAGAAGTGGTTTGAAGGCCCTAGGCCCTATCATCTAGGAGCTATTGAACTTGAAAGCATTTGCCAGCTGTACTTTTTTCTCAATAATCCTCAGAAATACCTCATTGAAAATATTTGTGTAAAATCGCATGAGGTCATGACGCGCGAAGCATAGGCTCTGCATCTTGCGCCCGTGGTTTGTGAACATTTTAGAAGAGGTTTGAAGGCCCTAGGCCCTATCATCTAGGAGCTATTGAACTTGAAAGCATTTGCCAGCTGTACGTTTTTCTCAATAATCGGCAGAAATACCTCATTGAAAATATTCGTGTAAAATCGCACGAGGTCATGACGCGCGAAGCATAGGCTCTGCGTCTTGCGCCCGTGGTTTATGAACATTTTAGAAGTGGTTTGAATGCCCTAGGCCCTATCATCTGGGAGCTATTGATCTTGAAAGCATTTGCCAGCTGTACCTTTTTCTCAATAATCCGCAGAAATACCTCATTGGAAATATTCGTGTAAAATCGCACGAGGTCATGACGCGCGAAGCATAGGCTCTGCGTCTTGCGGCCGTGGTTTGTGAACATTTTAGAAGTGGTTTGAAGGCCCTAGGCCCTATCGCCTAGGAGCTTTTGAACTTGAAAGCATTTGCCAGCTGTTCTTTTTTCTCAATAATCCGCAGAAATACCTCATTGAAAATATTCGTATAAAATCGCACGAGGTCATGACGCGCGAAGCATAGGCTCTGCGTCTTGCGGCCGTGGTTTGTGAACATTTTAGAAGTGGTTTGAAGGCCCTTGGCCCTATCATCTAGGAGCTATTGAACTTGAAAGCATTTGCCAGCTGTACGTTTTTCTCAATAATCCGCAGATATACCTCATTGAAAATATTCATGTAAAATCGCACGAGGTCATGACGCGTGAAGCATAGGCTCTGCATCTTGCGCCCGTGGTTTGTGAACATTTTAGAAGTGATTTGAAGGCCCTAGGCCCTATCACCTAGGAGCTAATGAACTTGATTGCATTTGCCAGCTGTACGTTTTTCTCAATAATCCGCAGAAATACCTCATTGAAAATCTTCGTGTAAAATCTCACGAGGTCCTGACGCGCGAAGCATAGGCTCTGCATCTTGCGGCCATGGTTTGTGAACATTTCAGAAGTGGTTTGAAGGCCCTAGGCCCTATCATCTAGGAGCTATTGAACTTGAAAGCATTTGCCAGCTGTACTTTTTTCTCAATAATCCTCAGAAATACCTCATTGAAAATATTCGTGTAAAATCGCACGAGGTCATGACGCGCGAAGCATAGGCTCTGCATCTTGCGCCCGTGGTTTGTGAACATTTTAGAAGAGGTTTGAAGGCCCTAGGCCCTATCATCTAGGAGCTATTGAACTTGAAAGCATTTGCCAGCTGTACGTTTTTCTCAATAATCGGCAGAAATACCTCATTGAAAATATTCGTGTAAAATCGCACGAGGTCATGACGCGCGAAGCATAGGCTCTGCGTCTTGCGCCCGTGGTTTGTGAACATTTTAGAAGTGGTTTGAATGCCCTAGGCCCTATCATCTGGGAGCTATTGATCTTGAAAGCATTTGCCAGCTGTACGTTTTTCTCAATAATCCGCAGTAATACCTCATTGAAAATATTCGTGTAAAATCGCACGAGGTCATGACGCGCGATGCATAGGCTCTGCGTCTTGCGCCCGTGGTTTGTGAACATTTTAGAAGTGGTTTGAAGGCCCTAGGCCCTATCATCTAGGAGCTATTGAACCTGAAAGCATTTGCCAGCTGTACGTTTTTCTCAACAATCGGCAGAAATACCTCATTGAAAATATTCGTGTAAAATCGCACGAGGTAATGATGCACGAAGCATAGGCTCTGCGTCTTGCGCCCGTGTTTTGTGAACAATTTAGAAGTGGTTTGAAGGCCCTAGGCCCTATCATCTAGGAGCTATTGAACTTGAAAGCATTTGCCAGCTGTACGTATTTATCAATAATCCGCAGAAATACCTCATTGAAAATATTTGTGTAAAATCGCACGAGGTCATGACGCGCGACGCATAGGCTCTGCGTCTTGCGCCCGTGTTTTGTGAACAATTTAGAAGTGTTTTCAAGGCCCTAGGCCCTATCATCTAGGAGCTATTGACCTTGAAAGCATTTGCCAGCTATACGTTTTTCTCAATAATCCGCAGAAATACCTCATTGAAAATATTCGTGTAAAATCGCCCGAGGTCATGACGCGCGAAGCATAGGCTCTGCTTCTTGCGCCCGGGGTTTGTGAACAATTTAGAAGCGTTTTTAAGGCCCTAGGCCCTATCATCTAGGAGCTATTGAACTTGAAAGCATTTGCCAGCTGTACGTTTTGCTCAATAATCCGCAGAAATACCTCATTGAAAATATTTGTGTAATATTGCACGAGGTTATGACGCGCGAAGCATAGGCTCTGCGTCTTGCGGCCGTGGTTTGTGAACATTTTAGAAGTGGTTTGAAGGCCCTAGGCCCCATCATCTAGGAGCTATTGAACTTGAAAGCATTTGCCAGCTGTACGTTTTTCTCAATAATCCGCAGAAATACCTCATTAAAAATATTTGTGTAAAATCACACGAGGTCATGACGCGCGAAGCATAGGCTCTGCATCTTGTGCCCGTGGTTTGTGAACATTATAGAAGTGGTTTGAAGGCCCTAGGCCCTATCATCTAGGAGCTATTGAACTTGAAAGCATTTGCCAGCTGAACTTTTTTCTCAATAATCGGCAGAAATACCTCATTGAATATATTCGTTTAAAATCGCACTAGGTCATGACGCGCGAAGCATAGGCTCTGCCTCTTCCGCCCGTGGTTTGTGAACATTTTAGAAGAGGTTTGAAGGCCCTAGGCCCTATCATCTAGGAGCTATTGAACTTGAAAGCATTTGCCAGCTGTACGTGTGTTTTCAATAATCCGCAGAAATACCTCATTGAAAATATTCGTGTAAAATCGCACGAGGTCATGACGCACGAAACGTAGGCTCTGCGTCTTGCGCCCGTGGTTTGTGAACAATTTAGAAGTGTTTTGAAGGCCCTAGGCCCTATCATCTAGGAGCTTTTGAACTTGAAAGCATTTGCTAGCTGTACTTTTTTCTCAATAATCGGCAGAAATACCTCATTGAAAATATTAGTGTAAAATCGCACAAGGTCATGACGCGCGAAGCATAGGCTCTGCGTCTTGCGGCCGTGGTTTGTGAACAATTTGGAAGTGTTTTGAAGGCCCTAGGCCCTATCATCTAGGAGCTATTGAACTTGCAAGCATTTGCCAGCAGTACTTTTTTCTCAATTATCCACAATAATACCTCATTGAAAATATTCGTGTAAAATCGCACGAGGTCATGACGCGCGAAACATAGTATCTGCGTCTTGCGCCCGTGGTTTGTGAACATTTTAGAAGTGGTGTGAAGGCCCTAGGCCCTATCATCTAGGAGCTATTGAACTTGAAAGCATTTGCCAGCTGTACTTTTTTCTCAATAATCGGCAGAAATACCTCATTGAAAATATTCGTGTAAAATCGCACGAGGTTATGACGCGCGAAGCATAGGCTCTGCGTCTTGCGGCCGTGGTTTGTGAACATTTTAGAAGTGGTTTGAAGGCCCTAGGCACTATCATCTAGGAGCTATTGAACTTGAAAGCATTTGCCAGCTGTACGTTTTTCTCAATAATCCGCAGAAATACCTCATTGAAAATATTCGTGTAAAATCGCACAAGGTCATGACGTGCGAAGGATAGGCTCTGCGTCTTGCGCCCGTGGTTTGTGAACATTTTAGAAGTGGTTTGAAGGCCCTAGGCCCTATCATCTAGGAGCTATTGAACTTGCAAGCATTTGCCAGCAGTACTTTTTTCTCAATTATCCACAGAAATACCTCATTGGAAATATTCGTGTAAAATCACACAAGGTCATGACGCGCGAAGCATAGGCTCTGCGTCTTGCGCCCGTGGTTTGTGAACATTTTAGAATTAGTTTGAAGGCCCTAGGCCCTATCACCTAGGAGCTATTGAACTTGAAAGCATTTGCCAGCTGTACGTTTTTCTTTATAATCGGCAGAAATACCTCATTGAAAATATTCGTGTAAAATCGCACGAGGTCATGACGCGCGAAGCATAGGCTCTGCGTCTTGCGGCCGTGGTTTGTGAACATTTTAGAAGTGGTTTGAAGGCCCTAGGCCCTATCATCTAGGAGCTATTGAACTTGATTGCATTTGCCAGCTGTGCGTTTTTCTCAATAATCCGCAGAAATACCTCATTGAAAATATTCGTGTAAAATCGCACAAGGTCATGACGCGCGAAGCATAGGCTCTGCGTCTTGCGCCCGTGGTTTGTGAACATTTTAGAAGTGGTTTGAAGCCCCTAGGCCCTATCATCTAGGAGCTATTGAACTTGAATGCATTTGCCAGCTGTACGTTTTTCTCAATAATTGGCAGAAATACCTTATTTAAAATATTCGTGTAAAATCGCACGAGGTCATGACGCGCGAAGCATAGGCTCTGCGTCTTGCGCCCGTGGTTTGTGAACATTTTAGAAGTGGTTTGAAGCCCCTAGGCCCTATCATCTAGGAGCTATTGAACTTGAATGCATTTGCCAGCTGTACGTTTTTCTCAATAATTGGCAGAAATACCTTATTTAAAATATTCGTGTAAAATCGCACGAGGTCATGACGCGCGAAGCATAGGCTCTGCGTCTTGCGCCCGTGGTTTGTGAACATTTTAGAAGTGGTTTGAAGGCCCTAGGCCCTATCATCTAGGAGCTATTGAACTTGAAAGCTTCTGCCAGCTGTACTTTTTTCTCAATAATCCGCAGATATACCTCATTGAAAATATTCGTGTAAAATCGCACGAGGTCATGACGCGCGAAGCATAGGCTCTGCGTCTTGCGCCCGTGGTTTGTGAATAATTCAGAAGTGGTTTGAAGGCCCTAGGCCCTATCATCTAGGAGCTATTGAACTTGAAAGCATTTGCCAGCTGTACTTTTTTCTCAATAATCCGCAGAAATACCTCATTGAAAATATTCGTGTAAAATCGCACGAGGTCATGACGCGCGAAGCATAGGCTCTGCGTCTTGCGGCCGTGGTTTGTGAACATTTTAGAATTGGTTTGAAGGCCCTAGGCCCTATCATCTAGGAGCTATTGAACTTGAAAGCATTTGCCAGCTGTACGTTTTTCTCAATAATCTGCAGAAATACCTCATTGAAAATATTTGTGTAAAATCGCACGAGGTCATGACGCGCGAAGCATAGGATATGCGTCTTGCGCCCGTGGTTTGTGAATAATTCAGAAGTGGTTTGAAGGCCCTAGGCCCTATCATCTAGGAGCTATTGAACTTGAAAGCATTTGCCAGTTGTACGTTTTTCTCAATAATCGGCAGAAATACCTCATTGAAAATATTCGTGTCAAATCGCACGAGGTCATGACGCGCGAAGCATAGGCTCTGCGTCTTGCGGCAGTGGTTTGTGAACATTTTAGAAGTGTTTTGAAGGCCCTAGGCCCTATGATATAGGAGCTATTGAACTTGAAAGCATTTGCCAGTTGTACGTTTTTCTCAATAATCGGCAGAAATACCTCATTGAAAATATTCGTGTAAAATCGCACGAGGTCATGACGCGCGAAGCATAGGCTCTGCGTCTTGCGCCCGTGGTTTGTGAAATATTTAGAACTGGTTTGAAGGCCCTAGGCCCTATCATCTAGGAGCTATTGAACTTGAAAGCATTTGTTATCTGTATTTTTCAAATATCAGTTTAAATTCATAATTGGAAATATTTGTGTACAATCGCACAAGGTAATAATGCACAAAACATAGGCTGTGCATCCTGTGGCCATTGTTTGTGTAATGTTACTTGCATTCACTCTGTTTAAGTGTTTGTAGCACCTTCTATAGGCCATTATGTGAATGTCACTTATTCCTGTTATTTCAGATGTTTGCATTCTCATTGGTTGTTTGAAGTCACATTGATTGCTAGTCACATTATAAGAGCAGCCATTTACCCTCTTTCCCTGTTTGATCCAGAAGGTGGCGGTAATGCAACTACAATGAATGCCAACTGATGTAAAACACCAACGAAGAAGACGAATTTTCACTGTAAAACAAGCTAAAGAACAGCATGATTCAAGACCTCCTTTAATCTTGTTCCATCGGCCTGTGTGATCCTTGGAGAAGCATTGTTTGTGAGTAAATTAATTCATTAATGTTTTTAGGAATTATTTCTGCTCATACTTCATTGTATTTCATAATATTTGTTTACCTCATTGGAAATATTCATGTAAAATCGCACGAGGTAATGATGCACGAAGCATAGGCTCTGCGTCTTGCGCCCGTGGTTTGTGAACAATTTAGAAGTGGTTTGAAGGCCCTAGGCCCTATCATCTAGGAGCTATTGAACATGAAAGCATTTGCCAGCTGTACGTTTTTCTCAATAATCCGCAGAAATACCTCATTGAAAATATACGTGTAAAATCGCACGAGGTCATGACGCGCGAAGCATAGGCTCTGCGTCTTGCGCCCGTGGTTTGTGAACATTTTAGAAGTGTTTTGAAGGCCCTAGGCCCTATCATCTAGGAGCTATTGAACTTGAAAGCATTTGCCAGCTGTACGTTTTTCTCTATAATCCGCAGAAATACCTCATTGGAAATATTCGTGTAAAATCGCACGAGGTCATGACGCGCGAAGCATAGGCTCTGCGTCTTGCGCCCGTGGTTTGTTTACAATTTTGAAGTGGTTTGAAGGCCCTAGGCCCTATCATCTAGGAGCTATTGAACTTGAAAGCATTTGCCAGCTATACGTTTTTCTCAATAATCGGCAGAAATACCTCATTGAAAGTATTCGTGTAAAATCGCACGAGGTCATGACGCACGAAGCATAGGCTATGCGTCTTGCGCCCGTGGTTTGTGAACATTTTATAAGTTGTTTGAAGGCCCTAGGCCCTATCATCTAGGAGCTATTGAACTTGAAAGCATTTGCCAGCTGTACGTTTTTCTCAATAATCGGCAGAAATACCTCATTGAAAGTATTCGTGTAAAATCGCACGAGGTCATGACGCACGAAGCATAGGCTCTGCGTCTTGCGCCCGTGGTTTGTGAACATTTTAGAAGTGGTTTGAAGGCCCTAGGCCCTATCATCTAGGAGCCATTGAACTTGAAAGCATTTGCCAGCTGTACGTTTTTATAAATAATCCGCAGAAATACCTCATTGAAAATATTTGTGTAAAATCGCACGAGATCATGACGCGCAAAGCATAGGCTCTGCGTTTTGCGCCCGTGGTTTGTGGACATTTTAATAGTGGTTTGAAGGCCCTAGGCCCTATCATCTAGGAGCTATTGAACTTGAAAGCATTTGCCAGCTGTACGTTTTTCTCAATAATCCGCAGAAATACCTCATTGAAAATATTCGTGTAAAATCGCACGAGATCATGTTGCACGAAGCATAGGCTCTGCGTCTTGCGCCCGTGGTTTGTGAACATTTTAGAAGTGGTTTGAAGGCCCTAGGCCCTATCATCTAGGAGCTATTGAACTTGAAAGCATTTGCCAGCTGTACGTTTTTCTCAATAATCGACAGAAATTCCTCATTGAAAATATTCATGTAAAATCACACGAGGCCAGTACGCGCGAAGCATAGGCTCTGCGTCTTGCGCCCGTGGGTTGTGAACATTTTAGAAGTGTTTTGAAGGCCCTAGGCCCTATCATCTAGGAGCTATTGAACTTGAAAGCATTTGCCAGCTGTACGTTTTTCTCAATAATCCGCAGAAATTCCTGATTGAAAATATTCGTGTAAAATCGCACGAGGTCATGACGCGCGAAGCATAGGCTCTGCGTCTTGCGGCCGTAGTTTGTGAACATTTTAGTAGTTGTTTGAAGGCCCTAGGCCCTATCATCTAGGAGCAATTGAACTTGAAAGCATTTGCCAGCTGTACGTTTTTCTCAATAATCGGCAGAGTTACCTCATTGGAAATATTCGTGTAAAATCGCACGAGGTCATGACGCGCGAAGCATAGGCTCTGCGTCTTGTGCCCGTGGTTTGTGAACATTTTAGAAGTGGTGTGAAGGCCCTAGGCCCTATCATGTAGGAGCTATAGAACTTGAAAGCATTTGCCAGCTGTACTTTTTTCTCAATAATCCGCAGAAATACCTCATTGAAAATATTCGTGTAAAATCGCACGAGGTTATGACGCGCGAAGCATAGGCTCTGCGTCTTGCGGCCGTGGTTTGTGAACATTTTAGAAGTGGTTTGAAGGCCCTAGGCCCTATCATCTAGGAGCTATTGAACTTGAAAGCATTTGCCAGCTGTACGTTTTTCTCAATAATCCGCAGAAATATCTCATTGGAAATATTTGTGTAAAATCGCACGAGGTCATGACGCGCGAAGCATAGGCTCTGCATCTTGCGCCCGTGGTTTGTGAACAATTTAGAAGTGTTTTGAAGGCCAAAGGCCCTATCATCTAGGAGCTATTGAACTTGAAAGCATTTGCCAGCTGTACGTTTTTCTCAATAATCCGCAGAAATACCTCATTGGAAATATTCGTGTAAAATCGCACGAGGTCATGACGCGCGAAGCATAGGCTCTGCGTCTTGCGCCCGTGGTTTGTGAACATTTTAGAAGTGGTGTGAAGGCCCTAGGCCCTATCATCTAGGAGCTATTGAACTTGAAAGCATTTGCCAGCTGTACGTTTTTCTCAATAATCCGCAGAAATACCTCATTGGAAATATTCGTGTAAAATCGCACGAGGTCATGACGCGCGAAGCATAGGCTCTGCGTCTTGCGCCCGTGGTTTGTGAACAATTTAGAAGTGGTGTGAAGGCCCTAGGCCCTATCATCTAGGAGCTTTTGAACTTAAAAGCATTTGCCAGCTGTACTTTTTTCTCAATAATCCGCAGAAATACCTCATTGAAAATATTCGTGTAAAATCGCACGAGATCATGACGCGCGAAGCATAGGCTCTGCGTCTTGCGCCCGTGGTTTGTGAACATTTTAGAAGTGGTTTGAAGGCCCTAGGCCATATCATCTAGGAGCTATTGAACTTGAAAGCATTTGCCAGCTGTACTTTTTTCTCAATAATCCGCAGAAATACCTCATTGAAAATATTTGTGTAAAATCGCACGAGGTCATGACGCGCGAAACATAGGCTCTGCGTCTTGCGCCCGTGGTTTGTGAACAATTTAGAAGTGTTTTGAAGGCCCTAGGCCCTGTCATCTAGGAGCTATTGAACTTGAAAGCATTTGCCAACTGTACGTTTTTCTCAATAATCCGCAGAAATACCTCATTGGAAATATTCGTGTAAAATCGCACGAGGTCATGACGCGCGAAGCATAGGCTCTGCGTCTTGCGGCCGTGATTTGTGAACATTTTAGAAGTGGTTTGAAGGCCCTAGGCCCTATCATCTAGGAGCTATTGAACTTGATAGCATTTGCCAGCTGTACGTTTTTCTCAATAATCGGCAGAAATACCTCATTGGAAATATTCTTGTAAAATCGCACGAGGTCATGACGCGCGGAGCATAGGCTCTGCGTCTTGCGCCCGTGGTTTGTGAACATTTTAGAAGTGTTTTGAAGTTCCTAGGCCCTATCATCTAGAAGCTATTGAACTTGAAAGCATTTGCCAGCTGTACGTTTTTCTCAATAATCGGCAGAAATACCTCATTGAAAATATTCCTGTAAAATCGCACGAGGTCATGACGCGCGAAGCATAGGCTCTGCGTCTTGCGGCCTTGGTTTGTGAACATTTTAGAAGTGTATTGAAGGCCCTAGGCCCTATCATCTACGAGCTATTGAACTTGAAAGCATTTGCCAGCTGTACGTTTTTCTGAATAATCGGCAGAAATACCTCATTGAAAATATTAGTGTAAAATCGCACGAGGTCATGACGCGCGGAGCATAGGCTCTGCGTCTTGCGCCCGTGGTTTGTGAACATTTTAGAAGTGGTTTGAAGGCCCTAGGCCCTATCATCTAGGAGCTATTGAACTTGAAAGCATTTGCCAGCTGTACTTTTTTCTCAATTATTCGCAGAAATACCTCATTGAAAATATTCGTGTAAAATCGCACGAGGTCATGACGCGCGAAGCATAGGCTCTGCGTCTTGCGGCCGTGGTTTGTGAACATTTTAGTAGTTGTTTGAAGGCCCTAGGCCCTATCATCTAGGAGCAATTGAACTTGAAAGCATTTGCCAGCTGTACGTTTTTCTCAATAATCGGCAGAAATACCTCATTGAAAATATTCGTGTAAAATCGCACAAGGTCATGACGCGCGAAGCATAGGCTCTGCGTCTTGCGGCCGTGGTATGTGAACATTTTAGAAGTGTTTTGAAGGCCCTAGGCCCTATCATCTAGGAGCAATTGAACTTGAAAGCATTTGCCAGCTGTACGTTTTTCTCAATAATCGGCAGAAATACCTCATTGAAAATATTCGTGTAAAATCGCACGAGGTCATGACGCGCGAAGCATAGGCTCTGCGTCTTGCGGCCGTGGTTTGTGAACATTTTAGAAGTGTTTTGAAGGCCCGAGGCCCTATCATCTACGAGCTATTGAACTTGAAAGCATTTGCCAGCTGTACGTTTTTCTCAATAATCCGCAGAAATACCTCATTGGACATATTCGTGTAAAATCGCACGAGGTCATGACGCGCGAAGCATAGGCTCTGCGTCTTGCGTCCGTGGTTTGTGAACATTTTAGAAGTGGTGTGAAGGCCCTAGGCCCTATCATCTAGGAGCTATTGAACTTGAAAGCATTTGCCAGCTGTACGTTTTTCTCAATAATCCGCAGAAATACCTCATTGAAAATATTCGTGTAAAATCTCACGAGGTCATGACGCGCAAAGCATAGGCTTTGCGTCTTGCACCCGTGGTTTGTGAACATTTTAGAAGTAGTTTGAAGGCCCTAGGCCCTATCGTCTAGGAGCTATTGATCTTGAAAGCATTTGCCAGCTGTACGTTTTTCTCAATAATCCGCAGAAATACCTCATTGGAAATATTCGTCTAAAATCGCACGAGGTCATGACGCGCAAAGCATAGGCTCTGCGTCTTGCGCCCGTGGTTTGTGATCAATTTAGAAGTGGTTTGAAGGCCCTAGGCCCTATCATCTAGGAGCTATTGAACTTGAAAGCATTTGCCAGCTGTACGTTTTTCTCAATAATCCGCAGAAATACCTCATTGGAAATATTCGTGTGAAATCGCACGAGGTCATGACGCGCCAAGCATAGGCTCGGCGTCTTGCGCCCGTGGTTTGTGAACAATTTAGAAGTGGTTGGAAGGCCCTAGGCCCTATCATCTAGGAGCTATTGAACTTGAAAGCATTTGCCAGCTGTACGTTTTTTTTCAATAATCCGCAGAAATACCTCATTGAACATATTCGTGTAAAATCGCACGAGGTCATAACGCGCGAAGCATAGGCTTTGCGTCTTGCGGCCGTGGTTTGTGAACATTTTAGAAGTAGTTTGAAGGCCCTAGGCCCTATCGTCTAGGAGCTATTGATCTTGAAAGCATTTGCCAGCTGTACGTTTTTCTCAATAATCCGCAGAAATACCTCATTGAAAATATTTGTGTAAAATCGCACGAGGTCATGACGCGCGAAGCATAGGCTCTGCTTCTTGCGCCCGTGGTTTGTGAACAATTTAGAAGTGGTTTGAAGGCCCTAGGCCCTATCATCTAGGAGCAATTGAACTTGAAAGCATTTGCCAGCTGTACGTTTTTCTCAATAATCCGCAGAAATACCTCTTTGAAAATATTCGTGTAAAATCGCACAAGGTCATGACGCGCGAAGCATAGGCTCTGCGTCTTGCGCCCGTGGTTTGTGAACATTTTAGAAGTGGTTTGAAGGCCCTAGGCCCTATCATCTAGGAGCAATTGAACTTGAAAGCATTTGCCAGCTGTACGTTTTTCTCAATAATCGGCAGATATACCTCATTGAAAATATTCGTGTAAAATCGCACGAGGTCATGACGCGCGAAGCATAGGCTCTGCGTCTTGCGCCCGTGGTTTGTGAACATTTTAGAAGTGGTTAGAAGGCCCTAGGCCCTATCCTCAAGGAGCTATTGAACTTGAAAGCATTTGCCAGCTGTACGTTTATCTCAATAATCCGCAGAAATACCTCATTGAAAATATTTGTGTAAAATCGCACGAGGTCATGACGCGCGAAGCATAGGCTCTGCGTCTTGCGCCCGTGGTTTGTGAACAATTTAGAAGTGGTTTGATGGCCCTAGGCCCTATCATCTAGGAGCTATTGAACTTGAAAGCATTTGCCAGCTGTACGTTTTTCTCAATAATCGGCAGAAATACCTCATTGAAAATATTCGTGTAAAATCGCACGAGGTCATGACGCGCGGAGCATAGGCTCTGACTCTTGCGGCCGTGGTTTGTGAACATTTTAGAAGTGGTTTGAAGGCCCTAGGCCCTATCATCTAGGAGCTATTGAACTTGAAAGCATTTGCCAGCTGTACTTTTTTCTCAATAATTCGCAGAAATACCTCATTGAAAATATTCGTGTAAAATCGCACGAGGTCATGACGTGCGAAGCATAGGCTCTGCGTCTTGCGGCCTTGGTTTGTGAACATTTTAGTAGTGGTTTGAAGGCCCTAGGCCCTATTATCTAGGAGCTATTGAACTTGAAAGTATTTGCCAGCTGTACGTTTTTCTCAATAATCGGCAGAAATACCTCATTGAAAATATTCGTGTAAAATCGCACGAGGTCATGACGCGCGAAGCATAGCCTCTGCGTCTTGCGGCCGTGGTTTGTGAACATTTTAGTAGTTGTTTGAAGGCCCTAGGCCCTATCATCTAGGAGCAATTGAACTTGAAAGCATTTGCCAGCTGTACGTTTTTCTCAATAATCGGCAGAAATATCTCATTGAAAATATTCGTGTAAAATCGCACGAGGTCATGACGCGCGAAGCATAGGCTCTACGTCTTGCGGCCGTGGTTTGTGAACATTTTAGAAGTGTTTTGAAGGCCCTAGGCCCTAACATCTAGGAGCAATTGAACTTGAAAGCATTTGCCAGCTGTACGTTTTTCTCAATAATCGGCAGAAATACCTCATTGAAAATATTCGTGTAAAATCGCACGAGGTCATGACGCGCGAATCATAGGCTCTGCGTCTTGCGTCCGTGGTTTGTGAACATTTTAGAAGTGGTTAGAAGGCCCTAGGCCCTATCCTCTAGGAGCTATTGAACTTGAAAGCATTTGCCAGCTGTACGTTTTTCTCAATAATCGGCAGAAATACCTCATTGAAAATATTCGTGTAAAATCGCACGAGGTCATGACGCGCGAAGCATAGGCTCTGCGTCTTGCGGCCGTGGTTTGTGAACATTTTAGAAGTGTTTTGAAGGCCCTAGGCCCTATCATCTAGGAGCAATTGAACTTGAAAGCATTTGCCAGCTGTACGTTTTTCTCAATAATCGGCAGAAATACCTCATTGAAAATATTCGTGTAAAATCGCACAAGGTCATGACGCGCGAAGCATAGGCTCTGCGTCTTGCGTCCGTGGTTTGTGAACATTTTAGAAGTGGTTAGAAGGCCCTAGGCCCTATCATCTAGGAGCTATTGAACTTGAAAGCATTTGCCAGCTGTACGTTTATCTCAATAATCCGCAGAAATTCCTCATTGAAAATATTTGTGTAAAATCGCACGAGGTCATGACGCGCGAAGCATAGGCTCTGCGTCTTGCGCCCGTGGTTTGTGAACATTTTAGTAGTGGTTTGATGGCCCTAGGCCCTATCATCTAGGAGCAATTGAACTTGACAGCATTTGCCCGCTGTACGTTTTTCTCAATAATCGGAAGAAATACCTCATTGAAAATATTCGTGTAAAATCGCACGAGGTCATGACGCGCGGAGCATAGGCTCTGCGTCTTGCGCCCGTGGTTTGTGAACAATTTAGAAGTGTTTTGAAGGCCCTAGGCCCTATCATCTAGGAGCTATTGAACTTGAAAGCATTTGCCAGCTGTACGTTTTTCTCAATAATCGGCAGAAATACCTCATTGAAAATATTCGTGTAAAATCGCACGAGGTCATCACGCGCGGAGCATAGGCTCTGCGTCTTGCGGCCGTGGTTTGTGAACATTTTAGTAGTTGTTTGAAGGCCCTAGGCCCTATCATCTAGGAGCAATTGAACTTGAAAGCATTTGCCAGCTGTACGTTTTTCTCAATAATCGGCAGAAATACCTCATTGAAAATATTCGTGTAAAATCGCACGAGGTCATGACGCGCGAAGCATAGGATCTGCGTCTTGCGGCCGTGGTTTGTGAACATTTTAGAAGTGTTTTGAAGGCCCTAGGCCCTATCATCTAGGAGCAATTGAACTTGAAAGCATTTGCCAGCTGTACGTTTTTCTCAATAATCGGCAGAAATACCTCATTGAAAATATTCGTGTAAAATCGCACGAGGTCATGACGCGCGAAGCATAGGCTCTGCGTCTTGCGGTCGTGGTTTGTGAACATTTTAGAAGTGTTTTGAAGGCCCTAGGCCCTATCATCTACGAGCTATTGAACTTGAAAGCATTTGCCAGCTGTACGTTTTTCTCAATAATATGCAGAAATACCTCATTGGAAATATTCGTGTAAAATCGCACGAGGTCATGACGCGCGAAGCATAGGCTCTGCGTCTTGCGTCCGTGGTTTGTGAACATTTTAGAAGTGGTTTGAAGGCCCTAGGCCCTATCATCTAGGAGCAATTGAACTTGAAAGCATTTGCCAGCTGTACGTTTTTCTCAATAATCGGCAGAAATACCTCATTGAAAATATTCGTGTAAAATCGCACGAGGTCATGACGCGCGAAGCATAGGATCTGCGTCTTGCGGCCGTGGTTTGTGAACATTTTAGAAGTGTTTTGAAGGCCCTAGGCCCTATCATCTAGGAGCAATTGAACTTGAAAGCATTTGCCAGCTGTACGTTTTTCTCAATAATCGGCAGAAATACCTCATTGAAAATATTCGTGTAAAATCGCACAAGGTCATGACGCGCGAAGCATAGGCTCTGCGTCTTGCGGCCGTGGTTTGTGAACATTTTAGAAGTGTTTTGAAGGCCCTAGGCCCTATCATCTACGAGCTATTGAACTTGAAAGCATTTGCCAGCTGTACGTTTTTCTCAATAATCCGCAGAAATACCTCATTGAAAATATTCGTGTAAAATCGCACGAGGTCATGACGCGCGAAGCATAGGCTCTGCATCTTGCGGCCGTGGTTTGTGAACATTTTAGAAGGGGTTTGAAGGCCCTAGGCCCTATCATCTAGGAGCTATTGACCTTGAAAGCATTTGCCAGCTGTTCTTTTTTCTCAATAATCCGCAGAAATTCTTCATAAAAAATATTCGTGTAAAATCGCACGAGGTCATGACGCGTGAAACATAGGCTCTGCGTCTTGCGTCCGTGGTTTGTGAACAATTTAGAAGTGTTTTGAAGGCCCTAGGCCCTATCATCTAGGAGCTATTGAACTTGAAAGCATTTGCCAGCTGTACGTTTTTCTCAATAATCTGCAGATATACCTCATTGAAAATATTCGCGTAAAATCGCACGAGGTCATGACGCGCGAAGCATAGGCTCTGCGTCTTGCGGCCGTGGTTTGTGAACATTTTAGAAGTGGTTTGAAGGCCCTAGGCCCTATCATCTTGGAGCTATTGAACTTGAAAGCATTTGCCAGCTGTACGTTTTTCTCAATAATCCGCAGAAATACCTCATTGAAAATATTCGTGTAAAATCGCACGAGGTCATGACGCGTGAAACATAGGCTCTGCGTCTTGCGTCCGTGGTTTGTGAACAATTTAGAAGTGTTTTGAAGCTCCTAGGCCCTATCATCTAGGAGCTATTGAACTTGAAAGCATTTGCCAGCTGTACGTTTTTCTCAATAATCCGCAGATATAACTCATTGGAAATATTTGTGTAAAATCGCACAAGGTCATGACGCGCGAAGCACAGGCTCTGTGTCTTGCGCCCGTGGTTTGTGAACATTTTAGATGTGGTTTGAAGGCCCTAGGCTCTATCATCTAGGAGCAATTGAACTTGAAAGCATTTGCCAGCTGTACGTTTTTCTCAATAATCGGCAGAAATACCTCATTGAAAATATTCGTGTAAAATCGCACGAGGTCATGACGCGCGACGCATAGGCTCTGCGTCTTGCGTCCGTGGTTTGTCAACATTTTAGAAGTGGTTAGAAGGCCCTAGGCCCTATCATCTAGGAGCTATTGAACTTGAAAGCATTTGCCAGCTGTACGTTTTTCTCAATAATCGGCAGAAATACCTCATTGAAAATATTCGTGTAAAATCGCACGAGGTCATGACGCGCGAAGCATAGGCTCTGCGTCTTGCGTCCGTGGTTTGTGAACATTTTAGTAGTGGTTTGAAGGCCCTAGGCCCTATCATCTAGGTGCTATTGAACTTGAAAGCATTTGCCAGCTGTACTTTTTTCTCAATAATCGGCAGAAATACCTCATTGAAAATATTCGTGTAAAATCGCACGAGGTCATGACGCGCGAAGCATAGGCTCTGCGTCTTGCGCCCGTGGTTTGTGAACATTTTAGAAGTTGTTTGAAGGCCCTAGGCCCTATCATCTAGGAGCTATTGAACATGAAAGCATTTGCCAGCTGTACTTTTTTCTCAATAATCGGCAGAAATACCTCATTGAAAATATTCGTGTAAAATGGCACGAGGTCATGACGCGCGAAGAATAGGCTCTGCATCTTCCGCCCGTGGTTTGTGAACATTTTAGAAGTGGTTTGAAGGCCCTAGGCTCTATCATCTAGGAGCTATTGAACTTGAAAGCATTTGCCAGCTGTATGTTTTTCTCAATAATCTGCAGATATACCTCATTGAAAATATTCGCGTAATATCGCACGAGGTCATGACGCGCGAGGCATAGGCTCTGCATCTTGCGGCCGTGGTTTGTGAACATTTTAGAAGGGGTTTGAAGGCCCTAGGCCCTATCATCTAGGAGCTATTGACCTTGATAGCATTTGCCAGCTGTTCTTTTTTCTCAATAATCCGCAGAAATTCTTCATAAAAAATATTCGTGTAAAATCGCACGAGGTCATGACGCGTGAAACATAGGCTCTGCGTCTTGCGTCCGTGGTTTGTGAACAATTTAGAAGTGTTTTGAAGGCCCTAGGCCCTATCATCTAGGAGCTATTGAACTTGAAAGCATTTGCCAGCTGTACGTTTTTCTCAATAATCCGCAGAAATACCTCATTGAAAATATTTGTGTAAAATCGCACAAGGTCATGACGCGCGAAGCACAGGCTCTGTGTCTTGCGCCCGTGGTTTGTGAACATTTTAGTAGTGGTTTGAAGACCCTAGGCTCTATCATCTAGGAGCTATTGAACTTGAAAGCATTTGCCAGCTGTACGTTTTTCTCAATAATCTGCAGATATACCTCATTGAAAATATTCGCGTAAAATCGCACGAGGTCATGACGCGCGAAGCATAGGCTCTGCGTCTTGCGGCCGTGGTTTGTGAACATTTTAGAAGTGGTTTGAAGGCCCTAGGCCCTATCATCTTGGAGCTATTGAACTTGAAAGCATTTGCCAGCTGTACGTTTTTCTCAATAATCCGCAGAAATACCTCATTGAAAATATTCGTGTAAAATCGCACGAGGTCATGACGCGTGAAACATAGGCTCTGCGTCTTGCGCCCGTGGTTTCTGAACATTTCAGAAGTGGTTTGAAGGCCCTAGGTCCTATCATCTAGGAGCTATTGATCTTGATAGCATTTGCCAGCTGTATGTTTTTCTCAATAATCCGCAGATATACCTCATTGAAAATATTCGTGTAAAATCGCACGAGGTCATGACGCGCGAAACATTTGCTCTGCGTCTTGCGCCCGTGGTTTGTGAACAATTTAGAACTGGTTTGAAGGCCCTAGGCCCTATCATCTAGGAGCTATTGAACTTGAAAGCATTTGCCAGCTGTACGTTTTTCTCAATAATAGGCAGAAATACCTCATTGAAAATATTAGTGTAAAATCGCACGAGGTCATGACGCGCGAATCTTTGGCTCTGCGTCTTGTGCCTGTGGTTTGTGAACAATTTAGAAGTGGTTTGAAGGCCCTAGGCCGTATCATCTAGGAGCTATTGAACTTGAAAGCATTTGCCAGCTGTACGTTTTTCTCAATAATCGGCAGAAATACCTCATTGAAAATATTCGTGTAAAATCGCACGAGGTCATGACGCGCAAAGCATAGGCTCTTCGTCTTGCGGCCGTGGTTTGTGAACATTTTAGAAGTGGTTTGAAGGCCCTAGGCCCTGTCATCTAGGAGCTATTGATCTTGAAACCATTTGCCAGCTGTACGTTTTTCTCAATAATCGGCAGAAATACTTCTTTGATAATATTCGTGTAAAATCGCACAAGGTCATGACGCGCAAAGCATAGGCTCTGCGTCTTGTGCCCGTGGTTTGTGAAATATTTAGAAGTGGTTTCACGGCCCTAGGCCCTAACATCTAGGAGCAATTAATCTTGAAACCATTTGCCAGCTGTACGTTTTTCTCAATAATCGGCAGAAATACTTCTTTGATAATATTCGTGTAAAATCGCACAAGGTCATGACGCGCGAAGCATAGGCTCTTCGTCTTGCGCCCGTGGTTTGTGTAGAATTTAGAAGTGGTTTGAAGGCCCTAGGCCCTATCATCTAGGAGCTATTGATCTTGAAAGCATTTGCCGGCTGTACATTTTTCTCAATAATCCACAGAAATACCTCATTGGATATATTCGGGTAAAATCGCACGAGGTCATGACGCGCGAAGCATAGGCTCTGCGTCTTGCGCCCGTGGTTTGTGAACAATGTAGAAGTGGTTTGATGGCCTTAGGCCCTATCATCTAGGAGCTATTGAACTTGAAAGCATTTGCCAGCTGTACGTTTATCTCAGTAATCCCCAGAAATTCCTCATTGGAAATATTCGTGTAAAATCGCACATGGTCATGACGCGCGAAGCATAGGCTCTGCGTCTTGCGCCCGTGGATTGTGAACAATTGAGAAGTGGTTTGATGACCCTAGGCCCTATCATCTAAAAGCTATTGAACTTGAAAGCATTTGCCAGCTGTACGTTTTTCTCATTAATCGGCAGAAATACCTTGTTGGAACTCCTTGTGTAAAATCGCACGAGGTCATGACTTGCGAAGCATAGGCTCTGTGTCGTGCGCCCGTGGATTGTGAACAATTGAGAAGTGGTTTGATGACCCTAGGCCCTATCATCTAAAAGCTATTGAACTTGAAAGCATTTGCCAGCTGTACGTTTTTCTCATTAATCCGCAGAAATACCTCATTGAAAATATTCGTGTAAAATCGCACGAGGTCATGACGCTCGAAGCATAGACTCTGCGTTTTGCGCTCGTGGTTTGTGAACAATTTAGAAGTGGTTTGAAGGCCCTAGGCCCTATCATCTAGGAGCTATTGAACTTGAAAGCATTTGCCAGCTGTACGTTTTTCTCAATAATCCGCAGAAATACCTCATTGGAAATATTCGTGTAAAATCGCAGGAGGTCATGACGCGCGAAGCATAGGCTCATTGTCTTGCGCCCATGGTTTGTGAACAATTTAGAAGTGGTTTGAAAGCCCTCGGCCATATCATCTAGGAGCTATTGAACTTGAAAGCATTTGCCAGCTGTACGTTTTTCTTAATAATTGGCAGAAATACCTCATTGGAAATATTCGTGTAAAATCGCACAAGGTCATGACGCGCGAAGCATAGGCTCTGCGTCGTGCGCCCGTCGTTTGTGAACAATTTAGAAGTGGTTTGAAAGCCCTCGGCCCTATCATCTAGGAGCTATTGATCTTGAAAGCATTTGCCAGCTGTACGTTTTTCTCAATAATCAGCAGAAATACCTCATTGGAAATATTCGTGTAAAATCGCACGAGGTCATGACGCACGAAGCGTAGGCTCTGCGTCTTGTGCTTGTCTTTCGTGAACAATGTAGAAGTGGTTTGAAGGCCCTAGGCCCTATCATCTAGGAGCTATTGAACTTGAAAACATTTTCCAGCTGTACGTTTTTCTCAATAATCCACAGAAATACCTCATTGGAAATATTTGTGTAAAATCACACGAGGTCAGGACGCACGAAGTGTAGGCTCTGCGTCTTGTGCTTGTCATTCGTGAACAATGTAGAAGTGGTTTGATGGCCCTAGGCCCTATCATCTAGGAGCTATTGAACTTGAAAGCATTTGTTATCTGTATTTTTCAAATATCAGTTTAAATTCATAATTGGAAATATTTGTGTAAAATCGCACAAGGTAATAATGCACAAAACATAGGCTGTGCATCCTGTGGCCATTGTTTGTGTAATGTTACTTGCATTCACTCTGTTTAAGTGTTTGTAGCACCTTCTATAGGCCATTATGTGAATGTCACTTATTCCTGTTATTTCAGATGTTTGCATTCTCATTGGTTGTTTGAAGTCACATTGATTGCTAGTCACATTATAAGAGCAGCCATTTTCCCTCTTTCCCTGTTTGATCCAGAAGGAGGCGGTAATGCAACTAAAAAGAATGCCAACTGCTGTAAAACACCAACGAAGAAGAAGAATTTTCACTGTAAAACAAGCTAAAGAACAGCATGATTCAAGACCTCCTTTAATCTTGTTCCATCTGCCTTTGTGATCCTTGGAGAAGCTTTGTTTGTGAGTAGATTAATTCATCAATGTTTTCAGGAATTATTTCTGCTCATACTTCATTGTATTTCATGAAATTTGTATACCTCATTGGAAATATTTGTGTAAAATCGCACGAGGTCATGACGCACAAAGCGTAGGCTCTGCGTCTTGTGCTTGTCGTTCGTGAACAATATAGAAGTGGTTTGATGGCCCTAGGCCCTATCATCTAGGAGCTATTAAACTTACAGCTGGCAAATGCTTTCAAGTTCTTCTCAATAATCCGCAGAAATACCTCATTGAAAATATTCGTGTAAAATCGCACGAGGTCATGACGCGCGAAGCATAGGCTCTGCGTCTTGCGCCCGTGTTTTGTGAACAATTTAGAAGTGGTTTGAAGGCCCTAGGCCCTATCATATAGGAGATATTGAACTTGAATTGATTTGCCAGCTGTATGTTTTTCTCAATAATCCACAGAAATACCTCATTGAATATATTTGTGTAAAATCGCACGAGGTCATGACGCGCGAAGCATAGGCTCTGCGTCTTGCGCCCGTGGTTTGTGAAATATTTAGAAGTGGTTTGAAGGCCCTAAGCCCTAACATCTAACATCTCCACTGGCTACCTGTCGCCGCCAGGATCCGGTTCAAAACCCTGACCCTTGCCTACACTGCTGCCAACAGGACAGCCCCCATCTACCTGCAGGACATGATTCGCTTCTACGTGCCTGCTCGACCACTCCGCTCTGCAGAAGCAGGGCGCCTAGTAACCCCTCCCATCCGCCCAAAGGGATCACAGAGCTTTTCCACCCTAGCTCCCCAGTGGTGGAACGAACTTCCCGTCCCTCTCCGAACCTCCCCCTCATTACCCATCTTCCGCCGTGGCCTGAAGACTCATCTCTTCAGACTATACCTAGATTAACCACCACCATGCTGTATATTTCACTCTTTAATTAAAACCCCCCCCCCCCCCCCCCCCTTTTCATGTCACTTGTATTTGTCTTTGTCCTAATACTGTAGCTTATACTTCTGCCTAGTTGGCTTTGCAGAGGTTAGGTTAGAATAGTGTTCACTGTGTGAACTGTGTTTTTAGCTAGAAATAGCTGTACAAAATAAGTATTATACCTTTCTGAACCTGTGTTCAGCAGTTGCCTACGACCATGATATGCACTTTTTGTACGTCGCTTTGGATAAAAGCGTCTGCGAAATAAATGTAATGTAATGTAATCTAGGAGCTATTGAACTTGAAAGCATTTGCCAGATGTACGTTTTTCTCAATAATCGGCAGAAATTCCTCATTGATAATATTTGTGTAAAATCGCACAAGGTCATGACGCGCGAAGCATAGGCTCTGCGTCTTGCGCCCGTGGTTTCTGAACATTTCAGAAGTGGTTTGAAGGCCCTAGGTCCTATCATCTAGGAGCTATTGATCTTGATAGCATTTGCCAGCTGTATGTTTTTCTCAATAGTCCGCAGATATACCTCATTGAAAATATTCGTGTAAAATCGCACGAGGTCATGACGCGCGAAACATTTGCTCTGCGTCTTGCGCCCATGGTTTGTGAACAATTTAGAACTGGTTTGAAGGCCCTAGGCCCTATCATCTAGGAGCTATTGAACTTGAAAGCATTTGCCAGCTGTACGTTTTTCTCAATAATAGGCAGAAATACCTCATTGAAAATATTAGTGTAAAATCGCACGAGGTCATGACGCGCGAATCTTTGGCTCTGCGTCTTGTGCCCGTGGTTTGTGAACAATTTAGAAGTGGTTTGAAGGCCCTAGGCCGTATCATCTAGGAGCTATTGAACTTGAAAGCATTTGCCAGCTGTACGTTTTTCTCAATAATCGGCAGAAATACCTCATTGAAAATATTCGTGTAAAATCGCACGAGGTCATGACGCGCAAAGCATAAACTCTTCGTCTTGCGGCCGTGGTTTGTGAACATTTTAGAAGTGGTTTGAAGGCCCTAGGCCCTGTCATCTAGGAGCTATTGATCTTGAAACCATTTGCCAGCTGTACGTTTTTCTCAATAATCGGCAGAAATACTTCTTTGATAATATTCGTGTAAAATCGCACAAGGTCATGACGCGCAAAGCATAGGCTCTGCGTCTTGTGCCCGTGGTTTGTGAAATATTTAGAAGTGGTTTCACGGCCCTAGGCCCTAACATCTAGGAGCAATTAATCTTGAAACCATTTGCCAGCTGTACGTTTTTCTCAATAATCGGCAGAAATACTTCTTTGATAATATTCGTGTAAAATCGCACAAGGTCATGACGCGCGAAGCATAGGCTCTTCGTCTTGCGCCCGTGGTTTGTGTAGAATTTAGATGTGGTTTGAAGGCCCTAGGCCCTATCATCTAGGAGCTATTGATCTTGAAAGCATTTGCCAGCTGTATGTTTTTCTCAAAAAACCGTGGATATACCTCATTGAAAATATTCGTGTAAAATCGCACGAGGTCATCACGCGCGAAACATTGGCTCTGCGTTATGCGCCCGTGGTTTGTGAACAATTTAGAAGTGGTTTGAAGGCCCTAGGCCATATCATCTAGGAGCTATTGAACTTGAAAGCATTTGGCAGCTGTACGTTTTTCTCAATAATCGGCAGAAATACCTCTTTGAAAATATTCGTGTAAAATCACACGAGGTCATGACGCGCGATGCATTGGCTCTTCGTCTTGCGGCCGTGGTTTCTGAATATTTTAGAAGTGGTTTGAAGGCCCTAGGCCCTATCATCTAGGAGCAATTGATCTTGAAAGCATTTGCCAGCTGTATGTTTTTCTCAAAAATCCGCGGATATACCTCATTGAAAATATTCGTGTAAAATCGCACGAGGTCATGACGCGCGAAACATTGGCTCTGCGTCTTGTGCCCGTGGTTTGTCAACAATTAAGAAGTGGTTTGAAGGCCCTAGGCCCTATCATCTAGGAGCTATTGATCATGAAAGCATTTGCCAGCTGTACGTTTTTCTCAATAATCCGCAGAAATTCCTCTTTGAAAATATTCGTGTAAAATCGCACGAGGTCATGACGCGCGAAGCATAGGCTCTTCGTCTTGCGCCCGTGGTTTGTGTAGAATTTAGAAGTGGTTTGAAGGCCCTAGGCCCTATCATCTAGGAGCTATTGATCTTGAAAGCATTTGCCGGCTGTACATTTTTCTCAATAATCCACAGAAATACCTCATTGGATATATTCGGGTAAAATCGCACGAGGTCATGACGCGCGAAGCATAGGCTCTGCGTCTTGCGCCCGTGGTTTGTGAACAATGTAGAAGTGGTTTGATGGCCTTAGGCCCTATCATCTAGGAGCTATTGAACTTGAAAGCATTTGCCAGCTGTACGTTTATCTCAGTAATCCCCAGAAATTCCTCATTGGAAATATTCGTGTAAAATCGCACATGGTCATGACGCGCGAAGCATAGGCTCTGCGTCTTGCCCCCGTGTTTTGTGAAAAATTTAGGTGTAGTTTGATGGCCCTAGGCCCTATCATCTTGGAGCTTTTGAACTTGAAAGCATTTGCCAGCTGTACATTTTTCTCAATAATCCACAGAAATACCTCATTGGATATATTCGTGTAAAATCGCACGAGGTCATGACGCGCAAAGCATAGGCTCTGCGTCGTGCCCCCGTGTTTTGTGAACATTTTAGAAGTAATTTGATGGCCCTAGGCCCTATCATCTAGGAGCTATTGATCTTGAAAGCATTTGGCAGCTGTACGTTTTTCTCAAAAATCCGCGGATATACCTCATTTAAAATATTTGTGTAAAATCGCACGAGGTCATGACATGCGAAACATTGGCTCTGCGTCTTGTGCCCGTGGTTTGTGAACAATTTAGATGTGATTTGAAGGCCCTAGGCCATATCATCTAGGAGCTATTGAGCTTGAAAGCATTTGGCAGCTGTACGTTTTTCTCAATAATCGGCAGAAATTCCTCATTGAATATATTTGTGTAAAATCGCACGAGGTCATGACGCGCGAAACATTGGCTCTGCATCTTGCGCCCGTGGTTTGTGAACAATTTAGAAGTGGTTTCAAGGCCCTAGACCCTATCATCTAGGAGCTATTGATCTTGAAAGCATTTGCCAGCTGTATGTTTTTCTCAATAATCGGCAGAAATACCTCATTGAAAATATTTGTGTAAAATCGCACGAGGTCATGACGCGCGAAACATAGGCTCTGCATCTTGCGCCCGTGGTTTGTGTAGAATTTAGAAGTGGTTTGAAGGCCCTAGGCCCTATCATCTAGGAGCTATTGAACTTGAAAGCATTTGCCACCTGTATGTTTTTCTCAATAATCGGCAGAAATACCTCATTGAAAATATTCGTGTAAAATCGCACGAGGTCATGACGCGCGAAACATAGGCTCTGCATCTTGCGCCCGTGGTTTGTGTAGAATTTAGAAGTGGTTTGAAGGCCCTAGGCCCTATCGTCTAGGAGCTAATGAACTTGAAAGCATTTGCCAGCTGTTCGTTTTTCTCAATAATCGGCTGAAATACCTCATTGAAAATATTTGTGTAAAATCGAACGAGGTCATGACGCGCGAAGCATTGGCTCTTCATCTTGCGGCCGTGGTTTGTGAACATTTTAGAAGTGGTTTGAAGGCCCTAGGCCCTATCATCTAGGAGCTTTTGAACTTGAAAGCATTTGCCAGCTGTAAATTTTTCTCAATAATCGGCTGAAATACCTCATTGAAAATATTTGTGTAAAATCGAACGAGGTCATGACGCGCGAAGCATTGGCTCTTCATCTTGCGGCCGTGGTTTGTGAACATTTTAGAAGTGGTTTGAAGGCCCTAGGCCCTATCATCTAGGAGCTTTTGAACTTGAAAGCATTTGCCAGCTGTAAATTTTTCTCAATAATCCGCAGAAATACCTCATTGAAAATATTTGTGTAAAATTGCACAAGGTCAAGACGCGCGAAGCATAGGCTCTTCGTCTTGCGCCCGTGGTTTGTGAACAATTTAAAAGTGGTTTTATGACCCTAGGCCCTGTCATCTAGGAGCTATTGATCTTGAAAGCATTTGCCACCTGTATGTTTTTCTCAATAATCGGCAGAAATACCTCATTGATAATATTCGTGTAAAATCGCTCGAGGTCATGACGCGCGAAGCATAGGCTCTTCGTCTTGCGGCCGTGGTTTGTGAACATTTTAGAAGTGATTTGAAGGCCCTAGGCCCTATCATCTAGGAGCTATTGATCTTGAAAGCATTTGCCAACTGTATGTTTTTCTCAATATTCGGCAGAAATACCTCAGTGAAAATATTCGTGTAAAATCGCACAAGGTCATGACGCGCGAAACATAGGCTCTGCGTCTTGCGCCCGTGGTTTGTGAACAATTTAGAAGTGTTTTGAAGGCCCTAGGCCGTATCATCTAGGAGCTATTGATCTTGAAAGCATTTGCCAGCTGTATGTTTTTCTCAATAATCCGCAGAAATACCTCTTTGAAAATATTCGTATAAAATCGCACATGGTCATGACGCACGAAGCATAGGCTCTTTGTCTTGCGGCCGTGGTTTGTGAACATTTTAGAAGTGGTTTGAAGGCCCTAGGCCCTATCATCTAGGAGCTAATGATCTTGAAAGCATTTGCCAGCTGTACGTTTTTCTCAATAATCCGCAGACATACCTCTTTGAAAATATTCGTGTAAAATCGCACAAGGTCATGACGCGCGAAGCATAGGCTCTGCGTCTTGCGGCCGTGGTTTGTGAACATTTTAGAAGTGGTTTGAAGGCCCTAGGCCCTATCATCTAGGAGCTATTGATCGTGAAAGCATTTGCCAGCTGTACGTTTTTCTGAATAATCGGCAGACATACCTCTTTGAAAATATTCGTGTAAAATCGCACGAGGTCATGACGCGCGACGCATAGGCTCTTCGTCTTGCGGCCGTGGTTTATGAACATGTTAGAAGTGGTTTGAAGGCCCTAGGCCCTATTATCTAGGAGCTATTGATCTTGAAAGCATTTGCCAGCTGTATGTTTTTCTCAATAATCGGCAGAAATACCTCATTGAAAATATTCATGTAAAATCGCACGAGGTTATGACGCGCGAAGCATAGGCTCTTCGTCTTGCGCCCGTGTTTTGTGAACAATTTAGAAGTGATTTGAAGGCCCTAGGCCCTATCATCTAGGAGCTATTGAACTTGAAAGCATTTGCCAGCTGTATGTTTTTCTCAATAATCGGCAGAAATACCTCATTGAAAATATTCGTGTAAAATCGCACGAGGTCATGACACGCGAAACATAGGCTCTGCGTCTTGCCGCCGTGGTTTGTGAACATTTTAGAAGTGGTTTGACGTCCCTAGGCCCTATCATCTAGGAGCAATTGATCTTGAAAGCATTTGCCAGCTGTATGTTTTTCTCAATAATCCGCAGAAATACCTCTTTGAAAATATTCGTGTAAAATCGCACGAGGTCATGACGCGCGAAACATTGGCTCTGCGTCTTACGCCCGTGGTTTGTGAACAATTTAGAAGTGATTTGAAGGCCCTAGGCCCTATCATCTTGGAGCTATTGATCTTGAAAGCATTTGCCAGCTGTATGTTTTTCTCAATAATCGGCAGAAATACCTCATTGAAAATATTCGTGTAAAATCGCACGAGGTCATGACGCGCGAAACATTGGCTCTGCGTCTTGTGCCCGTGGTTTGTGAACAATTCAGAAGTGATTTGAAGGCCCTAGGCCCTATCATCTAGGAGCTATTGATCTTGAAAGCATTTGCCAGCTGTATGTTTTTCTGCAGATATACCTCATTGAATATATTCGTGTAAAATCGCACGAGGTCATGACGCGCGAAACTTTTGCTCTGCGTCTTGCGCCCGTGGTTTGTGAACAATTTAGAAGTGATTTGAAGGCCCTAGGCCCTATCATCTACGAGCTATTGATCTTGAAAGCATTTGCCAGCTGTATGTTTTTCTGCAGATATACCTCATTGAATATATTCGTGTAAAATCGCACGAGGTCATGACGCGCGAAACATTTGCTCTGCGTCTTGCGCCCGTGGTTTGTGAACAATTTAGAAGTGATTTGAAGGCCCTAGGCCCTATCATCTTGGAGCTATTGATCTTGAAAGCATTTGCTAGCTGTATGTTTTTCTCAATAATCGGCAAAAATACCTCACTGAAAATATTCATGTAAAATCGCACGAGGTCATGACGCGCGACACATAGGCTCTGCGTCTTGTGCCCGTGGTTTGTGAACAATTTAGAATTGTTTTGAAGGCCCTAGGCCGTATCATCTAGGAGCTATTGAACTTGAAAGCATTTGGCAGCTGCACATTTTTCTCAATAATCGGCAGAAATACCTCATTGAATATATTCGTGTAAAATCGCACGAGGTCATGACGCGCGAAGCGTAGGCTCTTCGTCTTGCGGCCGTGGTTTGTGAACAATTGAGAAGTGATTTGAAGGCCCTAGGCCCTATCATCTAGGAGCTATTGATCTTGAAAGCATTTGCCAGTTGTATGTTTTTCTCAATAATCGGCAGAAATACCTCATTGACAATATTCGTGTAAAATCGCACGAGGTCATGACGCGCGAAACATAGGCTCTGCGTCTTGCGCCCGTGGTTTCTGAACATTTTAGAAGTGGTTTGAAGGCCCTAGGCCCTATCATCTAGGACTATTGATCTTGAAAGCATTTGCCAGCTGTACGTTTTTCTCAATAATCGGCAGAAATACCTCTTTGAATATATTCGTGTATAATCGCACGAGGTCATGACGCGCGAAGCATAGGCTCTTCCTCTTGCGGCCGTGGTTTGTAAACAATTTAGAAGTGTTTTGAAGGCCCTAGGCCGTATCATCTAGGAGCTATCGAACTTGAAAGCATTTGCCAGCTGTACGTTTTTCTCAATAATCGGCAGAAATACCTCATTGAAAATATTTGTGTAAAATCGCACGAGGTCATGACGCGCAAAGCATAGGCTCTGCGTCTTGCGCCCGTGGTTTGTGAACAATTTAAAATTGTTTTGAAGGCCCTAGGCCGTATCATCTAGGAGCTATTGAACATGAAAGCATTTGGCAGCTGTACGTTTTTCTCAATAATCGGCAGAAATACCTCATTGAAAATATTCGTGTAAAATCGCACGAGGTCATGACGCGCGAAGCATAGGCTCTGCGTCTTGCGGCCGTGGTTTGTAAACAATTTAGAAGTGTTTTGAAGGCCCTAGGCCGTATCATCTAGGAGCTATTGAGCTTGAAAGCATTTGCCAGCTGTACGTTTTTCTCAATAATCGGCAGAAATTCAGCATTGAAAATATTCGCGTAAAATCGCACGAGGTCATGACGCGCGATGCATAGGCTCTGCGTCTTGCCCCTGTGGTTTGTGAATAATTTAGAAGTGTTTTGATGGCCCTAGGTCGTATCATCTAGGAGCTATTGAGCTTGAATGCATTTGGCAGCTGTACGTTTTTCTCAATAATCGGCAGAAATACCTCTTTGAAAATATTTGTGTAAAATCGCACGAGGTCATGACGCGCGAAGCATAGGCTCTTCGTCTTGCGCCCGTGGTTTGTGAACATTTTAGAAGTGGTTTGATGACCCTAGGCCCTATCATCTAGGAGCTATTGATCTTGAAAGCATTTGCCAGCTGTATGTTTTTCTCAATAATCCGCAGAAATACCTCATTGAAAATATTCGTGTAAAATTGCACAAGGTCATGACGCGCGAAACATAGGCTCTGCGTCTTGCCTCCGTGGTTTGTGAACATTTTAGAAGTGGTTTCAACGCCCTAGGCCCTATTATCTAGGAGCTATTGATCTTGAAAGCATTTGCCAGCTGTACGTTTTTCTCAATAATCCACAGAAATACCTCTTTGTTAATATTCGTGTAAAATCGCACGAGGTCATGACGCGCGAAGCATAGGCTCTGCGTCTTGCGGCCGTGGTTTGTGAACAGTTTTGAAGTGGTTTGAAGGCCCTAGGCCCTATCATCTAGGAGCAATTGATCTTGAAAGCATTTTCCAGCTGTATGTTTTTCTCATAAATCCGCGGATATACCTCATTGAATATATTCGTGTAAAATCGCACGAGGTCATGACGCGCGAAACATTGGCTCT
The DNA here is from genome assembly GCA_039654925.1 of Anguilla pacifica. NCBI lineage: Eukaryota > Metazoa > Chordata > Actinopteri > Anguilliformes > Anguillidae > Anguilla > Anguilla pacifica. The sequence goes on along the minus strand of CM077296.1, from coordinate 20,756,583 downwards.
GCGTCTTGTGCCCGTGGTTTGTGAACAATTTAGAAGTGATTTGAAGGCCCTAGGCCCTATCATCTAGGAGCTATTGATCTTGAAAGCATTTGCCAGCTGTACGTTTTTCTCAATAATCCACAGAAATACCTCTTTGTTAATATTCGTGTAAAATCGCACGAGGTCATGACGCGCGAAGCATGGGCTCTTCGTCTTGCGGCCGTGGTTTGTCAACAGTTTTGAAGTGGTTTGAAGGCCCTAGGCCCTATCATTTAGGAGCAATTGATCTTGAAAGCATTTTCCAGCTGTATGTTTTTCTCATAAATCCGCGGATATACCTCATTGAATATATTCGTGTAAAATCGCACGAGGTCATGACGCGCGAAACATTGGCTCTGCGTCTTGTGCCCGTGGTTTGTGAACAATTTAGAAGTGATTTGAAGGCCCTAGGCCCTATCATCTAGGAGCTATTGATCTTGAAAGCATTTGCTAGCTGTACATTTTTCTCAATAATCGGCAGAATTCCCTCATTGAAAATATTTGTGTAAAATCGCACGAGGTCATGACGCGCGAAGCATAGGCTCTTCGTCTTGTGCCCGTGGTTTGTGAACAATTTAGAAGTGTTTTGAAGGCCCTAGGCCCTATCATCTAGAAGCTATTGATCTTGAAAGCATTTGGCAGCTGTACGTTTTTCTCAATAATCGGCAGAAATACCTCATTGAAAATATTCGTGTAAAATCGCATGAGGTCATGACGCGCGAAGCATAGGCTCTTCGTCTTGCTGCCGTGGTTTGTGAACTTTTTAGAAGTGGTTTGAAGGCCCTAGGCCCTATCATCTAGGAGCTATTGATCTTGAAAGCATTTGCCAGCTGTATGTTTTTCTCAATAATCGGCAGAAATACCTCATTGAAAATATTCGTGTAAAATCGCACGAGGTCATGACGCGCGAAGCATTGGTTCTTCGTCTTGCGGCCGTGGTTTGTGAACATTTTAGAAGTGGTTTGAAGGCCGTAGGCCCTATCATCTAGGAGCAATTGATCTTGAAAGCATTTGCCAGCTGTACGTTTTTCTCAATAATCGGCAGAAATACCTCATTGAAAATATTCGTGTAAAATCGCACGAGGTCATGACGCGCGAAACATAGACTCTGCGTCTTGCGGCCGTGGTTTGTGAACATTTTAGAAGTGGTTTGAAGGCCCTAGGCCGTATCATCTAGGAGGTATTCAACTTGAAAGCATTTGGCAGCTGTATGTTTTTCTCAACCATCGGCCGAAATACCTCATTGAAAATATTCGTGTAAAATCGCACGAGGTCATGACGCGCGAAGCATTGGCTCTTCATCTTGCGGCCGTGGTTTGTGAACAATTTAGTAGTGTTTTGAAGGCCCTAGGCCGTATCATCTAGGAGCTATTGATCTTGAAAGCATTTGCCAGCTGTATGTTTTTTTCAATAATCGGCAGAAATACCTCATTGAAAATATTAGTCTAAAATCGCACGAGGTCATGACGCGCGAAACATAGGCTCTGCATCTTGCGCCCGTGGTTTGTGAACATTTTAGAAGTGGTTTGAAGGCCCTAGGCCCTATCATCTAGGAGCTATTGATCTTGAAAGCGTTTGCCAGCTGTATGTTTTTCTCAATAATCGGCAGAAATACCTCTTTGAAAATATTCGTGTAAAATCGCACGAGGTCATGACGCGCGAAGCATAGGCTCTTTGTCTTGCGGCCGTGGTTTGTGAACATTTTAGAAGTGGTTTGAAGGCCCTAGGCCCTATCATCTAGGAGCAATTGATCTTGAAAGCATTTTCCAGCTGTATGTTTTTCTCAAAAATCCGCGGATTTACCTCATTGAAAATATTCGTGTAAAATCGCACGAGGTCATGACGCGCGAAACATTGGCTCTGCGTCTTGTGCCCGTGGTTTGTGAACAATTTCGAAGTGATTTGACGGCCCTAGGCCCTATCATCTAGGAGCTATTGATCTTGTAAGCATTTGCCAGCTGTATGTTTTTCTCAATAATCGGCAGAAATACCTCTTTAAAAATATTCGTGTAAAATCGCACGAGGTCATGACGCGCGAAACATTGGCTCTGCGTCTTGTGCCCGTGGTTTGTGAACAATTTAGAAGTGATTTGAAGGCCCTAGGCCCTATCATCTAGGAGCTATTGAGCTTGAAAGCATTTGCCAGCTGTACGTTTTTCTCAATAATCGGCAGAAATGCCTCTTTGAAAATATTCGTGTATAATCGCACGAGGTCATGACGCGCGAAACATGGGCTCTACGTCTTGCCGCCGTGGTTTGTGATCATTTTAGAAGTGGTTTGAAGGCCCTAGGCCCTATCATCTAGGAGCAATTGATCTTGAAAGCATTTGCCAGCTGTATGTTTTTCTCAAAAATCCGCGGATATACCTCATTGACAATATTTGTGTAAAATCGCACAAGGTCATGACGCGCGAAACATTGGCTCTGCGTCTTGTGCCCGTGGTTTGTGAACATTTTAGAAGTGGTTTGAAGGCCCTAGGCCGTATCATCTAGGAGCTATTGAACTTGAAAGCACTTGGCAGCTGTACGTTTTTCTCAATAATCGGCAGAAATACCTCATTGAAAATATTCGTGTAAAATCGCACGAGGTCATGACGCACGAAGCATAGGCTCTTCGTCTTGCAGACGTGGTTTGTGAACATTTTAGATGTTGTTTTTTAGGTCGTAGGACCCAACATCTAGGACCTATTGAACTTGAAAGCATTTGCCAGCTGTACGTTTTTCTCAATAATCGGCAGAGATACCTCATTGAATATATTTGTGTTAAATCGCACGAGGTCATGACGCACAAAGCATAGGGTCTGCGTCTTGCGGCCGTGGTTTGTGAACATTTTAGAAGTGGTTTGATGGCCCCAGGCCCTATCATCTAGGAGCTATTCAACTTGAAAGCATTTGCCAGCTGTACGTTTTTCTCAATAATCCGCAGAAATACCTCATTGAAAATATTCGTGTAAAATCGCACGAGGTCATGACGCGCGAAGCATAGGCTCTTCGTCTTGCCGCCGTGGTTTGTGAACATTTTCGAAGTGGTTTGAAGGCCCTAGGCACTATCATCTAGGAGCTATTGATCTTGAAAGCATTTGCCAGCTGTACGTTTTTCTCAATAATCGGCTGAAATACCTCTTTGAAAATATTCGTGTAAAATTGCACGAGGTCATGACGCGCTAAACATAGGCTCTGCATCTTGCGCCCGTGGTTTGTGAACAATTTAGAATTGTTTTGAAGGCCCTAGGCCCTATTATCTAGGAGCTATTGATCTTGAAAGCATTTGCCAGCTGTATGTTTTTCTCAATAATCGGCAGAAATCCCTCATTGAAAATATTTGTGTAAAATCGCACGAGGTCATGACGCGCGAAGCATAGGCTCTGCGTCTTGCGCCCGTGGTTTGTCAACAATTTAGAAGTGTTTTGAAGGCCCTAGGCCGTATCATCTAGGAGCTATTGAGCTTGAAAGCATTTGGCAGCTGTACAATTTTCTCAATTATCCTCAGAAATACCTCATTGAAAATATTCGTGTAAAATCGCACGAGGTCATGACGCGCGAAGCATAGGCTCTTCCTCTTGCGACCGTGGTTTGTGAACATTTTAGAAGTGGTTTGAAGGCCCTAGGCCGTATCATCTAGGAGCTATTGAACTTGAAAGCATTTGGCAGCTGTACGTTTTTCTCAATAATCCGCAGAAATACCTCTTTGAAAATATTCGTGTAAAATCGCAAAAGGTCATGACGCGCGAAGCATATGCTCTTCGTCTTGCGGCCGTGGTTTGTGAACATTTTAGAAGTGGTTTGAAGGCCCTAGGCCCTATCCTCTAGGAGCTATTGATCTTGAAAGCATTTGCCAGCTGTATGTTTTTCTCAATAATCGGCAGAAATACCTCATTGAAAATATTCGTGTAAAATCGCACGAGGTCATGACGCGCGAAACATTGGCTCTGCGTCTTGTGCCCGTGGTTTGTGAACAATTCAGAAGTGATTTGAAGGCCCTAGGCCCTATCATCTAGGAGCTATTGATCTTGAAAGAATTTGCCAGCTGTATGTTTTTCTCAATAATCGGCAGAAATACCTCATTGAAAATATTCGTGTAAAATCGCACGGGGTCATGACGCGCGAAACATAGGCTCTGCGTCTTGCGCCCGTGGTTTGTGAACAATTTTGAAGTGTTTTGAAGGCCCTAGGCCCTATCATCTAGGAGCTATTGATCTTGAAAGCATGTGCCAGCTGTATGTTTTTCTCAATAATCGGCAGAAATACCTCATTGAAAATATTCGTGTAAAATCGCACGAGGTCATGACGCGCGAAACATAGGCTCTGCGTCTTGCGGCCGTGGTTTGTGAACATTTTAGAAGTGGTTTGAAGGCCCTAGGCCCTATCATCTAGGAGCTATTGATCTTGAAAGCATTTGCCCGCTGTACGTTTTTCTCAATAATCGGCAGAATTACCTCTTTGAAAATATTCGTGTAAAATCACACGAGGTCATGACGCGCGAAGCATTGGCTCTTCGTCTTGCGGCCGTGGTGTGTGAACATTTTAGAAGTGGTTTGAAGGCCCTAGGCCCTATCATCTAGGAGCAATTGATCTTGAAAGCATTTGCCAGCTGTATGTTTTTCTCAAAAATCCGCGGATATACCTCATTGAAAATATTCGTGTAAAATCGCACGAGGTCATGACGCGCGAAGCATAGGCTCTTCGTCTTGCGGCCGTGGTTTGTGAACATTTTAGAAGTGGTTTGAAGGCCCTAGGCCCTATCATCTAGGAGATATTGATCTTGAAAGCATTTGCCAGCTGTACGTTTTTCTCAATAATCCGCAGAAATACCTCTTTGAAAATATTCGTGTAAAATCGCACAAGGTCATGACGCGCGAAGCATAGGCTCTTCGTCTTGCGGCCGTGGTTTGTGAACATTTTATAAGTGGTTTGAAGGCCCTAGGCCCTATCATCTAGGAGCTATTGATCTTGAAAGCATTTGCCAGCTGTATGTTTTTCTCAATAATCGGCAGAAATACCTCTTTGAAAATATTTGTGTAAAATCGCACGAGGTCATGACGCGCGAAGCATAAGCTCTTCGTCTTGCGGCCGTGGTTTGTGAACATTTTAGAAGTGATTTGAAGGCCCTAGGCCCTATCATCTAGGAGCTATTGATCTTGAAAGCATGTGCCAGCTATATGTTTTTCTCAATAATCGGCAGAAATACCTCATTGAAAATATTCGTGTAAAATCGCACGAGGTCATGACGCGCGACACATTGGCTCTGCGTCTTGTGCCCGTGGTTTGTGAACAATTTAGAAGTGGTTTGAAGGCCCTAGGCCCTATCATCTAGGAGCTATTGAACTTGAAAGCATTTGCCAGCTGTATGTTTTTCTCAATAATCGGCAGAAATACCTCATTGAATATATTCGTGTAATATCGCACAGGTCATGACGCGCGAATCATAGGCTCTTCGTCTTGCGGCCGTGGTTTGTGAACAATTTAGAATTGTTTTGAAAGCCCTAGGCCGTATCATCTATGAGCTATTGAACTTGAAAGCATTTGGCAGCTGTACTTTTTTCTCAATAATCGGCAGAAATACCTCATTGATAATATTCGTGTAAAATCTCACAAGGTCATGACGCGCGAATCATAGGCTCTTCGTCTTGCGGCCGTGGTTTGTGAACATTTTAGAAGTGGTTTGAAGGCCCTAGGTCCTATCATCTAGGAGCTATTGATCTTTAAAGCATTTGCCAGCTGTATGTTTTTTTCAATAATCCGCAGATATACCTCATTGAAAATATTCATGCAAAATCGCACGAGGTCATGACGCGCGAAGCATAGGCTCTTCGTCTTGCGGCCGTGGTTTGTGAACATTTTAGAAGTGGTTTGAAGGCCCTAGGCCCTATCATCTAGGAGCTATTGATCTTGTAAGCTTTTGCCGGCTGTATGTTTTTCTCAATAATCCGCAGTTATACCTCATTGAAAATATTCGTGTAAAATCGCACGAGGTCATGACGCGCGAAGCATAGGCTCTTCTTCTTGCGGCCGTGGTTTGTGAACATTTTAGAAGTGATTCGAAGGCCCTAGGAGCTATTGATCTTGAAAGCATTTGCCAGCTGTATGTTTTTCTTAATAATCGGCAGAAATACCTCTTTGAAAATATTCGTGTAAAATCGCACGAGGTCATGAGGCGCGAAGCATAGGCTCTTCGTCTTGCGGCCGTGGTTTGTGAACATTTTAGAAGTGATTTGAAGGCCCTAGGCCCTATCATCTAGGAGCTATTGATCTTGAAAGCATGTGCCAGCTGTATGTTTTTCTCAATAATCGGCAGAAATACCTCATTGAAAATATTTGTGTAAAATCGCACGAGGTCATGACGCGCGAAGCTTAGGCTCTTCGTCTTGCGGCCGTGGTTTGTGAACATTTTAGAAGTGGTTTGAAGGCCCTAGGCCCTATCATCTAGGAGCTATTGATCTTGAAAGCATTTGCCAGCTGTATGTTTTTCGCAATAATCGCCAGAAATACCTCATTGAATATATTCGTGTAAAATCGCACGAGGTCATGACGCGCGAAACATAGGCTCTGCGTCTTGCGCCCGTGGTTTGTGAACAATTTAGAAGTGTTTTGAAGGCCCTAGGTCGTATCATCTAGGAGCTATTGAACTTGAAAGCATTTGCCAGCTGTATGTTTTTCTCAATAATCGGCAGAAATACCTCATTGAAAATATTCATGTAAAATCGCACAAGGTCATGAAGCGCGAAGCATAGGCTCTTCGTCTTGCGGCCGTGGTTTGTGAACAATTAAGAAGTGATTTGAAGGCCCTAGGCCCTATCATCTAGGAGCTATTGATCTTGAAAGCATTTGCCAGCTGTATGTTTTTCTCAATAATCCGCAGAAATACCTCATTGAAAATATTTGTGTAAAATCGCACGAGGTCATGACGCGCGAAGCATAGGCTCTGCGTCTTGCGCCCGTGGTTTGTGAACAATTTAGATGTGGTTTGTAGACCCTAGGCCCTATCATCTAGGAGCTATTGAACTTGAAAGCATTCGCCCACTGTACGTTTTTCTCAATAATCGGCAGACATACCTCATTGGAAATATTCGTGTATATTCGCACGAGGTCATGACGCGCGATGCATAGGCTCTGTGTCTTGCGCCCGTGGTTTGTGAACTTTTTAGAATTGGTTTGAAGGCCCTAGGCCCTATCATCTAGGAGCTATTGATCTGGAAAGCATTTGCCAGCTGTATGTTTTTCTCAATAATCCGCTGAAATACCTCATTGAAAATATTCGAGTAAAATCGCAAGAGGTCATGACGTGCGAAGCATAGGCCCTTCGTCTTGTGGCCGTGGTTTGTGAACATTTTAGAAGTGATTTGAAGGCCCTAGGCCCTATCATCTAGGAGCTATTGAACTTGAAAGCATTTGCCACCTTTACGTTTTTCTCAATAATCGGCGGAATTCCCTCATTGAAAATATTCGTGTAAAATCGCAAGAGGTCATGAGGCGCGAAGCATAGGCTCTTCGTCTTGCGGCCGTGGTTTGTGAACATTTTAGAACTGATTTGAAGGCCCTAGGCCCTATCATCTAGGAGCTATTGATCTTGAAAGCATTTGCCAGCTGTATGTTTTTCTCATTAATCGGCAGAAATACCTCATTGAAAATATTCGTGTAAAATCGCACGAGGTCATGATGCGCGAAACATAGGCTCTGCGTCTTGCGCCCGTGGTTTGTGAACAATTTAGAAGTGGTTTGAATGCCCTAGGCCCTATCATCTAGGAGCTATTGATCTTGAAAGCATTTGCCAGCTATATGTTTTTCTCAAAAATCCGCGGATATACCTCTTTGAAAATATTTGTGTAAAATCGCACGAGGTCATGACGCGCGAAACATTGGCTCTGCGTCTTGTGCCCGTGGTTTGTGAACAATTTAGAAGTGATTTCAAGGCCCTAGGCCCTATCATCTAGGAGCTATTGATCTTGAAAGCATTTGCCAGCTGTATGTTTTTTCTCTAAAATTCGCGGATATACCTCATTGAAAATATTCGTGTAAAATCGCACGAGGTCATGACACGCGAAGCATAGGCTCTCTGTCTTGCCGCCGTGGTTTGTGAACATTTTAGAAGTGATTTGAAGGCCCTAGGCCCTATCATCTAGGAGCAATTGATCTTGAAAGCATTTGCCAGCTGTATGTTTTTCTCAAATATCCGCGGATATACCTCATTGAAAATATTCGTGTAAAATCGCACGAGGTCATGACGCGCGAAACATTGGCTCTGCGTCTTGTGCCCGTGGTTTGTGAACAATTTAGAAGTGATTTGAAGGCCCTAGGCCCTATCATCTAGGAGCTATTGATCTTGAAAGCATTTGCCAGCTGTATGTTTTTCTCAATAATCGGCAGAAATACCTCTTTGAAAAAATTTGTGTAAAATCGCACGAGGTCATGACACGCGAAGCATAGGCTCTTCGTCTTGCGGCCGTGGTTTGTGAACATTTTAGAAGTGGTTTGAAGGCCCTAGGCCCTATCATCTAGGAGTAATTGATCTTGAAAGCATTTGCCAGCTGTATGTTTTTCTCAAAAATTCTCGGATATACCTCATTGAAAATATTCGTGTAAAATCGCACGAGGTCATGACGCGCGAAGCATAGGCTCTGCGTCTTGCGCCCTTAATTTGTGAAATATTTAGAAGTGGTTTGAAGGCCCTAGGCCCTAACATCTAGGAGCAATTGAACTTGAAAGCATTTGCCAGCTGTATGTTATTCTCAATAATCGGCAGAAATACCTCATTGAAAATATTTGTGTAAAATCGCACGAGGTCATGACGCGCGAAACATAGGCTCTGCGTCTTGCGCCCGTGGTTTGTGAACAATTTAGGACTGTTTTGAAGGCCCTAGGCCCTATCATCTAGGAGCTATTGAGCTTGAAAGCATTTGGCAGCTGTACGTTTTTCTCAATAATCGGCAGAAATACCTCATTGAAAATATTCGTGTAAAATCGCACGAGGTCATGACGCACGAAGCATAGGCTCTTCGTCTTGCGGCCGTGGTTTGTGAACATTTTAGAAGTGGTTTGAAGGCCCTAGGCCCTATCATCTAGGAGCTATTGATCTTCAAAGCATTTGCCAGCTGTATGTTTTTCTCAATAATCCGCAGGAATACCTCATTGAAAATATTTGTGTAAAATCGCACGAGGTCATGACGCGCGAAACATAGGCTCTGCGTCTTGCGCCCGTGGTTTGTGAAATATTTTGAAGTGGTTTGAAGGCCCTAGGCCCTAACATCTAGGAGCAATTGAACTTGAAAGCATTTGCCAGCTGTACGTTTTTCTCATTAATCGGCAGATATACCTCATTGAAAATATTTGTGTAAAATCACACGAGGTCATGACGCGCGAAACATTTGCTCTGCGTCTTGCGCCCGTGGTTTGTGAACAATCTAGAAGTGATTTGAAGGCCCTAGGCCCTATCATCTAGGAGCAATTGAACTTGAAAGCATTTGCCAGCTGTACGTTTTTCTCATTAATCGGCAGATATACCTCTTTGTTAATATTCGTGTAAAATCGCATGAGGTCATGACGCGCGAAGCATAGGCTCTTCGTCTTGCGGCCGTGGTTTGTGAACATTTTAGAAGTGGTTTGATGGCCCTAGGCCCAATTATCTAGGAGCTATTGATCTTGAACGCAATTGCCAGCTGTATGTTTTTCTCAATTATCCGCAGAAATACCTCATTGAAAATATTCGTGTAAAATCGCACGAGGTCATGACGCGCGAAACATTTTCTCTGCGTCTTGCGCCCGTGGTTTGTGAACAATTTAGAATTGGTTTGAAGGCCCTAGGCCCTATCATCCAGGAGCTATTGATCTTGAAAGCATTTGCCTGCTGTATGTTTTTCTCAATAATCCGCAGCAATACCTCATTGAAAATATTTGTGTAAAATCGCACGAGGTCATGACGCGCGAAGCATAGGCTCTGCGTCTTGCGCCCGTGGTTTGTGAAATATTTAGAAGTGGTTTGAAGGCCCTAGGCCCTATCATCCAGGAGCTATTGAACTTGAAAGCATTTGCCAGCTGTATGTTTTTCTCAAAAATCCGCGGATATACCTCATTGAAAATATTTGTGTAAAATCGCACGAGGTCATGACGCGCGAAACATAGGCTCTGCGTCTTGTGCCCGTGGTTTGTGAACAATTTAGAAGTGATTTGAAGGCCCTAGGCCCTATCATCTAGGAGCTATTGATCTTGAAAGCATTTGCCAGCTGTATGTTTTTCTCAATAATCGGCAGAAATACCTCATTGAAAATATTTGTGTAAAATCGCACGAGGTCATGACACGCGAAACATAGGCTCTGCGTCTTGCGCCCGTGGTTTGTGAACAATTTAGGACTGTTTTGAAGGCCCTAGGCCCTAACATCTAGGAGCAATTGATCTTGAACGCAATTGCCAGCTGTACGTTTTTCTCAATTATCCGCAGAAATACCTCATTGAAAATATTCGTGTAAAATCGCACGAGGTCATGACGCGCGAAACATTTTCTCTGCGTCTTGCGCCCGTGGTTTGTGAACAATTTAGAAGTGGTTTGAAGGCCCTAGGCCCTATCATCCAGGAGCTATTGATCTTGAAAGCATTTGCCTGCTGTATGTTTTTCTCAATAATCCGCAGCAATACCTCATTGAAAATATTTGTGTAAAATCGCACGAGGTCATGACGCGCGAAGCATAGGCTCTGCGTCTTGCGCCCGTGGTTTGTGAAATATTTAGAAGTGGTTTGAAGGCCCTAGGCCCTATCATCCAGGAGCTATTGAACTTGAAAGCATTTGCCTGCTGTATGTTTTTCTCAATAATCCGCAGCAATACCTCATTGAAAATATTTGTGTAAAATCGCACGAGGTCATGACGCGCGAATCATAGGCTCTTCGTCTTGCGGCCGTGGTTTATGAACATTTTAGAAGTGGTTTGAAGGCCCTAGGCCCTATCATCTAGGAGCTATTGATCTTGAAAGCATTTGCCAGCTGTATGTTTTTCTCAATTATCCGCAGAAATACCTCATTGAATATATTCGTGTAAAATCGCACGAGGTCATGACGCGCGAAGCATAGGCTCTTCGTCTTGCGGTCGTGGTTTGTGTAGAATTTAGAAGTGGTTTGAAGGCCCTAGGCCCTATCGTCTAGGAGCTAATGAACTTGAAAGCATTTGCCAGCTGTACGTTTTTCTCAATAATCGGCAGATATAACTCATTGAAAATATTCGTGTAAAATCGCACGAGGTCATGACGCGCGAATCATAGGCTCTGCGTTTTGCGCCCGTGGTTTGTGAACAATTTAGAAGTGTTTTGAAGGCCCTAGGCCTTATCATCTAGGAGCTATTGAACTTGAAAGCATTTGGCAGCTGTACGTTTTTCTCAATAATCGGCAGAAATACCTCATTGATAATATTCGTGTAAAATCGCACGAGGTCATGACGCGCGAAGCATGGGCTCTTCGTCTTGCGGCCGTGGTTTGTGAACATTTTAGAAGTGGTTTGAAGGCCCTAGGCCCTATCATCTAGGAGCTATTGATCTTGAAAGCATTTGCCAGCTGTACGTTTTTCTCAATAATCGGCAGAAATTCCTCATTGAAAATATTCGTGTAAAATCGCACGAGGTCATGACGCGCGAAGCATAGGCTCTGCGTCTTGCGCCCGTGGTTTGTGAACATTTTAGAAGTGGTTTGAAGACCCTAGGCCCTATCATCTAAGAGCGATTGAACTTGAAAGCATTTGCCAGCTTTATGTTTTTCTCAATAATCGGCAGAAATACCTCTTTGAAAATATTCATGTAAAATCGCACGAAGTCATGAAGCGCGAAGCATAGGCTCTTCGTCTTGCGGCCGTGGTTTGTGAACATTTTAGAAGTGGTTTGAAGGCCCTAGGCCCTATCATCTAGGAGCTATTGATCTGGAAAGCATTTGCCAGCTGTATGTTTTTCTCAATAATCCGCTGAAATACCTCATTGAAAATATTCGAGTAAAATCGCAAGAGGTCATGACGTGCGAAGCATAGGCCCTTCGTCTTGTGGCCGTGGTTTGTGAACATTTTAGAAGTGATTTGAAGGCCCTAGGCCCTATCATCTAGGAGCTATTGAACTTGAAAGCATTTGCCACCTTTACGTTTTTCTCAATAATCGGCAGAAATACCTCATTGAAAATATTCGTGTAAAATCGCAAGAGGTCATGATGCGCGAAACATAGGCTTTGCGTCTTGCGGCCGTGGTTTGTGAACAATTTAGAACTGATTTGAAGGCCCTAGGCCCTATCATCTAGGAGCTATTGATCTTGAAAGCATTTGCCAGCTGTACGTTTTACTCAATAATCCCCAGAAATACCTCTTTCAAAAAATTCGTGTAAAATCGCACGAGGTCATGACACGCGAAGCATAGGCTCTTCGTCTTGCGGCCGTGGTTTGTGAACATTTTAGAAGTGGTTTGAAGGCACCTAGGCCCTATCATCTAGGAGCTATTGATCTTGAAAGCATTTGCCAGCTATATGTTTTTCTCAAAAATCCGCGGATATACCTCTTTGAAAATATTTGTGTAAAATCGCACGAGGTCATGACGCGCGAAACATTGGCTCTGCGTCTTGTGCCCGTGGTTTGTGAACAATTTAGAAGTGATTTCAAGGCCCTAGGCCCTATCATCTAGGAGCTATTGATCTTGAAAGCATTTGCCAGCTGTATGTTTTTTCTCTAAAATTCGCGGATATACCTCATTGAAAATATTCGTGTAAAATCGCACGAGGTCATGACACGCGAAGCATAGGCTCTCCGTCTTGCCGCCGTGGTTTGTGAACATTTTAGAAGTGATTTGAAGGCCCTAGGCCCTATCATCTAGGAGCAATTGATCTTGAACGCAATTGCCAGCTGTATGTTTTTCTCAAAAATTCTCGGATATACCTCATTGAAAATATTCGTGTAAAATCGCACGAGGTCATGACGCGCGAAGCATAGGCTCTGCGTCTTGCGCCCTTGGTTTGTGAAATATTTAGAAGTGGTTTGAAGGCCCTAGGCCCTATCATCTAGGAGCAATTGATCTTGAAAGCATTTGCCTGCTGTATGTTTTTCTCAATAATCGGCAGATATACCTCATTGAAAATATTTGTGTAAAATCGCACGAGGTCATGACGCGCGAAACATAGGCTCTGCGTCTTGCGCCCGTGGTTTGTGAAATATTTTGAAGTGGTTTGAAGGCCCTAGGCCCTAACATCTAGGAGCAATTGAACTTGAAAGCATTTGCCAGCTGTACGTTTTTCTCATTAATCGGCAGATATACCTCATTGAAAATATTTGTGTAAAATCACACGAGGTCATGACGCGCGAAACATTTGCTCTGCGTCTTGCGCCCGTGGTTTGTGAACAATCTAGAAGTGATTTGAAGGCCCTAGGCCCTATCATCTAGGAGCAATTGAACTTGAAAGCATTTGCCAGCTGTACGTTTTTCTCATTAATCGGCAGATATACCTCTTTGTTAATATTCGTGTAAAATCGCATGAGGTCATGACGCGCGAAGCATAGGCTCTTCGTCTTGCGGCCGTGGTTTGTGAACATTTTAGAAGTGGTTTGATGGCCCTAGGCCCAATTATCTAGGAGCTATTGATCTTGAACGCAATTGCCAGCTGTATGTTTTTCTCAATTATCCGCAGAAATACCTCATTGAAAATATTCGTGTAAAATCGCACGAGGTCATGACGCGCGAAACATTTTCTCTGCGTCTTGCGCCCGTGGTTTGTGAACAATTTAGAATTGGTTTGAAGGCCCTAGGCCCTATCATCCAGGAGCTATTGATCTTGAAAGCATTTGCCTGCTGTATGTTTTTCTCAATAATCCGCAGCAATACCTCATTGAAAATATTTGTGTAAAATCGCACGAGGTCATGACGCGCGAAGCATAGGCTCTGCGTCTTGCGCCCGTGGTTTGTGAAATATTTAGAAGTGGTTTGAAGGCCCTAGGCCCTATCATCCAGGAGCTATTGAACTTGAAAGCATTTGCCAGCTGTATGTTTTTCTCAAAAATCCGCGGATATACCTCATTGAAAATATTTGTGTAAAATCGCACGAGGTCATGACGCGCGAAACATAGGCTCTGCGTCTTGTGCCCGTGGTTTGTGAACAATTTAGAAGTGATTTGAAGGCCCTAGGCCCTATCATCTAGGAGCTATTGATCTTGAAAGCATTTGCCAGCTGTATGTTTTTCTCAATAATCGGCAGAAATACCTCATTGAAAATATTTGTGTAAAATCGCACGAGGTCATGACACGCGAAACATAGGCTCTGCGTCTTGCGCCCGTGGTTTGTGAACAATTTAGGACTGTTTTGAAGGCCCTAGGCCCTAACATCTAGGAGCAATTGATCTTGAACGCAATTGCCAGCTGTACGTTTTTCTCAATTATCCGCAGAAATACCTCATTGAAAATATTCGTGTAAAATCGCACGAGGTCATGACGCGCGAAACATTTTCTCTGCGTCTTGCGCCCGTGGTTTGTGAACAATTTAGAAGTGGTTTGAAGGCCCTAGGCCCTATCATCCAGGAGCTATTGATCTTGAAAGCATTTGCCTGCTGTATGTTTTTCTCAATAATCCGCAGCAATACCTCATTGAAAATATTTGTGTAAAATCGCACGAGGTCATGACGCGCGAAGCATAGGCTCTGCGTCTTGCGCCCGTGGTTTGTGAAATATTTAGAAGTGGTTTGAAGGCCCTAGGCCCTATCATCCAGGAGCTATTGAACTTGAAAGCATTTGCCTGCTGTATGTTTTTCTCAATAATCCGCAGCAATACCTCATTGAAAATATTTGTGTAAAATCGCACGAGGTCATGACGCGCGAATCATAGGCTCTTCGTCTTGCGGCCGTGGTTTATGAACATTTTAGAAGTGGTTTGAAGGCCCTAGGCCCTATCATCTAGGAGCTATTGATCTTGAAAGCATTTGCCAGCTGTATGTTTTTCTCAATTATCCGCAGAAATACCTCATTGAATATATTCGTGTAAAATCGCACGAGGTCATGACGCGCGAAGCATAGGCTCTTCGTCTTGCGGTCGTGGTTTGTGTAGAATTTAGAAGTGGTTTGAAGGCCCTAGGCCCTATCGTCTAGGAGCTAATGAACTTGAAAGCATTTGCCAGCTGTACGTTTTTCTCAATAATCGGCAGATATAACTCATTGAAAATATTCGTGTAAAATCGCACGAGGTCATGACGCGCGAATCATAGGCTCTGCGTTTTGCGCCCGTGGTTTGTGAACAATTTAGAAGTGTTTTGAAGGCCCTAGGCCTTATCATCTAGGAGCTATTGAACTTGAAAGCATTTGGCAGCTGTACGTTTTTCTCAATAATCGGCAGAAATACCTCATTGATAATATTCGTGTAAAATCGCACGAGGTCATGACGCGCGAAGCATGGGCTCTTCGTCTTGCGGCCGTGGTTTGTGAACATTTTAGAAGTGGTTTGAAGGCCCTAGGCCCTATCATCTAGGAGCTATTGATCTTGAAAGCATTTGCCAGCTGTACGTTTTTCTCAATAATCGGCAGAAATTCCTCATTGAAAATATTCGTGTAAAATCGCACGAGGTCATGACGCGCGAAGCATAGGCTCTGCGTCTTGCGCCCGTGGTTTGTGAACATTTTAGAAGTGGTTTGAAGACCCTAGGCCCTATCATCTAAGAGCGATTGAACTTGAAAGCATTTGCCAGCTTTATGTTTTTCTCAATAATCGGCAGAAATACCTCTTTGAAAATATTCATGTAAAATCGCACGAAGTCATGAAGCGCGAAGCATAGGCTCTTCGTCTTGCGGCCGTGGTTTGTGAACATTTTAGAAGTGGTTTGAAGGCCCTAGGCCCTATCATCTAGGAGCTATTGATCTGGAAAGCATTTGCCAGCTGTATGTTTTTCTCAATAATCCGCTGAAATACCTCATTGAAAATATTCGAGTAAAATCGCAAGAGGTCATGACGTGCGAAGCATAGGCCCTTCGTCTTGTGGCCGTGGTTTGTGAACATTTTAGAAGTGATTTGAAGGCCCTAGGCCCTATCATCTAGGAGCTATTGAACTTGAAAGCATTTGCCACCTTTACGTTTTTCTCAATAATCGGCAGAAATACCTCATTGAAAATATTCGTGTAAAATCGCAAGAGGTCATGATGCGCGAAACATAGGCTTTGCGTCTTGCGGCCGTGGTTTGTGAACAATTTAGAACTGATTTGAAGGCCCTAGGCCCTATCATCTAGGAGCTATTGATCTTGAAAGCATTTGCCAGCTGTACGTTTTACTCAATAATCCCCAGAAATACCTCTTTCAAAAAATTCGTGTAAAATCGCACGAGGTCATGACACGCGAAGCATAGGCTCTTCGTCTTGCGGCCGTGGTTTGTGAACATTTTAGAAGTGGTTTGAAGGCACCTAGGCCCTATCATCTAGGAGCTATTGATCTTGAAAGCATTTGCCAGCTATATGTTTTTCTCAAAAATCCGCGGATATACCTCTTTGAAAATATTTGTGTAAAATCGCACGAGGTCATGACGCGCGAAACATTGGCTCTGCGTCTTGTGCCCGTGGTTTGTGAACAATTTAGAAGTGATTTCAAGGCCCTAGGCCCTATCATCTAGGAGCTATTGATCTTGAAAGCATTTGCCAGCTGTATGTTTTTTCTCTAAAATTCGCGGATATACCTCATTGAAAATATTCGTGTAAAATCGCACGAGGTCATGACACGCGAAGCATAGGCTCTCCGTCTTGCCGCCGTGGTTTGTGAACATTTTAGAAGTGATTTGAAGGCCCTAGGCCCTATCATCTAGGAGCAATTGATCTTGAACGCAATTGCCAGCTGTATGTTTTTCTCAAAAATTCTCGGATATACCTCATTGAAAATATTCGTGTAAAATCGCACGAGGTCATGACGCGCGAAGCATAGGCTCTGCGTCTTGCGCCCTTGGTTTGTGAAATATTTAGAAGTGGTTTGAAGGCCCTAGGCCCTAACATCTAGGAGCAATTGAACTTGAAAGCATTTGCCAGCTGTATGTTTTTCTCAATAATCGGCAGAAATACCTCATTGAAAATATTTGTGTAAAATCGCACGAGGTCATGACGCGCGAAACATAGGCTCTGCGTCTTGCGCCCGTGGTTTGTGAACAATTTAGGACTGTTTTGAAGGCCCTAGGCCCTATCATCTAGGAGCTATTGATCTTGTAAGCATTTGGCAGCTGTACGTTTTTCTCAATAATCGGCAGAAATACCTCATTGAAAATATTCGTGTAAAATCGCACGAGGTCATGACGCGCGAAACATAGGCTCTGCGTCTTGCGCCCGTGGTTTGTGAAATATTTTGAAGTGGTTTGAAGGCCCTAGGCCCTAACATCTAGGAGCAATTGAACTTCAAAGCATTTGCCAGCTGTACGTTTTTCTCATTAATCGGCAGATATACCTCATTGAAAATATTTGTGTAAAATCACACGAGGTCATGACGCGCGATACATTTGCTCTGCGTCTTGCGCCCGTGGTTTGTGAACAAGCTAGAAGTGATTTGAAGGCCCTAGGCCCTATCATCTAGGAGCAATTGAACTTGAAAGCATTTGCCAGCTGTACGTTTTTCTCATTAATCGGCAGATATACCTCTTTGTTAATATTCGTGTAAAATCGCATGAGGTCATGGCGCGCGAAGCATAGGCTCTTCGTCTTGCGGCCGTGGTTTGTGAACATTTTAGAAGTGGTTTGATGGCCCTAGGCCCTATTTTCTAGGAGCTATTGATCTTGAACGCAATTGCCAGCTGTATGTTTTTCTCAATTATCCGCAGAAATACCTCATTGAAAATATTCGTGTAAAATTGCACGAGGTCATGACGCGCGAAACATTTTCTCTGCGTTTTGCGCCCGTGGTTTGTGAACAATTTAGAAGTGGTTTGAAGGCCCTAGGCCCTATCATCCAGGAGCTATTGATCTTGAAAGCATTTGCCTGCTGTATGTTTTTCTCAATAATCCGCAGCAATACCTCATTGAAAATATTTGTGTAAAATCGCACGAGGTCATGACGCGCGAAGCATAGGCTCTGCGTCTTGCGCCCGTGGTTTGTGAAATATTTAGAAGTGGTTTGAAGGCCCTAGGCCCTATCATCTAGGAGCAATTGATCTTGAAAGCATTTGCCAGCTGTACGTTTTTCTCAATAATCGGCAGAAATACCTCAATGAAAATATTTGTGTAAAATCGCACGAGGTCATGACGCGCGAAGCATAGGCTCTGCGTGTTGCGCCCGTGGTTTGTGAACAATTTAGAAGTGGTTTGTAGACCCTAGGTCCTATCATCTAGGAGCTATTGAACTTTAAAGCATTTACCAGCTGTACGTTTCTCTCAATAATCGGCAGAAATTCCTCATTGAAAATATTTGTGTAAAATCGCACTAGGTCATAACCCACGATGCATAGGCTCTGCGTCTTGCGCCCGTGGTTTCTGAATAATTTAGAAGTGGTTTGAAGGCCCTAGGCCCTATCATCTTGGAGCTATTGATCTTGAAAGCATTTGCCAGCTGTACGTTTTTCTCAATAATCGGCAGATATACCTCATTGACAATATTCGTGTAAAATCACACGAGGTCATGACGCGCCAAGCATATGGTCTGCGTCTTGCGCCCGTGGTTTGTGAACATTTTAGAAGTGGTTTGAAGGCCCTAGGCCCTATCATCTAGGAGCTATTGAACTTGAAAGCATTTGCCAGCTGTACGTTTTTTTCTATAATCGGCAGAAATACCTCATTGAAAATATCCGTGTAATATCGCACGAGGTCATGACGCACGAAGCATAGGCTCTTCGTCTTGCGGCCGTGGTTTATGAACATTTTAAAAGTGGTTTGAAGGCCCTAGGCCCTATCATCTAGGAGCTATTGATCTTGAAAGCATTTGCCAGCTGTACGTTTTTCTCAATAATCGGCAGAAATTCCGCATTGAAAATATTCGTGTAAAATCGCACGAGGTCATGACGCGCGAAACATTGGCTCTGCGTCTTGCACCCCTGGTTTGTGAACAATTTAGAAGTGATTTGAAGGCCCTAGGCCCTATCATCTTGGAGCTATTGAACTTGAAAGCATTTGGCAGCTGTACGTTTTTCTCAATAATCGGCAGAAATTCCTTTTTGAAAATACTCGTATAAAATCGCACAAGGTCATGACGCGCGATGCATAGGCTCTTCGTCTTGCGGCCGTGGTTTGTGAACATTTTAGAAGTGGTTTGAAGGCCCTAGGCCCTATCATCTAGGAGCAATTGATCTTGAAAGCATTTGCCAGCTGTATGTTTTTCTAAAAAATCTGCGGATATACCTCATTGAAAATATTCGTGTAAAATCGCACGAGGTCTTGACGCGCGAAACATAGGCTCTGCGTCTTGCGCCCGTGGTTTGTGAACAATTCAGATGTGGTTTGAAGGCCCAAGGCCCTATCATCTAGGAGCAATTGATCTTGAAAGCATTTGCCAGCTGTATGTTTTTCTCAAAAATCCGCGGAAATACCTCATTGAAAATATTCGTGTAAAATCGCACGAGGTCATGACGCACGAACCATTGGCTCTGCGTCTTGTGCCCGTGGTTTGTGAACAATTTAGAAGTGATTTGAAGGCCCTAGGCCCTATCATCTAGGAGCTATTGATCTTGAAAGCGTTTGCCAGCTGTATGTTTTTCTCAAAAATCTGCGGATATACCTCATTGAACATATTCGTGTAAAATCGCACGAGGTCATGACGCGCGAAACATAGGTTCTGCGTCTTGCGCCCGTGGTTTCTGAACATTTTAGAAGTGGTTTGAAGGCCCTAGGTCCTATCATCTAGGAGCTATTGATCTTGAAAGCATTTGCTAGCTGTATGTTTTTCTCAATAATCGGCAGAAATACCTCATTGAAAATATTCCTGTAAAATCGCACGAGGTCATGACGCGCGAAGCATAGGCTATTCGTCTTGCGGCCGTGGTTTGTGAACATTTTAGAAGTGGTTTGAAGATCCTAGGTCCTATCATCTTGGAGCTATTGATCTTGAAAGCATTTGCTAGCTGTATGTTTTTCTCAATAATCGGCAGAAATACCTCATTGAAAATATTCGTGTAAAATCGCACGAGGTCATGACGCGCGATTCATAGGCTTTGCGTCTTGCGCCCGTGGTTTGTGAAGAATTTAGATGTGTTTTGAAGGCCCTAGGCCGTATCATCTAGGAGCTATTGAACTTGAAAGCATTTGGCAGCTGTACGTTTTTCTCAATAATCGGCAGAAATACCTCATTGAAAATATTCATGTAAAATCGCACGAGGTCATGACGCGCGAAGCATAGGCTCTTCGTCTTGCGGCCGTGGTTTGTGAACATTTTAGAAGTGGTTTTAAGGCCGTAGGCCGTATCATCTACGAGCTATTGAACTTGAAAGCATTTGGCAGCTGTACGTTTTTCTCAATAATCGGCAGAAATGCCTCATTGAAAATATTCATGTAAAATCGCACGAGGTCATGACGCGCGAAACATAGGCTCTGCGTCTTGCGCCCGTGGTTTGTGAACAATTTTGAAGTGTTTTGAAGGCCCTAGGCCATATCATCTAGGAGCAATTGATCTTGAAAGCATTTGCCAGCTGTATGTTTTTCTCAAATATTCGCGGATATACCTCATTGGAAATATTCGTGTAAAATTCCACGAGGTCATGACACGCGATGCATAGGCTCTGTGTCTTGCGCCCGTGGTTTGTGAACATTTTAGAAGTGGTTTGACGGCCCTAGGCCCTATCATCTAGGAGCTATTGAACTTTAAAGCATTTGCCAGCTGTACGTTTTTCTCAATAATCAGCAATAATACCTCATTGAAAATATTCGAGTAAAATCGCACGAGGTCATGACGCGCGACACATAGGCTCTGCGTCTTGCGCCTGTGGTTTGTGAACATTTTAGAAGTGGTTTGACGGCCCTAGGCCCTATCATCTAGGAGCTATTGATCTTGAAAGCATTTGCCAGCTGTACGTTTTTCTCAAAAATCCGCAGATATACCTCTTTGAAAATATTCGTGTAAAATCGCACGAGGTCATGACGCGCGAAGCATAGGCTCTTCGTCTTGCGGCCGTGGTTTGTGAACATTTTAGAAGTGGTTTGAAGGCCCTAGGCCCTATCATCTAGGAGCTATTGATCTTGAAAGCATTTGCCAGCTGTATGGTTTTCTCAATAATCCGCAGAAATACCTCATTGAAAATATTTGTGTAAAATCGCACGAGGTCATGACGCGCGAAGCATAGGCTCTGCGTCTTGCGGCCGTGGTTTGTGAACATTTTAGAAGTGATTTGAAGGCCCTAGGCCCTATCATCTAGGAGCTATTGATCTTGAAAGCATTTGCCAGCTGTATGTTTTTCTCAATAATCGGCAGAAATACCTCATTGAAAATATTTGTGTAAAATCGCACGAGGTCATGACGCGCGAAACATAGGCTCTGCGTCTTGCGCCCGTGGTTTGTTAACAATTTAGAAGTGTTTTGAAGGCCCTAGGCCGTATCATCTAGGAGCTATTGAACTTGAAAGCATTTGCCAGCTGTATGTTTTTCTCAATAATCGGCAGAAATACCTCTTTGAAAAAATTTGTGTAAAATCGCACGAAGTCATGACACGCGAAGCATAGGCTCTTTGTCTTGCGGCCGTGGTTTGTGAACATTTTAGAAGTTGTTTGAAGGCCCTAGGCCCTATCATCTAGGAGCAATTGATCTTGAAAGCATTTGCCAGCTGTATGTTTTTCTCAAATATTCGCGGATATACCTCATTGGAAATATTCGTGTAAAATTCCACGAGGTCATGACACGCGATGCATAGGCTCTGTGTCTTGCGCCCGTGGTTTGTGAACATTTTAGAAGTGGTTTGACGGCCCTAGGCCCTATCATCTAGGAGCTATTGAACTTTAAAGCATTTGCCAGCTGTACGTTTTTCTCAATAATCAGCAATAATACCTCATTGAAAATATTCGAGTAAAATCGCACGAGGTCATGACGCGCGAAGCATGGGCTCTGCGTCTTGCGCCCGTGGTTTGTGAACTTTTTAGAATTGGTTTGAAGGCCCTAGGCCCTATCATCTAGGAGCTATTGATCTTGAAAGCATTTGCCAGCTGTACGTTTTTCTCAAAAATCCGCAGATATACCTCTTTGAAAATATTCGTGTAAAATCGCACGAGGTCATGACGCGCGAAGCATAGGCTCTTCGTCTTGCTGCCGTGGTTTGTGAACATTTTAGAAGTGGTTTGAAGGCCCTAGGCCCTATCATCTAGGAGCTATTGATCTTGAAAGCATTTGCCAGCTGTATGGTTTTCTCAATAATCCGCAGAAATACCTCATTGAAAATATTTGTGTAAAATCGCACGAGGTCATGACGCGCGAAGCATAGGCTCTTTGTCTTGCGGCCGTGGTTTGTGAACATTTTAGAAGTGATTTGAAGGCCCTAGGCCCTATCATCTAGGAGCAATTGATCTTGAAAGCATTTGCCAGCTGTATGTTTTTCTCAAATATTCGCGGATATACCTCATTGAAAATATTCGTGTAAAATCGCACGAGGACATGACGCGCGAAGCATAGGCTCTGCGTCTTGCGCCCGTGGTCGGTGAAAAATTTAGAAGTGGTTTGAAGGCCCTAGGCCCTAACATCTAGGAGCAATTGAACTTGAAAGCATTTGCCAGCTGTATGTTTTTCTCAATAATCGGCAGAAATACCTCATTGAAAATTTTCGTGTAAAATCGCACGAGGTCATGACGCGCGAAGCATAGGCTCTTCGTCTTGCGGCCGTGGTTTGTGAACATTTTAGAAGTGGTTTGAAGGCCCTAGGCCGTATCATCTAGGAGCTATTGATCTTGAAAGCATTTGCCAGCTGTACGTTTTTCTCAATAATCGGCAGAAATACCTCATTGAAAATATTTGTGTAAAGTCGCACGAGGTCATGACGCGCGAAGCATAGGCTCTTCGTCTTGCGGCCGTGGTTTGTGAACATTTTAGAAGTGGTTTGAAGGCCTTAGGCCCTATCATCTAGGAGCTATTGATCTTGAAAGCATTTGCCAGCTGTATGGTTTTCTCAATAATCCGCTGAAATTCCTCATTGAAAATATTTGTGTAAAATCGCACGAGGTCATGACGCGCGAAGCATAGGCTCTGCGTCTTGCGGCCGTGGTTTGTGAACATTTTAGAAGTGATTTGAAGGCCCTAGGCCCTATCATCTAGGAGCTATTGAACTTGAAAGCATTTGCCAGCTGTACGTTTTTCTCAATAATCGGCAGAAATTCCTCATTGATTATATTTGTGTAAAATCGCACAAAGTCATGACGCGCGAAACATTGGCTCTGCGTCTTGTGCCCGTGGTTTATGAACAATTTTGAAGTGGTTTGAAGGCCCTAGGCCCTATCATCTAGGAGCTATTGATCTTGAAAGCATTTGCCAGCTGTATGTTTTTCTCAATAATCGGCAGAAATACCTCATTGAAAATATTCATGTAAAATCGCACGAGGTCATGACGCACGAATCATAGGCTCTGCGTCTTGCGCCCGTGGTTTGTGAACAATTTAGAAGTGTTTTGAAGGCCCTAGGCCGTATCATCTAGGAGCTATTGAACTTGAAAGCATGTGGCAGCTGTACGTTTTTCTCAATAATCGGCAGATATTCCTCATTGAAAATATTCGTTTGAAATTGCACGAGGTCATGACGCGCGATGCATAGGCTCTGCGTCTTGCTCCCGTGGTTCGTGAATAATTTAGAAGTGGTTTGAAGGCCCTAGGCCCTATCATCTAGGAGCTATTGAACTTGAAAGCATTTGCCAGCTGTACGTTTTTCTCAATAATCGGCAGAAATACCTCATTGAAAATATTCGTGTAAAATCGCACGAGGTCATGACGCGCAAAGCATAGGGTCAGCGTCTTGCGCCCGTGGTTTGTGAACATTTTAGAAGTGGTTTGAAGGCCCTAGGCCCTATCATCTAGGAGCTATTGATCTTGAAAGCATTTGCCAGCTGTATGTTTTTTTCAATAATCCGCAGATATACCTCATTGATAATATTCGTGTAAAATCGCACGAGGTCATGACGCGCGAAACATTGGCTCTACGTCTATCGCCCGTGGTTTCTGAACATTTTAGAAGTGGTTTGAAGGCCCTAGGCCCTATCATCTAGGAGCTATTGATCTTGAAAGCATTTCCCAGCTGTACGTTTTTCTCAATAATCGGCAGAAATACCTCTTTGAATATATTCGTGCAAAATCGCACGAGGTCATTACGCGCGAAGCATGGGCTCTGCGTCTTGCGCCCGTGGTTTGTGAACTTTTTAGAAGTGGTTTGTAGACCCTAGGCCCTATCATCTAGGAGCTATTGATCTTGAAAGCATTTGCCAGCTGTACGTTTTTCTCAATAATCGGCAGAAATTCCTCATTGATTATATTTGTGTAAAATCGCACGAGGTCATGACGCGCGAAACATTGGCTCTGCGTCTTGTGCCCGTGGTTTGTGAACAATTTTGAAGTGATTTGAAGGCCCTAGGCCCTATCATCTAGGAGCTATTGATCTTGAAAGCATTTGCCAGCTGTACGTTTTTCTCAATAATCGGCAGAAATACCTCATTGAAAATATTTGTGTAAAATCGCACGAGGTCATGACGCGCGAAACATAGGCTCTGCGTCTTGCGCCCGTGGTTTCTGAACATTTTAGAAGTGGTTTGAAGGCCCTAGGCCCTATCATCTAGGAGCTATTGATCTTGAAAGCATTTGCCAGCTGTACGTTTTTCTCAATAATCGGCAGAAATACCTCTTTGAATATATTCGTGTAAAACCGCACGAGGTCATGACGCGCGAAGCATAGGCTCTTCGTCTTGCGGCTGTGGTTTATGAACATTTTAGAAGTGGTTTGAACGCCCTAGGCCCTATCATCTAGGCGTTATTGACATTGAAAGCATTTGCCAGCTGTATGTTTTTCTCAATAATCCGCAGATATACCTCATTGAAAATATTCGTGTAAAATCGCACAAGGTCATGACGCGCGAAACATAGGCTCTGCGTCTTGCCCCCGTGGTTTCTGAATATTTTAGAAGTGGTTTGAAGGCCCTAGGCCCTATCATCTAGGAGCTATTGATCTTGAAAGCATTTGCCAGCTGTACGTTTTTCTCAATAATCGGCAGAAATACCTCTTTGAAAATATTCGTGTAAAATCGCACGAGGTCATGACGCGCGAAACATTGGCTCTGCGTCTTGCGCCCGTGGTTTGTGAAGAATTTTGAAGTGGTTTGTAAACCCTTGGCCCTATCATCTAGGAGCTATTGAACTTGAAAGCATTTGCCAGCTGTATGTTTTTCTCAAAAATCCGCGGATATACCTCTTTGAAAATATTTGTGTAAAATCGCACGAGGTCATGACGCGCGAATCATTGGCTCTGCGTCTTGTGCCCGTGGTTTGTGAACAATTTAGAAGTGATTTGAAGGCCCTAGGCCCTATCATCTAGGAGCTATTGATCATGATAGCATTTGCCAGCTGTATGTTTTTCTCAATAATCGGCAGAAATACCTCATTGACAATATTCGTGTAAAATCGCACGAGGTCATGACGCGCGAAACATTGGCTCTGCGTCTTGCGCCCGTGGTTTCTGAACAATTTAGAAGTGTTTCTATGGCCCTAGGCCGTATCATCTAGGAGCTATTGAGCTTGAAAGCATTTGGCAGCTGTACGTTTTTCTCAATAATCGGCAGAAATACCTCATTGAAAATATTTGTGTAAAATCGAACGAGGTCATGACGCGCGAAGCATAGGCTCTTCGTTTTGCTGCCGTGGTTTGTGAACATTTTAGAAGTGGTTTGAAGGCCCTAGGCCCTATCATCTAGGAGCTATTGATCTTGAAAGCATTTGCCAGCTGTACATTTTTCTCAATAATCGGCAGACATACCTCTTTGAAAATATTCGTGTAAAATCGCACGAGGTCATGACGCGCGAAACATTGGCTCTGCGTCTTGCGCCCGTGGTTTGTGAAGAATTTTGAAGTGGTTTGTAAACCCTTGGCCCTATCATCTAGGAGCTATTGAACTTGAAAGCATTTGCCAGCTGTACGTTTTTCTCAATAATCGGCAGAAATTCCTCATTGATTATATTTGTGTAAAATCGCACGAGGTCATGACGCGCGAAACATTGAGTCTGCGTCTTGCGCCCGTGGTTTGTGAACAATTTAGAAGTGATTTGAAGGCCCTAGGCCCTATCATCTAGGAGCTATTGATCTTGATAGCATTTGCCAGCTGTATGTTTTTCTCAATAATCCGCAGAAATACCTCATTGAAAATATTCGTGTAAAATCGCACGAGGTCATGACGCGCGAAACATAGGCTCTGCATCTTGCGCCTGTGGTTTGTGAACAATTTAGAAGTGTTTTGAAGGCCCTAGGCCGTATCATCTAGGAGCTATTGAACTTGAAAGCATTTGGCAGCTGTACGTTTTTCTCAATAATCGGCAGAAATACCTCATTGAAAATATTCGTGTAAAATCGCACGAGGTCATGACGCGCGAAACATAGGCTCTGCGTCTTGCGCCCGTGGTTTGTTAACAATTTAGAAGTGTTTTGAAGGCCCTAGGCCGTATCATCTAGGAGTTATTGAACTTGAAAGCATTTGGCAGCTGTACGTTTTTCTCAATAATCGGCAGAAATTCCTCATTGAAAATATTCGTGTAAAATCGCACGAGGTCATGACGCGCAAAGCATAGGCGCTTCGTCTTGCGTCCGTGGTTTGTGAACATTTTAGAAGTGTTTTGAAGGCCCTAGGCCCTATCATCTAGGTGCTATTGATCTTGAAAGCATTTGCCAGCTGTACGTTTTTCTCAATAATCGGCAGAAATACCTCTTTGAAAATATTCGTGTAAAATCGCACGAGGTCATGACGCGCGAAACATTGGCTCTGCGTCTTGTGCCCCTGGTTTGTCAACAATTATGAAGTGATTTGAAGGCCCTTGGCCCTATCATCTAGGAGCTATTGATCTTGAAAGCATTTGCCAGCTGTACGTTTTTCTCAATAATCGGCAGAAATACCTCTTTGAAAATATTCGTGTAAAATCGCACGAGGTCATGACGCGCGAAACATTGAGTCTGCGTCTTGTGCCCGTGGTTTGTGAACAATTTAGAAGTGATTTGAAGGCCCTAGGCCCTATCATCTAGGAGCTATTGATCTTGATAGCATTTGCCAGCTGTACGTTTTTCTCAATAATCGGCAGAAATTCCTCATTGATTATATTTGTGTAAAATCGCACGAGGTCATGACGCGCGAAACATTGGCTCTGCGTCTTGTGCCCGTGGTTTGTGAACAATTTTGAAGTGGTTTGAAGGCCCTAGGCCCTATCATCTAGGAGCTATTGATCTTGAAAGCATTTGCCAGCTGTACGTTTTTCTCAATAATCGGCAGAAATACCTCTTTGAATATATTTGTGTAAAATCGCACGAGGTCATGACGCGCGAAACATAGGCTCTGCGTCTTGCGCCCGTGGTTTGTGAACAATTTAGAAGTGTTTTGATGGCCCTAGGCCCTATCATCTAGGAGCTATTGAACTTGAAAGCATTTGCCAGCTGTATGTTTTTCTCAAAAATCCGCGGATATACCTCATTGAAAATATTTGTGTAAAATCGCACGAGGTCATGACGCGCGAATCATTGGCTCTGCGTCTTGTGCCCGTGGTTTGTGAACAATTTAGAAGTGATTTGAAGGCCCTAGGCCCTATCATCTAGGAGCTATTGATCTTGATAGCATTTGCCAGCTGTATGTTTTTCTCAATAATCGGCAGAAATACCTCATTGAAAATATTCGTGTAAAATCGCACGAGGTCATGACGCGCGAAACATTGGCTCTGCGTCTTGCGCCCGTGGTTTCTGAACAATTTAGAAGTGTTTCTATGGCCCTAGGCCGTATCATCTAGGAGCTATTGAGCTTGAAAGCATTTGGCAGCTGTACGTTTTTCTCAATAATCGGCAGAAATACCTCATTGAAAATATTCGTGTAAAATCGCACGAGGTCATGACGCGCGAAACATTGGCTCTGCGTCTTGCGCCCGTGGTTTCTGAACAATTTAGAAGTGTTTCTATGGCCCTAGGCCGTATCATCTAGGAGCTATTGAGCTTGAAAGCATTTGGAAGCTGTACGTTTTTCTCAATAATCGGCAGAAATACCTCATTGAAAATATTTGTGTAAAATCGAACGAGGTCATGACGCGCGAAGCATAGGCTCTTCGTTTTGCCGCCGTGGTTTGTGAACATTTTAGAAGTGGTTTGAAGGCCCTAGGCCCTATCATCTAGGAGCTATTGATCTTGAAAGCATTTGCCAGCTGTACATTTTTCTCAATAATCGGCAGAAATACCTCTTTGAAAATATTCGTGTAAAATCGCACGAGGTCATGACACGCGAAACATTGGCTCTGCGTCTTGCGCCCGTGGTTTGTGAAGAATTTTGAAGTGGTTTGTAAACCCTTGGCCCTATCATCTAGGAGCTATTGAACTTGAAAGCATTTGCCAGCTGTACGTTTTTCTCTATAATCGGCAGAAATTCCTCATTGATTATATTTGTGTAAAATCGCACGAGGTCATGACGCGCGATGCATAGGCTCTGCGTCTTGCTCCCGTGGTTTGTGAATAATTTAGAAGTGGTTTGAAGGCCCTAGGCCCTATCATCTAGGAGCTATTGAACTTGAAAGCATTTGCCAGCTGTATGTTTTTCTCAAAAATCCGCGGATATACCTCTTTGAAAATATTTGTGTAAAATCGCACGAGGTCATGACGCGCGAATCATTGGCTCTGCGTCTTGTGCCCGTGGTTTGTGAACAATTTAGAAGTGATTTGATGGCCCTAGGCCCTATCATCTAGGATCTATTGATCTTGATAGCATTTGCCAGCTGTATGTTTTTCTCAATAATTGGCAGAAATACCTCATTGAAAATATTCGTGTAAAATCGCACGAGGTCATGACGCGCGAAACATAGGCTCTGCATCTTGTTCCCGTCGTTTGTGAACAATTTAGAAGTGTTTTGAAGGCCCTAGGCCGTATCATCTAGGAGCTATTGAACTTGAAAGCATTTGGCAGCTGTACGTTTTTCTCAATAATCGGCAGAAATACCTCATTGAAAATATTCGTGTAAAATCGCACGAGGTCAAGACGCGTGAAGCTTAGGCTCTTCGTCTTGCGCCCGTGGTTTCTGAAATATTTAGAAGTGGTTTGAAGGCCCTAGGACCTATCATCTAGGAGCAATTGATCTTGAAAGTATTTGCCAGCTGTTTGTTTTTCTCAAATATCTGCGGATATACCTCATTGAAAATATTCGTGTAAAGTCGCACGAGGTCATGACGCGCGAAGCATAGGCTCTGCGTCTTGCGCCCGTGGTTTGTGAACAATTTAGAAGTGTTTTGAAGGCCCTAGGCCGTATCATCTAGGAGCTATTGAGCTTGAAAGCATTTGGCAGCTGTACAATTTTCTCAATTATCCGCAGAAATACCTCATTGAAAATATTCGTGTAAAATCGCAGGAGGTCATGACGCGCGAAGCATAGCCTCTTCGTCTTGCGGCCGTGGTTTGTGAACATTTTAGAAGTGGTTTGAAGGCCCTAGGCCCTATCATCTAGGAGCTATTGATCTTGAGAGCATTTGCCGGCTGTATGTTTTTCTCAAAAATCCGCAGATATACCTCATTGAACATATTCGTGTAAAATCACACGAGGTCATGACGCGCGAAACATAGGCTCTGCGTCTTGCGCCCGTGGTTTGTGACCAATTTTGAAGTGTTTTGAAGGCCCTAGGCCGCATCATCTAGGAGCTATTGAGCTTGAAAGCATTTGCCAGCTGTACAATTTTCTCAATTATCCGCAGAAATACCTCATTGAAAATATTAGTGTAAAATCGCACGAGGTCATGACGCGCGAAGCATAGGCTCTTCGTCTTGCGGCCGTGGTTTGTGAACATTTTAGAAGTGGTTTGAAGGCCCTAGGCCCTATCATCTAGGAGCTATTGATCTTGAAAGCATTTGCCGGCTGTATGTTTTTCTCAAAAATCCGCAGATATACCTCATTGAAAATATTCTTGTAAAATCGCACAAGGTCATGACGCGCAAATCATTGGCTCTGCGTCTTGCGCCCGTGGTTTGTGAAGAATTTTGAAGTGGTTTGTAAACCCTTGGCCCTATCATCTAGGAGCTATTGAACCTGAAAGCATTTGCCAGCTGTACGTTTTTCTCAATAATCGGCAGAAATTCCTCATTGATTATATTTGTGTAAAATCGCACGAGGTCATGACGCGCGATGCATAGGCTCTGCGTCTTGCTCCCGTGGTTTGTGAATAATTTAGAAGTGGTTTGAAGGCCCTAGGCCCTATCATCTAGGAGCTATTGAACTTGAAAGCATTTGCCAGCTGTATGTTTTTCTCAAAAATCCGCGGATATACCTCTTTGATAATATTTGTGTAAAATCGCACGAGGTCATGACGCGCGAATCATTGGCTCTGCGTCTTGTGCCCGTGGTTTGTGAACAATTTAGAAGTGATTTGAAGGCCCTAGGCCCTATCATCTAGGATCTATTGATCTTGATAGCATTTGCCAGCTGTATGTTTTTCTCAATAATTGGCAGAAATACCTCATTGAAAATATTCGTGTAAAATCGCACGTGGTCATGACGCGCGAAACATCGGCTCTGCGTCTTGCGCCCGTGGTTTGTGAACAATTTAGAAGTGTTTTGAAGGCCCTAGGCCGTATCATCTAGGAGCTATTGATCTTGAAAGCATTTGGCAGCTGTACGTTTTTCTCAATAATCGGCAGAAATACCTCATTGAAAATATTCGTGTAAAATCGCACGAGGTCATGACGCGCGAATCATTGGCTCTGCGTCTTGCGCCCGTGGTTTGTGAACAATTTAGAAGTGATTTGAAGGCCCTAGGCCCTATCATCTAGGAGTTATTGATCTTGAAAGCATTTGCCAGCTGTATGTTTTTCTCAATAATCGGCAGAAATACCTCATTGAAAATATTTGTGTAAAATCGCACGAGGTCATGACGCGCGAAACATAGCCTCTGCGTCTTGTGCCCGTGGTTTGTGAACATTTTAGAAGTGATTTGAAGGCCCTAGGCCCTATCATCTAGGAGCTATTGATCTTGAAAGCATTTTCCAGCTGCATGTTTTTCTCAATAATCGGCAGATATACCTCATTGAAAATATTAGTGTAAAATCGCACGTGGTCATGACGCGCGAAACATCGGCTCTGCGTCTTGCGCCCGTGGTTTGTGAACAATTTAGAAGTGTTTTGAAGGCCCTAGGCCGTATCATCTAGGAGCTATTGAACTTGAAAGCATTTGGCAGCTGTACGTTTTTCTCAATAATCGGCAGAAATACCTCATTGAAAATATTAGTGTAAAATCGCACGAGGTCATGACGCGCGAATCATTGGCTCTGCGTCTTGCGCCCGTGGTTTGTGTACAATTAAGAAGTGATTTGAAGGCCCTAGGCCCTATCATCTAGGAGCTATTGATCTTGAAAGCATTTGCCAGCTGTATGTTTTTCTCAATAATCGGCAGAAATACCTCATTGAAAATATTCGTGTAAAATCGCACGAGGTCATGACGCGCGAACCACTGGCTCTGCGTCTTGCGCCCGTGGTTTGTGAACAATTCAGAAGTGTTTTGAAGGCCCTAGGCCGTATCATCTAGGAGCTATTGAGCTTGAAAGCATTTGGCAGCTGTACAATTTTCTCAATTATCCGCAGAAATACCTCATTGAAAATATTTGTGTAAAATCGCACGACGTCATGACGCGCGAAGCATAGGCTCTTCGTCTTGCGGCCGTGGTTTGTGAACATTTTAGAAGTGGTTTGAAGGCCCTAGGCCGTATCATCTAGGAGCTATTGATCTTGAAAGCATTTGCCAGCTGTACGTTTTTCTCAATAATCGGCAGAAATACCTCTTTGAAAATATTCGTGTAAAATTACACGAGGTCATGATGCGCGAAGCATTGGCTCTTCGTCTTGCGGCCGTGGTTTGTGAACATTTTAGAAGTGGTTTGAAGGCCCTAGGCCCTATCATCTAGGAGCAATTGATCTTGAAAGCATTTGGCAGCTGTATGTTTTTCTCAAAAATCCGCGGATATACCTCATTGAAAATATTCGTGTAAAATCGCACGAGGTCATGACGCACGAAACATTGGCTCTGCGTCTTGTGCCCGTGGTTTGTCAACAATTTAGAAGTGATTTGAAGGCCCTAGGCCCTATCATCTAGGAGCTATTGATCTTGAAAGCATTTGCCACCTGTATGTTTTTCTCAATAATCGGCAGAAATACCTCATTGAAAATATTCGTGTAAAATCGCACAAGGTCATGACGCGCGAATCATAGGCTCTTCGTCTTGCGGCCGTGGTTTATGAACATTTTAGAAATGGTTTGATGGCCCTAGGCCCTATCATCTAGGAGCTATTGATCTTGAAAGCATTTGCCAGCTGTATTTTTTTCTCAATTATCCGCTGATATACCTCATTAAAAATATTTGTGTATAATCGCACGAGGTCATGGCGTGCGAAACATAGGCTCTGCGTCTTGCGCCCGTGGTTTGTGAACAATTTTGAAGTGATTTGAAGGCCCTAGGCCCTATCATCTAGGAGCAATTGATCTTGAAAGCATTTGCCAGCTGTATGTTTTTCTCAATAATCGGCAGAAATACCTCATTGAAAATATTCGTGTAATATCACACGAGGTCATGACACGCGAAACATTGGCTCTGCATCTTGTGCCCGTGGTTTGTGAACAATTTAGAAGTGATTTGAAGGCCCTAGGCCCTATCATCTAGGAGCTATTGAGCTTGAAAGCATTTGGCAGCTGTACAATTTTCTCAATTATCCGCAGAAATACCTCATTGAAAATATTAGTGTAAAATCGCACGAGGTCATGACGCGCGAAGCATAGGCTCTTCGTCTTGCGACCGTGGTTTGTGAACAATTTAGAAGTGATTTGAAGGCCCTAGGGCGTATCATCTAGGAGCTATTGAGCTTGAAAGCATTTGGCAGCTGTACAATTTTCTCAATTATCCGCAGAAATACCTCATTGAAAATATTCGTGTAAAATCGCACGAGGTCATGACGCGCGAAGCATAGGCTCTTCGTCTTGCGGCCGTGGTTTGTGAACATTTTAGAAGTGGTTTGAAGGCCCTAGGCCCTATCATCTAGGAGCTATTGATCTTGAAAGCATTTGCCAGCTGTACGTTTTTCTCAATAATCGGCAGAAATACCTCTTTGAAAATATTCGTGTAAAATTACACGAGGTCATGACGCGCAAATCATTGGCTCTTCGTCTTGCGGCCGTGGTTTGTGAACATTTTAGTAGTGGTTTGAAGGCCCTAGGCCCTATCATCTAGGAGCAATTGATCTTGAAAGCATTTGCCAGCTGTATGTTTTTCTCAAAAATCCGCGGATATACCTCATTGAAAATATTCGTGTAAAATCGCACGAGGTCATGACGCGCGAAACATTGGCTCTGCGTCTTGTGCCCGTGGTTTGTCAACAATTTAGAAGTGATTTGAAGGCCCTAGGCCATATCATCTAGGAGCTATTGATCTTGAAAGCATTTGCCAGCTGTATGTTTTTCTCAATAATCGGCAGAAATACCTCATTGAAAATATTCGTGTAAAATCGCACAAGGTCATGACGCGCGAATCATAGGCTCTTCGTCTTGCGGCCGTGGTTTATGAACATTTTAGAAGTGGTTTGAAGGCCCTAGGCCCTATCATCTAGGAGCTATTGATCTTGAAAGCATTTGCCAGCTGTATTTTTTTCTCAATTATCCGCTGATATACCTCATTGAAAATATTCGTGTAAAATCGCACGAGGTCATGACGCGCGAAACATAGGCTCTGCGTCTTGCGCCCGTGGTTTCTGAACATTTTAGAAGTGGTTTGAAGGCCCTAGGTCCTATCATCTAGGAGCAATTGATCTTGAAAGCATTTGCCAGCTGTATGTTTTTTTCAATAATCCGCAGATATACCTCATTGAAAATATTCATGTAAAATCGCACGAGGTCATGACGCGCGAAGCATAAGCTCTGCGTCTTGCGCCCGTGGTTTGTGAAATATTTAGAAGTGGTTTTAAAGCCCTAGGCCCTATCATCTAGGAGCTATTGAACTTGAAAGCATTTGCCAGCTGTACGTTTTTCTCAATAATCGGCAGAAATTCTTCATTGAATATATTTGTGTAAAATCGCACGAGGTCATGACGCGCGAATCATAGGCTCTGCGTCTTGCGCCCGTGGCTTGTGAACAATTTAGATGTGGTTTGAAGGCCCTAGGCCGTATCATCTATGAGCTATTGAACTTGAAAGCATTTGCCAACTGTACGTTTTTCTCAATAATCGGCAGAAATACCTCATTGAAAATATTCGAGTAAAATCGCAGGAGGTCATGACGCGCGATGCATAGGCTCTTCGTCTTGCCGCCGTGGTTTGTGAACATTTTAGAAGTGATTTGAAGGCCCTAGGCACTATCATCTAGGAGCTATTGATCTTGAAAGCATTTGCCAGCTTTATGTTTTTCTCAATAATCGGCAGATATACCTCATTGAAAATATTCGTATAAAATCGCACGAGGTCATGACGCGCGAAACATAGGCTCTGAATCTTGCGCCCGTGGTTTGTGAACATTTTAGAAGTGGTTTGAAGGCCCTAGGTCCTATCATCTAGGAGCTATTGATCTTGAAAGCATTTGCCAGCTGTATGTTTTTCTCAATAATCGGCAGAAATTCCTCTTTGAAAATATTCGTGTAAAATCTCACGAGGTCGTGACGCGCGAAACATAGGCTCTGCCTCTTGCGCCCGTGGTTTGTGAACAATTTAGAAGTGTTTTGAAGGCCCTAGGCCGTATCATCTAGGAGCTATTGATCTTGAAAGCATTTGCCAGCTGTACGTTTTTCTCAATAATCGGCAGAAATACCTCATTGATAATATTCGTGTAAAATCGCACGAGGTCATGACGCGTGAAGCATGGCCTCTTCGTCTTGCGGCCGTGGTTTGTGAACAATTTAGAAGTGATTTGAAGGCCCTAGGCCCTATCATCTAGGAGCTATTGATCTTGAAAGCATTTGCCAGCTGTATGTTTTTCTCAATAATCGGCAGAAATTCCTCATTGAAAATATTCGTGTAAAATCGCACGAAGTCATGACGCGCGATACATTGGCTCTGCGTCTTGCCGCCGTGGTTTGTGAACATTTTAGAAGTGGTTTGAAGGCCCTAGGCCCTATCATCTAGGAGCTATTGATCTTGAAAGCATTTGCCAGCTGTACGTTTTTCTCAATAATCGGCAGAAATACCTCTTTGAAAATATTCGTGTAAAATCACACGAGGTCATGACGCGCGAAGCATTGGCTCTTCGTCTTGCGGCCGTGGTTTGTGAACATTTTAGAAGTGGTTTGAAGGCCCTAGGCCCTATCATCTAGGAGCAATTGATCTTGAAAGCATTTGCCAGCTGTATGTTTTTCTCAAAAATCCGCGGATATACCTCATTGAAAATATTCGTGTAAAATTGCACGAGGTCATGACGCGCGAAACATTGGCTCTGCGTCTTGTGCCCGTGGTTTGTGAACATTTTAGAAGTGTTTTGAAGGCCCTAGGCCGTATCATCTAGGAGCTATTGAGTTTGACAGCATTTGGCAGCTGTACGTTTTTCTCAATAATCGGCAGAAATACCTCATTGAAAATATTCATGTAAAATCGCACGAGGTCATAACGCGCGAAACATAGGCTCTGCGTCTTGCGCCCGTGGTTTGTTAACAATTTTGAAGTGTTTTGAAGGCCCTAGGCCGTATCATCTAGGAGCTATTGAACTTGAAAGCATTTGGCAGCTGCACGTTTTTCTCAATTATCCGCAGAAATACCTCATTGAATAGATTCGTGTATAATCGCACGAGGTCATGACACGCGAAGCATAGGCTCTTCGTCTTGCGGCCGTGGTTTGTGAACATTTTAGAAGTGGTTTGAAGGCCCTAGGCCCTATCATCTAGGAGCTATTGATCTTGAAAGCATTTGCCAGCTGTATGTTTTTCTCAATAATCGGCAGAAATACCTCATTGAAAATATTCGTGTAAAATCGCACGAGGTCATGACGCGCGAATCATAGGCTCTGCGTCTTGCGCCCGTGGTTTGTGAACAATTTAGAAGTGGTTTGAAGGCCCTAGGCCCTATCATCTAGGAGCAATTAATCTTGAAAGCATTTGCCAGCTGTATGTTTTTCTCAAAAATCCGTGGATATACCTCATTATAAATATTCGTGTAAAATCGCACAAGGTCATGTCGCGCGAAACATTGGCTCTGCGTCTTGTGCCCGTGGTTTGTGAACAATTTAGACGTGATTTGAAGGCCCTAGGCCGTATCATCTAGGAGCTATTGAGCTTGACAGCATTTGGCAGCTGCACGTTTTTCTCAATAATCGGCAGAAATACCTCATTGAAAATATTCATGTAAAATCGCACGAGGTCATGACACGCGACGCATAGGCTCTTCGTCTTGCGGCCGTGGTTTGTGAACATTTTAGAAGTGTTTTGAATGCCCTAGGCCCTATCATTTAGGAGCTATTGAACTTGAAAGCATTTGCCAGCTGTACGTTTTTCTCAATAATCGGCAGAAATACCTCATTGAAAATATTTGTGTAAAATCGCACGAGGTCATGACACGTGATGCATAGGCTCTGCGTCTTGCGCCCGTGGTTTGTGAACATTTTAGAAGTGGTTTGAAGGCCCTAGGCCCTATCATCTTGGAGCAATTAATCTTGAAAGCATTTGCCAGCTGTACTTTTTTCTCAAAAATCCGCGGATATACCTCATTAAAAATATTCGTGTAAAATCGCACGAGGTCATGACGCGTGAAACATTGGCTCTGCGTCTTGTGCCCGTGGTTTGTGAACAATTTAGACGTGATTTGAAGGCCCTAGGCCCTATGATCTAGGAGCTATTGATCTTGAAAGCATTTGCCAGCTGTATGTTTTTCTCAATAATCGGCAGAAATACCTCATTGAAAATATTCGTGTAAAATCGCACGAGGTCATGACGCGCGAAACATAGGCTCTGCGTCTTGCGCCCGTGGTTTGTGAACAATTTAGAAGTGTTTTGAAGGCCCTAGGCCGTATCATCTAGGAGCTATTGAACTTGAAAGCATTTGGCAGCTGTACGTTTTTCTCAATAATCGGCAGAAATACCTCATTGATAATATTCGTGTAAAATCGCACGAGGTCATGACGCGCGAAGCATAGAGTCTTCGTCTTGCGGCCGTGGTTTGTGAACATTTTAGAAGTGGTTTGAAGGCCCTAGGCCCTATCATCTAGGAGCTATTGATCTTGAAAGCATTTGCCAGCTGTATGTTTTTCTCAATAATCCGCAGATATACCTCATTGAAAATATTCGTGTAAAATCGCACGAGGTCATGATGCGCGAAACATTTGCTCTGCGTCTTGCGCCCGTGGTTTGTGAACAATTTAGAAGTGATTTGAAGGCCCTAGGCCCTATCATCTAGGAGCAATTGATCTTGAAAGCATTTGCCAGCTGTACGATTTTCTCAATAATCCGCAGAAATACCTCTTTGAAAATATTCGTGTAAAATCGCACGAGGTCATGACGCGTGAAGCATAGGCTCTTCGTCTTGCGGCCGTGGTTTGTGAACATTTTAGAAGTGGTTTGAAGGCCCTAGGCCCTATCATCTAGGAGCTATTGATCTTGAAAGCATTTGCCAGCTGTATGTTTTTCTCAATAATCGGCAGAAATTCCTTATTGAAAATATTCGTGTAAAATCGCACAAGGTCATGACGCGCGAATCATAGGCTCTGCGTCTTGCCGCCGTGGTTTGTGAACATTTTAGAAGTGGTTTGAAGGCCCTAGGCCCTATCATCTAGGAGCTATTGATCTTGAAAGCATTTGCCAGCTGTACGTTTTTCTCAATAATCGGCAGAAATACCTCTTTGTTAATATTCGTGTAAAATCGCACGAGGTCATGACGCACGAAGTATAGGCTCTTCGTCTTGCGGCCGTGGTTTGTGAACATTTTAGAAGTGGTTTGAAGGCCCTAGGCCCTATCATCTAGGAGCAATTGATCTTGAAAGCATTTGCCAGCTGTATGTTTTTCTCAAAAATCCGCGGATATACCTCATTGAAAATATTCCTGTAAAATCGCACGAGGTCATGACGCGCGAAACATAGGATCTGCGTCTTGCGCCCGTGGTTTGTGAACAATTTAGAAGTGATTTGAAGTCCCTAGGCCGTATCATCTAGGAGCTATTGAACTTGAATGCATTTGGCAGCTGTACGTTTTTCTCAATAATCGGCAGAAATTCCTCATTGAAAATATTCGTGTAAAATCGCACGAGGTCATGACGCGCGAAGCATAGGCTCTGTGTCTTGCGCCCGTGGTTTGTGAACATTTTAGAAGTGGTTTGAAGGCCCTAGGCCCTATCATCTAGGAGCAATTGATCTTGAAAGCATTTGCCAGCTGTACGATTTTCTCAATAATCCGCAGAAATACCTCTTTGAAAATATTCGTGTAAAATCGCACGAGGTCATGACGCGTGAAGCATAGGCTCTTCTTCTTGCGGCCGTGGTTTGTGAACATTTTAGAAGTGGTTTGAAGGCCCTAGGCCCTATCATCTAGGAGCTATTGATCTTGACAGCATTTGCCAGCTGTATGTTTTTCTCAATAATCGGCAGAAATTCCTTATTGAAAATATTCGTGTAAAATCGCACGAGGTCATGACGCGCGAAATATAGGCTCTGCGTCTTGCCGCCGTGGTTTGTGAACATTTTAGAAGTGGTTTGAAGGCCCTAGGCCCTATCATCTAGGAGCAATTGATCTTGAAAGCATTTGCCAGCTGTATGTTTTTCTCAAAAATCCACGGATATACCTCATTGAAAATATTCGAGTAAAATCGCACGAGGTCATGACGCGCGAAACATAGGATCTGCGTCTTGCGCCCGTGGTTTCTGAACAATTTAGAAGTGATTTGAAGGCCCTAGGCCGTATCATCTAGGAACTATTGAACTTGAAAGCATTTGGCA
Source organism: Anguilla pacifica (assembly GCA_039654925.1). Lineage (NCBI taxonomy): Eukaryota > Metazoa > Chordata > Actinopteri > Anguilliformes > Anguillidae > Anguilla > Anguilla pacifica. Next base: position 20,717,581 of record CM077296.1, on the reverse strand, counting down.
GCTGTACGTTTTTCTCAATAATCGGCAGAAATTCCTCATTGAAAATATTAGTGTAAAATTGCACGAGGTCATGATGCGCGAAGCATAGGCTCTTCGTCTTGCGCCCGTGGTTTGTGAACATTTTAGAAGTGGTTTGAAGGCCCTAGGCCCTAACATCTAGGAGCAATTGAACTTGAAAGCATTTGCCAGCTGTACCTTTTTCTCAATAATCGGCAGAAATACCTCATTGAAAATATTCGTGTAAAATCGCACGAGGTCATGACGCGCGAAGCTTAGGCTCTTCGTCTTGCGCCCATGGTTTGTGAAATATTTAGAAGTGGTTTGAAGGCCCTAGGCCCTAACATCTAGGAGCAATTGAACTTGAAAGCATTTGCCAGCTGTACGTTTTTCTCAATAATCGGCAGAAATACCTCATTGAATATATTTGTGTAAAATCGCACGAGGTCATGACGCGCGAAACATTGGCTCTGCGTCTTGTGCCCGTGGTTTGTCAACAATTTAGAAGTGATTTGACGGCCCTAGGCCCTATCATCTAGGAGCTATTGATCTTGAAAGCATTTGCCAGCTGTATGTTTTTCTCAAAAATCCGCGGATATACCTCATTGAAAATATTCGTGTAAAATCGCACGAGGTCATGACGCGCGAAACATTGGCTCTGCGTCTTGCGCCCGTGGTTTGTGAACAATTTAGAAGTGATTTGAAGGCCCTAGGCCCTATCATCTAGGAGCTATTGACCTTGAAAGCATTTTCCAGCTGTATGTTTTTCTCAATAATCGGTAGAAATACCTCTTTGAAAATATTTGTGTAAAATCGCACGAGGTCATGAGGCGCGAAGCATAGGCTCTTCGTCTTGCGGCCGTGGTTTGTCAACATTTTAGAAGTGATTTGAAGGCCCTAGTCCCTATCATCTAGGAGCTATTGATCTTGAAAGCATTTTCCAGCTGTACGTTTTTCTCAATAATCGGCAGAAATACCTCATTGAAAATATTCGTGTAAAATCGCACGAGGTCATGACGCGTGAAGCATAGGCTCTGCGTCTTGCGCCCGTGGTTTGTGAAATATTTAGAAGTGGTTTGAAGGCCCTAGGCCCTAACATCTAGGAGCAATTGAACTTGAAAGCATTTGCCAGCTGTACGTTTTTCTCAATAATCGGCAGAAATTCCTCATTGAAAATATTCGTGTAAAATCGCACAAGGTCATGACGCGCGAAGCTTAAGCTCTTCGTCTTGCGCCCATGGTTTGTGAAATATTTAGAAGTGGTTTGAAGGCCCTAGGCCCTATCATCTAGGAGCAATTGAACTTGAAAGCATTTGCCAGCTGTACGTTTTTCTCTTTAATCGGCAGAAAAACCTCATTGAATATATTTGTGTAAAATCGCACGAGGTCATGACGCGCGAAACATTGGCTCTGCGTCTTGTGCCCGTGGTTTGTCAACAATTTAGAAGTGATTTGAAGGCCCTAGGCCCTATCATCTAGGAGCTATTGATCTTGAAAGCATTTGCCAGCTGTATGTTTTTCTCAATAATCGGCAGATATACCTCATTGAAAATATTCATGTAAAATCGCACGAGGTCATGACGCGCGAAACATAGGCTCTGCGTCTTGCGCCCGTGGTTTGTGAACATTTTAGAAGTGGTTTGAAGGCCCTTGGCCCTATCATCTAGGAGCTATTGATCTTGAAAGCATTTGCCAACTGTATGTTTTTCTCAATAATCCGCAGATATTCCTCATTGAAAATATTCGTGTAAAATCGCACGAGGTCATGACGCGCGAAGCATAGGGTTTGCGTCTTGCGCCCGTGGTTTGTGAAATATTTAGAAGTGGTTTGAAGGTCCTAGGCCCTATCATCTAGGAGCAATTGAACGTGAAAGCATTTGCCACCTTTACGTTTTTCTCAATAATCGTCGGAAATCCCTCATTGAAAATATTCGTGTAAAATCACACGAGGTTATGACGCGCGATGTATAGGCTCTGCGTCTTGCGCCCGTGGTTTGTGAACATTTTAGAAGTGGTTTGAAGGCCCTAGGTCCTATCATCTAGGAGCTATTGGACTTGAAAGCATTTGGCAGCTGTTTGTTTTTCTCAATAATCGGCAGAAATACCTCTTTGAAAATATTCATGTAAAATCGCACGAGGTCATGACGCGTGAAGCATAGGCTCTTCGTCTTGCGGCCGTGGTTTGTGAAAATTTTAGAAGTGGTTTGAAGGCCGTAGGCCCTATCTTCTTGGAGCTATTGATCTTGAAAGCATTTGGCAGCCGTACGTTTTTCTCAATAATCGGCAGAAATTCCTCATTGAAAATATTCGCGTAAAATCGCACGAGGTCATGACGCGCGAAGCATAGGCTCTTCGTCTTGCTGCCGTGGTTTGTGAACATTTTAGAAGTGTTTTGAAGGCCCTAGGCCCTATCATCTAGGAGCTATTGATCTTGAAAGCATTTGCCAGCTGTATGTTTTTCTCAATAATCAGCAAAAATACCTCTTTGAAAATATTCGTGTAAAATCGCACGAGGTCATGAGGCGCGAAGCATAGGATCTTCGTCTTGCGGCCGTGGTTTGTGAACATTTTAGAAGTGGTTTGAAGGCCCTAGGACCTATCATCTAGGAGCAATTGATCTTGAAAGCATTTGCCAGCTGTATGTTTTTCTCAAAAATCCGCGGATATACCTCATTGATAATATTCGTGTAAAATCGCACGAGGTCATGACGCGCGAAACATTAGCTCTGCGTCCTGTGCCCGTGGTTTGTCAACAATTTAGAAGTGATTTGAAGGCCCTAGGCCGTATCATCTAGGAGCTATTGAACTTGAAAGCATTTGGCAGCTGTACGTTTTTCTCAATAATCGGCAGAAATACCTCATTGAAAATATTCATGTAAAATCGCACGAGGTCATGACGCGCGAAGCATAGGCTCTTCGTCTTGCGGCCGTGGTTTGTGAACATTTTCGAAGTGGTTTGAAGGCCCTAGGCCCTATCATCTAGGAGCTATTGATCTTGAAAGCATTTGCCAGCTGTACGTTTTTCTCAATAATCGGCAGGAATACCTCTTTGAAAATTTTCGTGTAAAATCGCACGAGGTCATGACGCGCGAAGCATTGGCTCTTCGTCTTGCGGCCGTGGTTTGTGAACATGTTAGAAGTGGTTTGAAGGCCCTAGGCCCTATCATCTAGGAGCTATTGATCTTGAAAGCATTTGCCAGCTGTACGTTTTTCTCAATAATCGGCAGGAATACCTCTTTGAAAATTTTCGTGTAAAATCGCACGAGGTCATGACGCGCGAAGCATTGGCTCTTCGTCTTGCGGCCGTGGTTTGTGAACATGTTAGAAGTGGTTTGAAGGCCCTAGGACCTATCATCTAGGAGCAATTGATCTTGAAAGCATTTGCCAGCTGTGTGTTTTTCTCAAAAATCCGCGGATATACCTCATTGAAAATATTCGTGTAAAATCGCACGAGGTCATGACGCGCAAAACATTAGCTCTGCGTCCTGTGCCCGTGGTTTGTCAACAATTTAGAAGTGATTTGAAGGCCCTAGGCCCTATCATCTAGGAGCTATTGATCTTGAAAGCATTTGCCAGCTGTATGTTTTTCTCAATAATCGGCAGAAATACTTCATTGAAAATATTCGTGTAAAATCGCACGAGGTCATGACGCGCGAAACATAGGCTCTGCGTCTTGCGCCCGTGGTTTCTGAACATTTTAGAAGTGGTTTGCAGGCCCTAGGTCCTATCATCTAGGAGCTATTGATCTTGAAAGCATTTGCCAGCTGTATGTTTTTCTCAATAATCAGCAAAAATACCTCTTTGAAAATATTCGTGTAAAATCGCACGAGGTCATGAGGCGCGAAGCATAGGATCTTCGTCTTGCGGCCGTGGTTTGTGAACATTTTAGAAGTGGTTTGAAGGCCCTAGGACCTATCTTCTAGGAGCAATTGATCTTGAAAGCATTTGCCAGCTGTATGTTTTTCTCAAAAATCCGCGGATATACCTCATTGAAAATATTCGTGTAAAATCGCACGAGGTCATGACGCGCGAAACATTAGCTCTGCGTCCTGTGCCTGTGGTTTGTCAACAATTTAGAAGTGATTTGAAGGCCCTAGGCCGTATCATCTAGGAGCTATTGAACTTGAAAGCATTTGGCAGCTGTACGTTTTTCTCAATAATCGGCAGAAATACCTCATTGAAAATATTCATGTAAAATCGCACGAGGTCATGACGCGCGAAGCATAGGCTCTTCGTCTTGCGGCCGTGGTTTGTGAACATTTTAGAAGTGGTTTGAAGGCCCTAGGCCCTATCATCTAGGAGCTATTGATCTTGAAAGCATTTGCCAGCTGTACGTTTTTCTCAATAATCCGCAGAAATACCTCTTTGAAAATATTCGTGTAAAATCGCACGAGGTCATGACGCGTGAAGCATAGGCTCTTCGTCTTGCGGCCGTGGTTTGTGAACATTTTAGAAGTGGTTTGAAGGCCCTAGGCCCTATCATCTAGGAGCTATTGATCGTGAAAGCATTTGCCAGCTGTATGTTTTTCTCAATAATCGGCAGAAATACCTCTTTGAAAATATTCGTGTAAAATCGCACAAGGTCATGACGCGCGAAGCATAGGCTCATCGTCTTGCGGCCGTGGTTTGTGAACAATTTAGAAGTGTTTTGAAGGCCCTAGGCCGTATCATCTAGGAGCTATTGAACTTGAAAGCATTTGGCAGCTGTACGTTTTTCTCAATAATCGGCAGAAATACCTCTTTGAAAATATTCGGGTAAAATCGCACGAGGTCATGACGTGCGAAGCATAGGCTCTTCGTCTTGCCGCCGTGGTTTGTGAACATTTTCGAAGTGGTTTGAAGGCCCTAGGCCCTATCATCTAGGAGCTATTGATCTTGAAAGCATTTGCCAGCTGTACGTTTTTCTCAATAATCGGCAGAAATACCTCTTTGAAAATTTTCGTGTAAAATCGCACGAGGTCATGACGCGCGAAGCATTGGCTCTTCGTCTTGCGGCCGTGGTTTGTGAACATGTTAGAAGTGGTTTGAAGGCCCTAGGACCTATCATCTAGGAGCAATTGATCTTGAAAGCATTTGCCAGCTGTGTGTTTTTCTCAAAAATCCGCGGATATACCTCATTGAAAATATTCGTGTAAAATCGCACGAGGTCATGACGCGCAAAACATTAGCTCTGCGTCCTGTGCCCGTGGTTTGTCAACAATTTAGAAGTGATTTGAAGGCCCTAGGCCCTATCATCTAGGAGCTATTGATCTTGAAAGCATTTGCCAGCTGTATGTTTTTCTCAATAATCGGCAGAAATACTTCATTGAAAATATTCGTGTAAAATCGCACGAGGTCATGACGCGCGAAACATAGGCTCTGCGTCTTGCGCCCGTGGTTTCTGAACATTTTAGAAGTGGTTTGCAGGCCCTAGGTCCTATCATCTAGGAGCTATTGATCTTGAAAGCATTTGCCAGGTGTATGTTTTTTTCAATAATCCGCAGATATACCTCATTGAAAATATTCATGTAAAATCGCACGAGCTCATGACGCGCGAAGCATAGGCTCTGCGTCTTGCGCCCGTGGTTTGTGAAATATTTAGAAGTGATTTGAAGGCCCTAGGCCCTAACATCTAGGAGCAATTGAACTTGAAAGCATTTGCCAGCTGTACGTTTTTCTCAATAATCGGCAGAAATACCTCATTGAAAATATTTGTGTAAAATCGCACGAGGTCATGACGCGCGATACATTGGCTCTGCGTCTTGTGCCCGTCGTTTGTCAACAATTTAGAAGTGATTTGAAGGCCCTAGGCCCTATCATCTACGAGCTATTGATCTTGAAAGCATTTGGCAGCTGTATGTTTTTCTCAATAATCGGCAGAAATACCTCATTGAAAATATTCGTGTAAAATCGCAAGAGGTCATGACGCGCGAAGCATAGGCTCTGGGTCTTGCGCCCGTGGTTTGTGAACATTTTAGAAGTGGTTTGAAGGCCCTAGGCCCTATCATCTAAGAGCTATTGAACTTTAAAGCATTTGCCAGCTTTATGTTTTTCTCAATAATCGGCAGAAATACCTCTTTGAAAATATTCGTGTAAAATCGCACGAGGTCATGACGCGCGAATCATAGGCTCTTCGTCTTGCGCCCGTGGTTTCTGAACATTTTAGAAGTGGTTTGAAGGCCCTAGGCCCTATCATCTAGGAGCTATTGATCTTGAAAGCATTTCTCAGCTGTACGTTTTTCTCAATAATCGGCAGAAATACCTCTTTGAAAATATTTGTGTAAAATCGCACGAGGTCATGACGCGCGAAGCATGGAATCTTCGTCTTGCGGCCGTGGTTTCTGAACATTTAAGAAGTGGTTTGAAGGCCCTAGGCCCTATCATCTAGGAGCTATTGATCTTGAAAGCATTTGCCAGCTGTACGTTTTTCTCAATAATCGGCAAAAATACATCTTTGAAAATATTCGTGTAAAATCGCACGAGGTCAGGACGCGCGAAGCATGGACTCTTCGTCTTGCGGCCGTGGTTTGTGAACATTTAAGAAGTGATTTGAAGGCCCTAGGCCCTATCATCTAGGAGCTATTGATCTTGAAAGCATTTGCCAGCTGTATGTTTTTCTCAATAATCGGCCGAAATACCTTATTGAAAATATTCGTGTAAAATCGCACGAGGTCATGACGCGCAAAGCATAGACTCTTCGTCTTGCGGCCGTGGTTTGTGAACATTTTAGAAGTGGTTTGAAGGCCCTAGGCCCTATCATCTAGGAGCTATTGATCTTGAAAGCATTTGCCAGCTGTATGTTTTTCTGAATAATCCGCAGAAATACCACTTTGACAATATTCGTGTAAAATCGCACTAGGTCATGACGCGCGAAGCATAGATTCTTCGTCTTGCGGCCGTGGTTTGTGAACATTTAAGAAGTGGTTTGAAGGCCCTAGGCCCTATCATCTAGGAGCTATTGATCTTGAAAGCATTTGCCAGCTGTACGTTTTTCTTAATAATCGGCAGAAATACCTCTTTGAAAATATTCGTGTAAAATCGCACGAGGTCATGACGCGCGAAGCATAGGCTCATCGTCTTGCGGCCGTGGTTTGTGAACATTTTAGAAGTGATTTGAAGGCCCTAGGCCCTATCCTCTAGGAGCTATTGATCTTGAAAGCATTTGCCAGCTGTACGTTTTTCTCAATAATCGGCAGAAATACCTCTTTGAAAATATTCGTGTAAAATCGCACGAGGTCATGACGCGCGAAGCATGGAATCTTCGTCTTGCGGCCGTGGTTTGTGAACATTTAAGAAGTGGTTTGAAGGCCCTAGGCCCTATCATCTAGGAGCTATTGATCTTGAAAGCATTTGCCAGCTGTACGTTTTTCTCAATAATCGGCAGAAATACATCTTTGAAAATATTCGTGTAAAATCGCACGAGGTCATGACGCGCGAAGCATGGACTCTTCGTCTTGCGGCCGTGGTTTGTGAACATTTAAGAAGTGATTTGAAGGCCCTAGGCCCTATCATCTAGGAGCTATTGATCTTGAAAGCATTTGCCAGCTGTATGTTTTTCTCAATAATCGGCCGAAATACCTCATTGAAAATATTCGTGTAAAATCGCACGAGGTCATGACGCGCAAAGCATAGGCTCTTCGTCTTGCGGCCGTGGTTTGTGAACATTTTAGAAGTGGTTTGAAGGCCCTAGGCCCTATCATCTAGGAGCTATTGATCTTGAAAGCATTTGCCAGCTGTACGTTTTTCTCAATAATCGGCAGAAATACCTCATTGAAAATATTCGTGTAAAATCGCATGAGGTCATGACGCGCGAAGCATAGGCTCTTCGTTTTGCCGCCGTGGTTTGTGAACATTTTCGAAGTGGTTTGAAGGCCCTAGGCCCTATCATCTAGGAGCAATTGATCTTGAAAGCATTTGCCAGCTGTATGTTTTTCTCAATAATCGGCAGAAATACCTCATTGAAAATATTCGTGTAAAATCGCATGAGGTCATGACGCGCGAAGCATAGGCTCTTCGTTTTGCCGCCGTGGTTTGTGAACATTTTCGAAGTGGTTTGAAGGCCCTAGGCCCTATCATCTAGGAGCAATTGATCTTGAAAGCATTTGCCAGCTGTATGTTTTTCTCAATAATCCGCAGAAATACCTCATTGAATATATTCGTGTAACATCGCACGAGGTCATGACGCGCGAAGCATAGGCTCTGCGTCTTGCGCCCGTGGTTTGTGAAATATTTAGAAGTGGTTTGAAGGCCCTAGGCCCTAACATCTAGGAGCAATTGAATTTGAAAGCATTTGCCAGCTGTACGTTTTTCTCAATAATCGGCAGAAATACCTCATTGAAAATATTCGTGTAAAATCGCACGAGGTCATGACGCGCGAAACATTGGCTCTGCGTCTTGTGCCCATGGTTTGTGAACATTTTAGAAGTGATTTGATGGCCCTAGGCCCTATCATCTAGGAGCTATTGATCTTGAAAGCATTTGCTAGCTGTATGTTTTTCTCAAAAATCCGCGGATATAACTCATTGAAAATATTCGTGTAAAATCGCACGAGGTCATGACGCGCGAAACATATGCTCTGCGTCTTGCGCCCGTGGTTTGTGAACAATTTTGAAGTGTTTTGAATGCCCTAGGTCCTATCATCTAGGAGCTATTGATCTTGAAAGCATTTGCCAGCTGTATGTTTTTCTCAATAATCGGCAGAAATACCTCATTGAATATATTTGTGTAAAATCGCACGAGGTCATGACGCGCGGAACATAGGCTCTGCGTCTTGCGCCCATGGCTTGTGTAGAATTTAGAAGTGGTTTGAAGGCCCTAGGCCCTATCGTCTAGGAGCTAATGAACTTGAAAGCATTTGCCAGCTGTACGTTTTTCTCGATAATGGGCTGAAATACCTCATTGAAAATATTTGTGTAAAATCGAACGAGGTCATGACGCGCGAAGCATAGGCTCTGTGTCTTGCGCCCGTGGTTTGTGAACATTTTAGAAGTGGTTTGAAGGCCCTAGGCCCTATCATCTAGGAGCTATTGATCTTGAAAGCATTTGCCAGCTGTATGTTTTTCTCAATAATCCGCAGATATACCTCATTGAAAATATTCGTGTAAAATCGCATGAGGTCATGATACGTGAAACATTTGCTCTGCGTCTTGCGTCCATGGTTTGTGAACAATTTAGAAGTGATTTGAAGGCCCTAGGCCCTATCATCTTGGAGCTATTGATCTTGAAAGCATTTGCTAGCTGTATGTTTTTCTCAATAATCGGCAGAAATACCTCATTGAAAATATTCGTGTATAATCGCACGAGGTCATGACGCGCGAAACATAGGCTCTGTGTCTTGCGCCCGTGGTTCGTGAACAATTTAGAAGTGTTTTGAAGGCCCTAGGCCGTATCATCTAGGAGCTATTGAACTTGAAAGCATTTGGCAGCTGTACGTTTTTCTCAATAATCGGCAGAAATACCTCATTGAAAATATTCGTGTAAAATCGCACGAGGTCATGACGCGCGAAGCATAGGCTCTTCGTCTTGCGGCCGTGGTTTGTGAACATTTTAGAAGTGGTTTGAAGGCCCTAGGCCGTATCATCTTGGAGCTATTGAACTTGAAAGCATTTGGCAGCTGTACGTTTTTCTCAATAATCGGCAGAAATACCTCATTGAACATATTCGTGTAAAATCGCACAAGGTCATGACGCGCAAAGCATAGGCTCTTCGTCTTGCGGCCGTGGTTTGTGAACATTTCAGAAGTGTTTTGAAGGCCCTAGGCCGTATCATCTAGGAGCTATTGATCTTGAAATCATTTGCCAGCTGTATGTTTTTCTCAATAATCGGCAGAAATACCTCATTGAAAATATTCGTGTAAAATCGCACGAGGTCATGACGCGCGAAACATAGGCTCTGCGTCTTGCCGCCGTGGTTTGTGAACATTTTAGAAGTGGTTTGAAGGCCCTAGGCCCTATCATCTTGGAGCTATTGAACTTGAAAGCATTTGCCAGCTGTATGTTTTTCTCAATAATCGGCAGAAATACCTCATTGAAAATATTTATGTAAAATCGCACGAGGTCATGACGCGCGAAGCATAGGCTCTTCGTCTTGCGGCCCTGGTTCATGAACATTTTAGAAGTGGTTTGAAGGCCCTAGGCCCGATCATCTAGGAGCTATTGACCTTGAAAGCATTTGCCAGCTGTATGTTTTTCTCAATAATCGGCAGAAATAGCTCATTGAAAATATTCGTGTAAAATCGCACAAGGTCATGACGCGTAAAGCATAGGCTCTTCGTCTTGCCGCCGTGGTTTGTGAATATTTTAAAAGTGGTTTGTTGGCCCTAGGCCCTATCATCTAGGAGCTATTGATCTTGAAAGCATTTGCCAGCTGTATGTTTTTCTCAATAATCGGCAGAAATACCTCTTTGAAAATATTTGTGTAAAATCGCACGAGGTCATGACGCGCGAAGCATAGGCTCATTGTCTTGCGGCCGTGGTTTGTGAACATTTTAGAAGTGGTTTCAAGGCCCTAGGCCCGATCATCTAGGAGCTATTGACCTTGAAAGCATTTGCCAGCTGTCTGTTTTTCTCAATAATCGGCAGAAATAGCTCATTGAAAATATTCGTGTAAAATCGCACGAGGTCATGACGCGTAAAGCATAGGCTCTTCGTCTTGCGGCCGTGGTTTGTGAACATTTTAGAAGTGGTTTGAAGGCCCTAGGCCCTATCATCTAGGAGCTATTGATCTTGAAAGCATTTGCCAGCTGTACGTTTTTCTCAATTGTACTTCTATTCATGAGGTAATTTTTATGCCCAAAAACCATGACGGCTGATTTGACCTTTGACCCCAAAAATGTAGTTACTGCACTCTGCCTTTGCATTGCCTTAAATGGTTCTAAGAGCAATGCAAAAGCAAAGTGCAGTAACTACAATGTTCTCAGCTTTTATATTGTGTTTTCAGTGAACAAAAACTATTTTGACACTGATTTTGTTATAATTGTATTTAACAGTATTTATCAACTCTACTTATGGATTTGTGCATGGTTAATTAAGTCTGGACAAATTGAGAATTTTCATATTTTAGTCTTAATATCATTTCATTTCACTTTTTTACTTATTCACCTATCTAGATAATTATTTTCCTATCGATTAAACTTTGCATCATCATCTTCAATTTCACCATCGTTGTCACCGCCACCACTGTTGTTGCCTTGATGAAAATCACATTAATAATTTTCATTATCCTTGTCTTTACTATTTAACACAATGAATAAATACAAGGCTACACTGATTCACGGTAAAATTTGTTTATTATTACGTGTTTTAAACAGCGACTTGTGAGCTGAAAATTGGTGCAGCACAAAACTTTCCTTTAAACTAATCATTGATCTCAAACTGTTTTAATTAATTTTCAGTGATTAACAAGCATGCAAACAATCTGACTAATCAATTGGAAAGTGACACACAGCTTCTTCGCATTGTGTTCGGGAGATTAAATGATAAAAGTGATTTAGAAAAATCCGTTTTAATCACTAAGCAGTGGCAGAAACGTCCCTGATTTTCCTTGAGTATCAATACAATTAATTCACAAAATAGGCTACTCAATACTATCATATATAGCCAGCTCTGCCCAAATAGGCAGTTTTAGCGAGTAGCCTAGGGCTTGTAGCCTACATTTATTTTCATTTGCAGTACCAAATTGTGCACATTTTTAATCAACATTATTTGCGGATACATGCACTTCTTTCTCCGCACTCGTATTCATGGCAAATATCCACAATGCGTAGGCTAGATTGTAAACAATCTTGAAGTGCATGACATGGCATCGGCGATGATGTAAAGTTACAGATGATAATGTTACAGCTTTCAGGGAGCAGGTAAACTAACGCTAGCTAACTAAACATCGCCTGTCAGTCAGCATATATAGCGAGGCTGACAGGTGTTTTATAATGTGATTGCTAGTTTCTCAACGCTTAATGTCATCGTTACTTAGCCTACCTGGGTATTTTCTTTTCAACACCAGTTCCACTATCCTCTTTCCCCTGGATAGTGCCATCTTAAACAGCTTTGTTGCGTGAGGTTAAATGGGTGAAATCGGCTGGTGGTAGAATCCAAAACAGTCGCGTGAGGTAACTTAGATGGGTAGAGCGCGAAATCGGCCAATAGAATCCCAAAGCAGACCGCAGTAACTTCACTTACTGCGGTCTGCCATGGTTTTGAGTCGGGTTTTGTAGTTACTGCAATTTTTTTACAGTTGTTTCTCTAAAATAAAGCAAAATTGAACTCTGAAACTTCATCACAAGATAAAACAGATATCAAGAAGTTCATTTTTAGTTATAACTCAATTTCGACCAAAAATGTAGTTACTGCGGTTAGCCTTTGGACGGCAGTATAGGCTGATGTATTTTGCCAATTTCGTGGAAAAAATTGTTTTTCATCATGAATGAATAGAAATTTACTGCAATAATTTTATTTCTTCATATTCTTTAAATACACCTCATTCTTCATCCATAGAAATGACAAAAGCACAGATTTTCGATTTTCACATTTTTTCCCCATTTTGGACATAAGGCTATAGGCTTATGTATTTTGCCAATTTCGTGGAAAAATGAGTTTTTCATCATAAATCAATGGAAATTCACTGAAATCATATTGTTTTTTATATTCTTCAAATACACCTCATTCTTCATGCATTGACGTAATAAAAATCCACATTTAGGATTTTCACATTTTTTCCCCATTTTGGACATAAGGCTATAGGCTTATGTATTTTGCCAATTTTGTGGACAAATGAATTTTTCATCATAAATGAATGGAAATCCACTGAAATCATTTTGTTTCTTTATATTCTTCAAATACACGTCATTCTTCATGCATTGACGTAATAAAAATCCAAATTTAGGATTTTCACATTTTCTCCCCATTTTGGACATAAGGCTATAGGTTTATGTATTTTGCCAATTTCGTGGATAAATGAGTTTTTCATCATAAATCAATAGAAATTCACTGAAATCATTTTGTTTCTTTATATTCTTTAAATACACCTCATTCTTCATCCATAGAAATAACAAAAGCACAGATTTTGGATCTTCACATTTTTTCCTCATTTTGCCATTTTCGAGGAAAAAATGTTTTTCATAATAAATGAATAGAAATTCACTGCAATCATTTTATTTCTTCATATTCTATAAATACACCTCATTCTTCATGCATCGACGTAATAAAAATCCACATTTAGGATTTTCACAATTTTTCTTCATTTTGGACATAAGACTATAGGCTTATGTATTTTGCCATTTTCGAGGAAAAAATGTTTTTCATTATAATTAAATAGAAATTCACTGAAATCATTTTGTTTCTTTATATTCTTTAAATACACCTCATTCTTCATGCATTGACGTAATAAAAATCCACATTTAGGATTTTCACAATTTTTCTTCATTTTGGACATAAGACTATAGGCTTATGTATTTTGCCAATTTCGAGGAAAAAATTGTTTTTCATCATGAATGAATAGAAATTTACTGCAATAATTTTATTTCTTCATATTCTTTAAATGCACCTCATTCTTCATCCATAGAAATGACAAAAGCACAGATTTTGGATCTTCACATTTTTTCCTCATTTTGAACGTAAGGCTATAGGCTTATGTATTTTGCCAATTTCGTGGAAATATGAGTTTTTCATCATAAATCAATAGAAATTCACTGAAATCATTTTGTTTTTTTCTATTCTTCAAATACACCTCATTATTCATGCATTGACGTAATAAAAATCCACATTTAGGATTTTCACATTTTTTCCCAATTTTGGACATAAGGCTATAGGCTTATGTATTTTGCCATTTTCGAGGAAAAAATGTTTATCATTATAAATGAATAGAAATTCACTGCAATCATTTTCTTTCTTCATATTCTTTAAATACACCTCATTCTTCATCCATAGAAATGACAATAGCACTGATTTTGGATTTTCACATTTTTTCCCCATTTTGGACATAAGGCTATAGGCTTATGTATTTTGCCAATTTCGTGGAAAAATGAGTTTTTCATCATAAATCAATAGAAATTCACTGAAATCATTTTGTTTCATTATATTCTTTAAATACACCTCATTCTTCATCCATAGAAATGACAAAAGCACAGATTTTGGATCTTCACATTTTTTCCTCATTTTGAACATAAGGCTATAGGCTTATGTATTTTGCCATTTTCGAGGAAAAAATGTTTTTCATAATAAATGAATAGAAATTCACTGCAATCATTTTATTTCTTCATATTCTATAAATACACCTCATTCTTCATGCATTGACGTAATAAAAATCCACATTCAGGATTCTCACAATTTTTCTTCATTTTGGACATAAGGCTATAGGCTTATGTATTTTGCCATTTTCGAGGAAAAAATGTTTTTCATTATAATTAAATAGAAATTCACTGCAATCATTTTCTTTCTTCATATTCTATAAATACACCTCATTCTTCATCCATAGAAATGACAAAAGCACAGATTTTGGATTTTCACATTTTTTCCCCATTTTGGACATAAGGCTATAGGCTTATGTATTTTGCCAATTTCGTGGAAAAATGAGTTTTTCATCATAAATCAATAGAAATTCACTGAAATCATTTTGTTTCATTATATTCTTTAAATACACCTCATTCTTCATGCATTGGCGTAATAAAAATCCACATTTAGGATTTTCACAATTTTTCTTCATTTTTGACATAAGGCTATCGGCTGATGTATTTTGCCAATTTCGAGGAAAAAATTGTTTTTCATCATGAATGAATAGAAATTTACTGCAATAATTTTATTTCTTCATATTCATTAAATGCACCTCATTCTTCATCCATAGAAATGACAAAAGCACTGATTTTGGATTTTCACATTTTTTCCTCATTTTGACATTTTCGAGGAAAAAATATTTTTCATAATAAATGAATAGAAATTTACTGCAATAATTTTATTTCTTCATATTCTTTAAATGCACCTCATTCTTCATCCATAGAAATGACAAAAGCACAGATTTTGGATCTTCACATTTTTTCCTCATTTTGAACATAAGGCTATAGGCTTATGTATTTTGCCATTTTCGAGGAAAAAATGTTTTTCATAATAAATGAATAGAAATTCACTGCAATCATTTTATTTCTTCATATTCTATAAATACACCTCATTCTTCATGCATTGACGTAATAAAAATCCACATTCAGGATTCTCACAATTTTTCTTCATTTTGGACATAAGGCTATAGGCTTATGTATTTTGCCATTTTCGAGGAAAAAATGTTTTTCATTATAATTAAATAGAAATTCACTGCAATCATTTTCTTTCTTCATATTCTATAAATACACCTCATTCTTCATCCATAGAAATGACAAAAGCACAGATTTTGGATTTTCACATTTTTTCCCCATTTTGGACATAAGGCTATAGGCTTATGTATTTTGCCAATTTCGTGGAAAAATGAGTTTTTCATCATAAATCAATAGAAATTCACTGAAATCATTTTGTTTTTTTCTATTCTTCAAATACACCTCATTCTTCATGCATTGACGTAATAAAAATCCACATTTAGGATTTTCACATTTTTTCCCAATTTTGGACATAAGGCTATAGGCTTATGTATTTTGCCAATTTCGTGGATAAATGAGTTTTTCATCATAAATGAATAGAAATTCACTGCAATCATTTTCTTTCTTCATATTCTTTAAATACACCTCATTCTTCATCCATAGAAATGACAATAGCACTGATTTTGGATTTTCACATTTTTTCCTCATTTTGACATTTTCGATAAAAAAATGTTTTTCATAATAAATGAATAGAAATTTACTGCAATAATTTTATTTCTTCATATTCTTTAAATACACCTCATTCTTCATCCATAGAAATGACAAAAGCACAGATTTTGGATCTTCACATTTTTTCCTCATTTTATAGGCTTATGTATTTTGCCATTTTTGAGGAAAATGTTTTTCATAATAAATGAATAGAAATTCACTGCAATCATTTTATTTCTTCATATTCTATAAATACACCTCATTCTTCATGCATCGACGTAATAAAAATCCACATTTAGGATTTTCACAATTTTTCTTCATTTTGGACATAAGGCTTATGTATTTTGCCATTTTCGAGGAAAAAATGTTTTTCATTATAATTAAATAGAAATTCACTGAAATCATTTTGTTTCTTTATATTCTTTAAATACACCTCATTCTTCATGCATTGACGTAATAAAAATCCACATTTAGGATTTTCACAATTTTTCTTCATTTTTGACATAAGGCTATAGGCTGATGTATTTTGCCAATTTCGAGGAAAAAATTGTTTTTCATCATGAATGAATAGAAATTTACTGCAATAATTTTATTTCTTCATATTCTTTAAATACACCTCATTCTTCATCCATAGAAATGACAAAAGCACAAATTTTGGATTTTCATATTTTTTCCTCATTTTGACATTTTCGAGGAAAAAATGTTTTTCATAATAAATGAATAGAAATTTACTGCAATAATTTTATTTCTTCATATTCTTTAAATACACCTCATTCTTCATCCATAGAAATGACAAAAACACAGATTTTCGATTTTCACATTTTTTCCCCATTTTGGACATAAGGCTATAGGTTTATGTATTTTGCCAATTTCATGGATAAATGAGTTTTTCATCATAAATGAATTGAAATTCACTGAAATCATTTTATTTCTTTATATTCTTTAAATACACCTCATTCTTCATCCATAGAAATGACAAAAGCACAGATTTTGGATCTTCACATTATTTCCTCATTTTGAACATAAGGCTATAGGCTTATGTATTTTGCCATTTTCGAGGAAAAAATGTTTTTCATTATAAATAAATAGAAATTCACTGAAATCATTTTGTTTTTTATATTCTTCAAATACACCTCATTCTTCATGCATTAATGTAATTTAAATCCACATTTAGGATTTTCACATTTTTTCCCCATTTTGGACATAAGGCTATAGGCTTATGTATTTTGCCAATTTCGTGGATAAATGAGTTTTTCATCATAAATGAATAGAAATTCACTGAAATCATTTTATTTCTTTATATTCTTTAAATACACCTCATTCTTCATCCATAGAAATGACAAAAGCACAGATTTTGGATCTTCACATTATTTCCTCATTTTGAACATAAGGCTATAGGCTTATGTATTTTGCCATTTTCGAGGAAAAAATGTTTTTCATAATAAATGAATAGAAATTCACTGCAATCATTTTATTTCTTCATATTCTATAAATACACCTCATTCTCCATGCATTGACGTAATAAAAATCCACATTTAGGATTTTCACAATTTTTCTTCATTTTGGACATAAGGCTATAGGCTTATGTATTTTGCCATTTTCGAGGAAAAAATGTTTTTCATTATAAATAAATAGAAATTCACTGCAATCATTTTCTTTCTTCATATTCTATAAATACACCTCATTATTCATCCATAGAAATGACAAAAGCACAGATTTTGGATTTTCACATTTTTTCCCCATTTTGGACATAAGGCTATAGGCTTATGTATTTTGCCATTTTCGAGGAAAAAATGTTTTTCATAATAAATGAATAGAAATTCACTGCAATCATTTTATTTCTTCATATTCTATAAATACACCTCATTCTCCATGCATTGACGTAATAAAAATCCACATTTAGGATTTTCACAATTTTTCTTCATTTTGGACATAAGGCTATAGGCTGATGTATTTTGCCAATTTCGTGGAAAAAATTGTTTTTCATCATGAATGAATAGAAATTTACTGCAATAATTTGATTTCTTCATATTCTTTAAATACACCTCATTCTTCATCCATAGAAATGACAAAAGCACAGATTTTGGATCTTCACATTTTTTCCCCATTTTGAACATAAGGCTATAGGCTTATGTATTTTGCCATTTTCGAGGAAAAAATGTTTTTCATAATAAATGAATAGAAATTTACTGCAATCATTTTCTTTCTTCGTATTCTATAAATACACCTCATTCTTCATCCATAGAAATGACAAAAGCACAGATTTTGGATTTTCACATTTTTTCCCCATTTTGGACATAAGGCTATAGGCTTATGTATTTTGCCATTTTCGAGGATAAAATGTTTTTCATTATAAATAAATAGAAATTCACTGAAATCATTTTGTTTTTTATATTCTTCAAATACACCTCATTCTTCATGCATTGACGTAATAAAAATCCACATTTAGGATTTTCACATTTTTTCCCCATTTTGGACATAAGGCTATAGGCTTATGTATTTTGCCAATATTGTGGACAAATGAATTTTTCATCATAAATGAATGGAAATTCACTGAAATCATTTTGTTTCTTTATATTCTTGAAATACACCTCATTCTTCATGCATTGACGTAATAAAAATCCACATTTAGGATTTTCACAATTTTTCTTCATTTTTGACATAAGGCTATAGGCTGATGTATTTTGCCAATTTCGAGGAAAAAATTGTTTTTCATCATGAATGAATAGAAATTTACTGCAATAATTCTATTTCTTCATATTCTTTAAATACACCTCATTCTTCATCCATAGAAATGACAAAAGCACAGATTTTGGATTTTCACATTTTTTCCTCATTTTGACATTTTCGAGGAAAAAATGTTTTTCATAATAAATGAATAGAAATTTACTGCAATAATTTTATTTCTTCATATTCTTTAAATGCACCTCATTCTTCATCCATAGAAATGACAAAAGCACAGATTTTGGATCTTCACATTTTTTCCTCATTTTGAACATAAGGCTATAGGCTTATGTATTTTGCCATTTTCGAGGAAAAAATGTTTTTCATAATAAATGAATAGAAATTCACTGCAATCATTTTATTTCTTCATTTTCTATAAATACACCTCATTCTTCATGCATCGACGTAATAAAAATCCACATTTAGGATTTTCACAATTTTTCTTCATTTTGGACATAAGGCTATAGGCTTATGTATTTTGCCATTTTCGAGGAAAAAATGTTTTTCATTATAATTAAATAGAAATTCACTGAAATCATTTTGTTTCTTTATATTCTTTAAATACACCTCATTCTTCATGCATTGACGTAATAAAAATCCACATTTAGGATTTTCACAATTTTTCTTCATTTTGGACATAAGGCTATAGGCTTATGTATTTTGCCATTTTCGAGGAAAAAATGTTTTTCATTATAAATAAATAGAAATTCACTGCAATCATTTTCTTTCTTCATATTCTATAAATACACCTCATTCTTCATCCATAGAAATGACAAAAGCACAGATTTTAGATTTTCACATTTTTTCCCCATTTTGGACATAAGGCCCGAGAGCTGAGCAGTAAGTGAACCTTCCTAAAGAGTCCCCTCTGATCCTGCCATTAAGGATATACAGACCTGTGGCTTGACAGAGATGCACTAACTCTCTACCGTTCTTATTTATTATATTGTCTGGGGTTATTTCTTTTTCGTAGCGGTTGGTGTGAGGTATAGGGGGGTGTTTCCAAACACATGAATGTTTCCCTGTGTGTCGATACAGTCCGGTTCTGTCCCTGTTCTGGTGTTAAAATCCCCACACTGTCGCACATCTCCCTGGGCCTGGAAATGGCATATTTCTGTTTGCGGAGTGTTAAAAAAACTGCTCATTATAGTATGGAGATTCATGTGGGCCATCGTAAGCTTGCACACAGGTATGTATTATTTTCCCAATCCGCCATTTATTTATTCAATTATATCCATAAGTGAGATTGTTCTTTTTTAGTAACTGTCATGTGTTCTGCAAGTTCTGCTTTGTACCACGCCAGTATTCCTTCTGAGTCTCTGCCTTGTCGTACTGTTCTTAATTTTATAGAGGGCACTGTAATTTCATCATAACCTGGGGCAGTGTGGATGAGGGCATCTTTTCGGCACCAAGTTTCAACAAAAATCAAAATGTCATCGTTAGAAATGTTTTTGAGGAATTCTGGGCCTGTGTTTTCAGGCCAAACACAGAGGACCACAGACCCTCTATGTTCCTACGGCTAATTTGGAATGAACTTCTTTTACATAAAGATACTACTTTAATCATTTATGCTGATATTGTCATTTAGTATTTGTATAGTTCAATTCAAATTGGAATTGATTAAATTGATTAAAATTGATATGTATTCATAAGCTCGTATTAGTTGAGCAGCCTATCACAAAGGACGCTGAGGAGGTGTGTGATCTCACCTAGCTCAGGTGGAGGGGCAGGTAGGACAGGGGTCAGGGCGGTTGGGACAGGGGCCAGGGCGAGTGGGACAGTGGGTGGGACAGGGGCCAGGGCGGTTGGGACAGGGGCCAGGGCGAGTGGGACAGTGGGTGGGACAGGGGACAGGGGCCAGGGCTGTTAGGACAGGGGCCAGGGCGAGTGGGACAGGGGCCAGGGCCGGTAGGACAGGGGCCAGGGCAAGTGGGACAGTGGGTGGGACAGGGGCCAGGGCGGTTGGGACAGGGGCCAGGGCGAGTAGGATAGGGGCCAGGGCGAGTGGGACAGGGGCCAGGGCCGGTAGGACAGGGGCCAGGGCGAGTGGGACAGGGGCCAGGGGCCAGGGGCCAGGGGCCAGGGGCCAGGGCCGGTAGGACAGGGGCCTGGGCGAGTGGGACAGGGGCCAGGGCCGGTAGGACAGGGGCCAGGGGCCATGGGTTGCGTCCCAGTGCCACGTCTTTTAGCGTTTAAGTGAAGACTTTTTCCACACCCTCTTTGTTTAGACGCAGCCCGTTGTAGAGGTACCAGGGGCCGATGGTGGAGCGACGGGCCAGGTGCATGCTGGGAAGTGCAGCGCAGCCTCTGGCGATCTCCGCGTTGATGTCCCGGATGACATGAAGGGGGACATCGGTCAGTGGCGGCAGTGTGGAAATGACCACGCGAGAAAGGGCAGCAGTGCAGTATAATGGGCAAGGAGCTGGTCTTGTAACCTAAAGGTCACAGGTTTGATTCCCAGGTAGGACACTGCCGTTGTACCCTTGAGCAAGGTACTTAACCTGCATTGCTCCAATATATCAGCTGTGTAAATGGATGCAATGTAAATGCTATCTAAAAGTTGTGTAAATCTAGAAGTTTCTGCTAAATGCATGTGCTGTAATGTAATGCTGTTCACTGTGCTCTTGTCGCTGCAGATGGAGATGTGCCTCAGAGGGAGCCTGGCCAGAGCGAGCTCTCTAAACTCTGCAAGCTCCATCTGGAGCAGGGCCAGGGTCTCCCTTCTGTGTCGGGCGTCATTTCGGGGAGAAGCGGGGACAGCACAGGGCATGCTGGGTACAGTGGTGGGTACAGTGCAGGGTGTGGCTTCCTCTGGGTCTGAATCCTCAGCTTGTGTGATGAGCAGACATTTACCCTTCTGTGCTTTTACATTACATTACATTACAGGCATTTAGCAGTCTCTTATCCAAAGCGACTTACACAGCTTTTTTACATTGCATCCATTTATACAGCTGGATAAATACTGGAGCAATGCAACTTTAAGTACCTTGCAAAAGGGTACAACCTGGTTCTACTTGGGAAGTTAACTTTTGACCTTTAGGTTACAAGACCAGCTCCTTACCCATTATACTGCGCTGCCACCATTATACTACATCGCTATTTATAAAACAACCAGGCTGGCTTCACTAGCACTTTGGGTGAGAGCGGACTCGTTTGTATAGATCAGTGGTCTCCAACCCTGGTCCTGGAGAGCTACAGGGCCTGCTGGTTTTTGTTTTCACCTTAAAATCAGCACCCAATTGAGACCCAAGACACCAGGCGAGTTGAGTTAACTGTAATCAACTGCTCTAATTGATTCATGAAGTGCAGAGTCACTATGAAAACCAGCAGACCATGTAGCTCTCCAGGACCAGGGTTGGAGACCACTGGTATAAATGTTCACGTTTAGCACTACACTGTCCAAATGTTCATCTTTGTGGACTTTTGCTCCCTTTTCCAATTCCTCCCTTCTGAATGTGAGGGTAGTGCTTACATACGACACCGTGACTGGCCTTGGTCTTATCTGTGAAAAATAATTAAATAGTTTTTAACCTTTTCATTTGCCTTTTCAGCAAAGTCCACATGTAGGGTTTCAGGGTTGTTTCTCATTACATGTAGTTGTTTCTTCTTGGCCTTTGCACTTCTCAGCTTGGGAGGGTATAGAATCTTCATAGCAGTCTGTTTGGTAGCCGTGGGAACAGCTCCAAAAATGGTTACTTTTCATCAGTTTTAACTGCCACTCTGCCTAGCCTTGGGTTAGCTTCTTAGCCACCTCTGTTAAAATATATTGAGCTATGCCAATGCTATCAGATTTATTATTGGTTTTTTTGTGCGAAATACTGTACCCAAATGTTCTAATTTATACAGTTTATACAGTTTGTTTTTCCAAAGGTTTGCCTTATTTCCTTTAAATTTGACTTATAGCTTAGTTTTGCTCCTACCTTTCTCCTAGTTTTGTGTTTTCCCTTGTTATATCCTTATTATTTCTGTCTTCTCTGTGTTCTATACTTCTTTTTTATTTTTAGTTTTTTTAATCAATTGTGTGTATTTTGTTTCACCTGTAAATACTACATTTGTTTGGTATTTTGAAGAGCTCATTACTTTAAGCAGGTTCTAACTCTCTCTCTCATACACACAGGGAGGTTTTATTCTTAAACTTAGTCTTAACTTAGGAAACCTGTATTTCCCACCGTCCAGGTATTTCAACCTGTTTATCATTATAATTTTGTAAGGTTCTTGTTATATTACATTACATTACAGGCATTTAGCAGACGCTCTTATCCAGGGCGACGTACAACAAGTTATATCAGTTTAAACTGATCGATCGCATCATTTTTGATCATTTCAAACTCAAAACACAAAGCACAACAATGCTTTCATTATGAGACCTATTTATATATCCCTTTTGTTTCTGCAGAAATTGTTTGCGCGAAAAGTAGCCTACTTGGTCAAAGTGTGCCCGTGCGTGATATCCTGTTCTATCTAATGTTATTATAATACAAATATCAAGGCCGTAGCAAATGACATAGGGCCACATCCGCACCAACGCTGCTTTCATACAAAAGGGCCAATCAGATAAACAATTTTGTCTGATTGGGTTACAAAGAAAGACAAAAGAGTCATTAATATTCAGAAACATATTTCTTATAGCGGGTGTGCAAGTGCATGAGTATGTTTATTCAGTGACTAAAACTGTAATTTCCACTGCGCGACTTAAGGTTGCGCAATGCCCAGCTTCGTTTCCAAGTCGACGCCACCGCTGACAGCCCAGCTTCTCAGCATTTCAATCACGCGTGATTGCGTGAGCAACGGAACAGTGCAGAAAATCAGTGCAAAACTGAAAAGAGATTGAGTCAAACAATGACTACTATTGTCTGTAAATCTTTGGTTGGGCCTGCCCTGGCTTCTTTTGCTTATCCTTGGCTAATTACCTATTATTATTATTATTATTATTATTATTATTATTTCATGGAAAATTCCTTGAATGGAATTTACAACCCAATATCCGCCCGCAGGGCCAAGTCTGCAACCTGGCTGAAACTTACATTTCAAAAGTGACCGTTTTGTGTTAAGAGCCGACTATTACCATACTATGGTCTTTAAAATGCCATTAGAAATATTGGTTGTAGTAATCATTTGATAATTGGTTTTAACTGGCTTTTGATAAATATAATCCAACTTGGATTTATTCTGTGTTTCAGGCAATAGGGGGCGTACACACTGCTAGGAAGAAGGTAGGCTCGCGGATCTCAGTTGTTGATGCGGTTATTTTAAGGCAAAATATATTTTGGTTTGGTTTGTCCCTTGTACCATTTTTGTTGGAAGAGAAAGTATCTGTATTTGTCAAAATGTTGAAATGATCCCCAGCCTTGCCAAAACATTTTTTTCACATTTCACTTTAACATCAAATGTCTTTCATGGAATATCACCAAAATTACCTTTCTTACCTCTGAAAAGTTTTTTGTCTTCATATACTTCATATATTATTGTAGGCCTTCGTCGCTTTGGATAAAAGCGTCTGCCAAATAAGTGTTATGTAATGGAGTATGATCGTGGCCTTCTTTCAAATTGATTCATATGTCGTGTTTTATATGGGCGGCAGCTGTTTGACTATGACTCAGTTTGTGGATTATTAATATTATGTATTTGATTTATTTTGTATCTTGTATTATTTGTATATGTACTGTGGCGTGGATCGGGACATGCCCCCGCAGTGCCCCTCCCAGCCTTATAGGCATCGGCTCAAACCTGCCACCAGGCCAGCTGTTCAGGACCCGGGACAGCGCCACGCTATGAAGCCCAGCCACAGGACCCTGGAGAGCGGCAACCTGGAAATTCCCCAACTCCCTCCTGTGCACTCAACGCACCTGCAATCAATGAGGCGACACAGCTGCCGCCACTCCAGGGAAATGGGCTGGGAGCTTAAAAGGAAGCCTTTGTCTTCCTTGAGGAGAGGGTTTTTGGGCTGCAGAAGGGCTGTTGATACCTGTTTGAAACTTTTTCCTTGTCTTTCAGAATCCGGTGGAGACGCAGGATCACATCCCTCTTCCTGCTTTAAAGAGGGATCCCCTCAGCCGTCTCCCGGTCGTCGCTACCCCTAATTTCGGTTGCTTTACTTTAATTTAATTCAGACAAGAGACTTTAGTTGTTGAGTTTGGTTTTGTTTGTGTATATAATTTTGGTTAAATGAAAGGCCCTGTTGGGCTATTTTTCCCCAAACCTCCGGTCTGTGTATTTCTGTGCCGCCCCGCCTGCACCGTCACGCCCAGTACGGCGCCACAGTACCTATTAAGGTTTGCATATGTGAAGTTTATGTTAGTACTTTAATTATGTTGCGCACTCACACTTGCTGGTCTGTCTATTGGACTATTATCATTCATAATCCGGAAGTTAGTCTGTCAGTTAAACATCCTTTTTGGTCAGGATATGATTTTTGTGGTATACTCTCATTTTGGAATCACGGCAGTGCTGTCCATGAGAACTACGACCACTTGTGACAATTATTAAGGCTTGCTAATACTTTGTAATATTATTTTTGAGCACAATCCTGCAGGAATTACTGTATATTGTTGCAATATACACCCCTGACTTTTCTTCACATTTCTCAAAATGTATTCTATTAATTGTCCACCAGGCGTCTTCATATTTGGATGAGCAGGTACTCACTACACTACAAGGTACTAAAACATACTAGACGACATGAGTGGAATTTAAAATGCAAAGCGTTAAATACAAATGTAATTATATGTGGTAGTTTTGTAAGTGAGTAACACTGAAACGGTTTGAAATTGATTTCATGTCATTTATTTTGTTCGTATTTTTTTAGCCCCCACGTTACTAAAGATAATGCTCATCCTCCAGTGACTAAACTGCAACTAAAACTGGACAACATATGTCTGTGGGCTTTAATACAGTAGATATGGCAGCAGCATGCATTATGTGTCCATACTGAATTGTACTCTGTACTGATTTTACTCCTTTATACATATTCTAACTTTAAAGCTATTCCTTGTCCTTGTAATGTGAATCTTTCCATGGTTGTCAAACTTATGTGGATTTTAATGCTGCACATGAATTGCCTTCTGGGGACAATAAAGATCTAATGAAAGTAAAAGTGTTCTTATTTAATGTTGTTTAATTGAACAAGGACAGCACAATTGTAACATTAAGAATGGGAGTGCATCAGCGCAGATTCTTTTGTCAAAATTACCAAAATGTTGTCATCATTTTAAAGTACAGTGCTGTTGTATGACATTTCATTAATTATCTTCTTAACGACGGCTTCAACCGGGGCCGTCTGTATTAAACGAGTAGGAATGCTGGCTCCCTCTTGTGGACATAAAACGCACCTGCAACAGAGTACCCGAATGTCCGCGCACCTGTCATCAATCACCATTAAAGCACTGGTGAAAAACAGCTCGGCTACGTTTAGGAACACGAATTCGGTTGTTGTGGAGGAAGTTGTAAGTAATCGCCCTTTTTATTATCTTAATCGGGTATGGTAAAAATCTGACAAACATTCAATTAATTCCAATTTTTTTCGCAAATTTTCGATTTATTTGCGTATGTAAACGTAGTAAAGTCGGCTTTAAATTTCGGCCTTTTAAAACTGCGCATGCGATAGGTCACCAAACGCAGTGAGCTGGGTGTTGTTTGTATATCTTTATGCGGGGGGAAAGAATCAGTACAGGTAAACCAGCAAGATTAAGTCTGAGGGACTGTGGTTTAATCGATGTTTAAAGATGTTTAGGGAAACACCCAGGTGGGTATGACGGTGTGGCATGGCTGCGACGATTGAACAAGTTATTATAATGTAAACTACAGGAAAGTAAGATGGTATTGAACGTTATTTCAGAATTAGGAGTTTATTTTTTCTTTTGTAACTTTGCTTAGTTCAGATCAGAAGAAGCAGTAACTATTTGAAAGGAAAGTTGGATTTGTTTGTATGCAACTGGACTATATTATGTGCACGCATGCATCTGAGGATCAGTTGAGGTTTTTTTAACGACCAGCGGAGGGCAGTAATGAATCTGGAAGCGTTTAAAATGCCGGAATCATACAAAGAGAAGAAGAAGCTGAAGCATCACGCAAAGCGGTGTAAAGTAATTAGTAATTTTTGGACACAACTAATTGGCTTTACATGATTATTAAAAGAACCCATGTAAAACCCAGGTATTAGATAAATCGTGTTTTTTTTTTTTTTTAACCATGCAGATGCTTAATCAGAATATTGTTTCAAACTGATTTTCGGGGTGTTTGTGTGCACGTTGCTGTAAATCACCTGCATGTTAAGGATTGAGATTAGTCCTCACTTTTCCAGGGTAGCAGACGCACACACAGATTTCACTGGTCTACCTCTGTTTAGTGTGTGACTAAAAACTAAATTACACAGCCTAATATGTAGATTGTATTGTAGATTGTAATGTAATGCAATGCATCTCACTTCACATACATTGGTTTGATTATCAATTTCTTATTTTTAAATGCTTTTAATTGGTCCCTTCTGTTTTAAAGGAGCTGAGCAGACTCGGGGAGTGCTTCGGAGGCATCGGTGCTGGGCTTCATATGTCCCCTGATTCAGAATGCTGCTCCCCGACTCGTCTTCAACCTTCCCAAGTTCTCCCAAGTCACTCCTCTGCGGAGTTCACTCCACTGGCTACCGGTCGCTGCCAGGACCAGGTTCAAAGTCCAGATCCTCGCCTACCCTGCAGCCAACAGGACGGCCCCCGGCTACTTACAGGACATGATTCAATCCTACACGCCAGCTCGACCACTCCGCTCTGTGGAAACAGGGCCACTTGCACCCCTGCCATTCGGATGAATCTGGGATAATTTTTTCACTTAAATTCCCCTCTTTTATGCTACACATGTACCTCCTGTGCCAATTTCATGTTACCTGTACCGCCATCCAGCACTTACAACGATACAAAGTACAGTATATCTTGATGTTGTAGCTTGTCATGCCTCCTAGTTTTACTTAGCAGAGGTTAGGTCAGAGTAATGTTTAATGTGTGAACTGGACTTAATGTGTTCATGGCTATGAATAACTGTTACAAAATGAGTATTGTGTCTTATTGGATCTGTGTTTTGTAGTTGTTCCAATGACCTTCTTTATGCACTTATTGTACATCACTTTGGATAAAAACGTCAGCCGAATAATGTGATGTCAGGAGTTTGCCTCCCTCTGCTGGACAGAAAATGGCAGTACAGCAGAGGAAATCCAGTTTAAAAAATGTTGCAATGTACAAGTCGATTTTTTGTATGGTTATCAAATGTATGTGGATTTTAATGCTGCACACAAGTTGCCCTCTGGGGATAATAAAGATCTACTGAAACCGAAACTCACTGTTCTTATTGTGCTTTATTTTTATTCAGCAATGGCGGCACAACTTTCAAGACTGAAATGGAATTGCAGAATAAAATTCCAAAAACACAATTAATTTTATTTCATTATTTAAAAGAAAATGAAATGCATTTACAAGCCCTGTCCCCAATACATATCCACTGCAGTTTATAAAAACAGAATGAGTGTTCTCCATAGTCCATTACTGGCTAGATTAAATCTCATTTTTCATCCTTGTGAAAGAAAACGGTCAAAGGCATAAAAAATATAACCAACTAATCACTTTCATACACACCTATAAGATGCAACAACATTACACCTTTAATTAGGTCATCTGTTTGAACGGGACTTGTCAGTCACCTGTTGTTCTAATTATAAATCACAAATGCAAAGGAATTCCTTCAATGAATCAAAAGCTTTATTTAAAGAAGCCAAAATATGTTAGGGTGTCCGTTTATATTTTGCCACAGTTTCTTAGAGTTCGTTTTAGGAGAGCACCTAATCTGGATCTGTGTGATTCAAAGCTGAGCTCCTCCTGTTTATTTCTGATGGGTCTGAAAATAAGTTCACTAATGAGCACCCAAAAACTCTAGTTTTTTTAACAGTGGCATTTCTCATCAGCTTCTGTTCACTGCATCACGCCCAGCAGATTTGAGCCAGCCACGGCCGGGGGGTTCCAGCTTTTTCCTTTTTTGGGAAATATTTCTGTTGTGTCATCTTCTTCTACCCATAGAAGAGCCGGCCGACTCACAGAAGAGAAGGTGGCGCGACGGTATTGTCTTTGCCTACGGACGCAGAGGTTGGGGGTTTGAGCCCCCCCTTTGCCTTTGTTTCGCTTATACTTGGGTTGTCTCATCATCAGGCCACTTCTGCAGCCGCGCAACCGCTAACACGACGGTGGCGTAAAGGTATTGTCCGATGCTCGGAACGCTGAGCTTCAGGGTTCGAATCCCGGTTCGTCCCTTCAGTTTCTACTTCTGAGGTCAGACTGTCTTCATGTCACTGCAGGAAAAACAGAAAAAACGTCAAAGTTACAGTGGTGCAGAGGAATGGTTCTCGTTTTCCACTACCGAGGTCAGAGGTTCAAGCCCTGCTTTCCCCTTTTCAGTTTGCGCAGCTTTTGTCCTTTGTGCTGTGTAAGTGCACAAAAAAATGAGCGATAAATGCGAAGGATTACGTGGCGTAGGGGGCTGAACCGATCCTCAGGAGGTAGAGGTTGATGGTTCGATTCCCCGAGACCGCACCTGAGCAATGTCGGTGGTCCCCAAGGGTGGGGGAAGTGTGTGTGTGGAGTGTGTGGAGGGGTAGGCAATCTGGCCCCCCGAAATTTCCGAGAATATAACATGGGGGTTATAATACTTTTTTGCAAATTTCAAAATTTTCTGAAGGTAAAAAAAAAAAAAAAAAAATTTGACTGGGCCCCACTCTCCATTAGTGCATTACTACTGACAGTCCCCCATACTACTACGCAATCAAATGAAATCATTTGATTGCAGAAAGGTAGCAGTATGTAAGACTGGCAGTAGTAATACACTAATATACACCAAATGTAGTGCATAGAAACAAAAACAAACAAAACCGAACTCATGCTTACACAGTGCCTCCATCTGGGGACTTCCTGCATGGTCAGCCCATCTGTTAGACAGCCACAGTGCTACCCTGATCAGCTCGTTGGGCTGCAGACAAGCTGGAGAGAAAAAAGGGGGGATGCTTAAAATCACCAAAATTTGCTGTGTGTGTGAATTCTATGAATTCTACACCCAAAACGATGTAAACAATGAGCTTGTAACAATTATCAGACGTCATCAAACACGGGTGCGCCCGCACGCTATCACGCAAACCGAGTTTGTAATGGGGCTAATCGCATTCGTCTTCAACATTCCGATTCCGTCAACTTGTTTTTCTCCTCGGTAAGTTTCAAAAGTTCAATTCTGAGTTAGCTAACATTTTGTGTGTATTTACTGAGCTGTCTGTTAAGCAGGATTAGCTGTGTGTTGCCTTGGTGGACTGAAATGGCTGTTTTTAGCTTCTCAGGCAGGCATCACATCAGAAACTGTGTAAATCAGCTGAAATGAAGCGAACTTTAGCAGCCAGTAACTGTTAGCGCACATAAAGCCTAATACTACAAGCCACATTCCTCATGAGAAAAACTAACGTTGAACGGACGTTAACTTCTTGTGGAAGCGGCCGCTTCCCCGTGTTTTGTTCGGAACACGATACGTTTACGTTTGTACAATAAGTGGAAGATATCTGAGTAACTTGGATAACTGGCAGTTTTTAGTTAACTTAAGCTAATTTTGTTCATTCATTCAGAGGCTTAATGAACAGTCAGTTTTAACAATGAAGAGGACCCTAAAAGATTTCTTTTTGTGGTAAGTGTGGTCGTTTTGCTTTTAAAAAAAAAAACCAGTAATGCTGAATAGGAATGAAAACAATGACAATATTAAAGCCCAAAGTCATGTGTAGAATAAGAGACTCCCCCCCTCCCCCTCCTAAAGGGACAGGGGAGCTGCATGGCCCCCCTCCTCTCCCCAGGCACAGGAGAGCTAGCAGAACTGGTGACAGTGAATCTGGGACTGTGTACAAACTACAACACCCTTATGACTGTATCTACTATCTCTGCGCATGTTCCACCATGAGTGTGTGTGAGAGAGAGAGTGAGTGAGAGAGAGAGGAGAGACTGTGTCTGTGCGTGTGTGTGCAATGCATGTATGTGTGTGTGAGAGAGAGTGAGAGTGAGAGAGAGAGACTGTGTCTGTGTGTGCGTGAGAGAGAAAGAGAGAGGAGAGTCTGATTTTGTGTGTGTGTGTGCGCGCATGTGCATATATAGGTGTGTGTGCGTGAGACAAAGAGAGAGAGAGAGAAGAGACTGTGTCTGTGTGCGTGAGAGAGAAAGAGAGAGGAGAGACTGATTTTGTGTGTGTGTGTGTGTGTGTGTGTGAGAGAGAGAGAAGACTGCGAGTGTGTGTGTGCACATGCATGTGCATATATATGTGTGTGAGACAGAAAAGACTGTGTGTGTGTGTGTGTGTGTGTGACAGAGAGACGGCATAATTTCACATCCATTTAATCTACATCCAGGCATGAAACAGGGCTGTCTGTTGTCACCACTACTGTACGTACAACATACACTATACGTACAGTACTTACTGTATACATGACCACAATAATAATAAAGTCTGGAACATTAAGATGGAATAACGCCTGGCACTAAAGATATTAAATTTACCTGCCAATCTGTAAGTGTACTGTAAGCTGTAGTAACAAAAATGTCAGACCAATCAATTCAGCCAAGGCAACAAGCTAGCTATTGCTGCTAACAGAAGTGGATCACTGTACACACGACCGCTATACAATTTATATAAATTTGAGGGACAGTCAGAGAAAGCAAACATGCCGACCATCAGGTTTAGTTAGCTAAACGGACAGTGGCTTACAACGAGAGAGTTATTTAAGTAACACAAATAAATAATAATAAATAAAATCTCGCTCAAAACAAACAATCGAAATGTTTTTTTTTTCTAATGCTAGCCAACAGATGTTGAAATAATAGAACAGGTGGCTGGAAACAAGACACATTTATGATGGAGTATAACGGAACTTTGTCATAGAGACTTCACGACGTCAGGAGAAGCATTTTATATTAGCCACATTAACAGGAGGGGAGTGGCATACCTGCTTAAAACAAACTAGTTTGCTTACGTCAGCTAGCTTGTTTGCTATCTATTTAATGGTATCTACAGCTCGCTAGCTTGTTCATTTATTGATGCAAACTGTTTCTCGCCAGTTGGGTTAAATGTATGGACATTATTGGACATGAACGCGAAGTGTATTTCCAGATAAAGTTCAAGTTAGCTGGCAATCATCATACATTAACTTCGGTGCGACAAAAAAATGAACCTACCTTTCGGTCGCGCAGTTGTGTGGAAATATTTACAATTTTCAGACGACACCGCATGGTGTTTCGACAATGGATTTTTCGGGAAATGAAGTCCAACGCCAAATCCGCTTCAGCAATCACAACTACTTATTGACTACAAATCCCATAAGCGCTTTGAAAAATACAAAAATTGCGTCACGGTTTGTCAAACCGTATTTATTCGAATAAAGGGGAAACACTGTTATTTTCTTTACGTTCTTAGTGCATTTTATGCACATTTCATGAGATATATTTCGGTTTCCGCATAATTTTGAACGGATGAAAAAAATTGATTAATTTTAATTTTCAGGAAGCATTCGTTATATAAATTTGTATAAAAATAAAGCAAATGAAGTGGTCCATTAGTCATGGCAACAAATGATTGTGCAGAACCTTTGTGTGAACGAGTACACCTGTACTGTAGAACGAAGGAGGCAACACTGGATGCTCTCACTACGTTGACGTGCCAGGATGGAACGGGAACTCGGTTGTCACCGTGTCATTTCATTGACCGAATGGGTTCCTGTGCCTTCAAAACTCCAAGAGTTTACGCTTGTAGCCATGGTTTATGAACTAAAACGTTGCCAAAACCAGTGCTGCACCAATTAGACGGGAGCTCTCACTGACAGCATGTGTTAGCCTGAGAGCCCATCTTCCGCCATGGTCTGAAGACCAATCTCTTCAGACTATACCTGGGCTACCTAACTGTCACCACTCTGCAGGGCACTCCCAATTTGGGATCATTTTTATTACTTAAATACCCACTTTCATCTTACATGTACCTCCATCCAGCACCTATTGTGTTTTGTATCATTGTCTTGATGTTGTAGCTTGTCTTGCCTCCTAGTTTGAATTTGCATAGGTTAGGTCAGAGAGCAATGTTTACTGTGTGGACTGGACTTAATGTGTTCATGGCTATGAATAACTGTTATGAAAGGAATATTGTACTGACCTGCGTTTTGTAATGTGATGTAACGTGAGCTCCTTTCACATTGCTGCAGGAAGGTAATACAATGCTAACAGGTGGTGGTGCAGCGTATTGGTTAGGGAACGTCTCTCCTAATGCCAAAGCTGCTGGTTAAAATTCCCAACTGGGCCGTGCTACCTTTGAGCAAGACACTAAACCTTCAGTAAATAATCCAGCTGTATAAATGGAGTGTGTGTAAATGTGAGCTGTGTAAGTCACTCTGGTTCACTGTCTGCTATACCTAAACTCTGAAATCTAAGTAACAGGAAGAACCACCCAGATCCAGGAAGGATGAAGTTCGAGTCCTGCTGCTGTGGGCTCAGTGGTTAGCGGTGTCGGCTGTTTAACGGCATAACCAGACTAACAGTATTAGCTGGTTGACTGCATAACCAAACTAACAGTATTAGCTGGTTGACTGCATAGCCAAACTAACAGTATTAGCTGGTTAATGGCATTATCAATACTGGGGCTCAAACCTGGTCACAGTCAGCACCTTAACTGACTCAACAGCCCTCAGCAGGGATAAATGTTGTTTAATATTGCTTAGCCTGAATGATGTCATCAGAATTTTAAGGTGCACGTGGCATTGGCACTGCACCAGGCACAGACCGCAACGATCAAATGGATCACTGATCAGTCAGTAAACCGACATAGCAACCGCATAGCAACCCGGGCACCTTTCCCAGATGTGACATGCAAACAGGTTTCGGTGTTCCCGCCCTCTGCAAACACAGTGCAGCGGTGTGATGCTGTGCGATCAGGGGACCGGTCCTGATATCCTGAAAGGACTGCGGGGAGGCGGGGGCACAGCTGCTATACGCCACCCGTGGGAAAAGGCCCTCGATTGAAATGTAGAGGACAGGGGAGGAGCTATCTTATAAGGCTGGCTATCTATAACCGAGGATAAGGGTACCTGCTGAACAAATAGAGAAACTATATTTACAAAAAAAGAAAGATAATAAAAGTGGTTTTATTCAGGAAAACATTTCAACAGCAGTAAAGCAAAGCTAACTCACGGCTGCTAAGAACAGCCAGACTGAGCATGTGCAGAGCAGTAGGTCTGAGGGTTTAGGAAGAAAGCACGCAGAATCAAGGCTCTACTCTTAGAGCCTGTCTTCCTGTCACAAGACCAGAGTAATAAAAACTGCAGGCTTGGAGAGACCAGCTCGGATAAACGGAGAGAAAGAGTGAGAGAGAGGGGAAGAGATTCCAAATAAAAATAATAAAATTGTGATATTTAGTAGAAGGCCTGATTAGGTGTAATGGGAGGTTCACTGCATAAATGCATGGCCAAAAAATCTGCCAGAGCTGCGTGATGCTATCAAGACAGCATGGGCCGAAATGCCTAAGGAATGTTTCCGGCACCTTGCTGAATCCATACCGCAAAGAACTCGGGCTGTTCTGGAGGCAAAAACGCAGTGTAATGTACTAAAAAAAAAAAAAAACGACGACGACTAAAAGGACAACCCTGACGGCGACTGTGAACAATTTAGAAGTGGTTTGATGACCCTAGGCCCTATCATCTAGGAGCTATTGAACTTGAAAGCATTTGCCAGCTGTACGTTTTTCTCAATAATCGGCAGAAATACCTCATTGGAAATATTTGTGTAAAATCGCACGAGGTCATGACGCGCGAACCATTGGCTCTGCGTCTTGCGCCCGTGGTTTGTGAACAATTTAGAAGTGGTTTGAAGGCCCTAGGCCCTATCATCTAGGAGCTATTGAACTTGAAAGCATTTGTTATCTGTATTTTTCAAATATCAGTTTATATTCATAATTGGAAATATTTGTGTAATATTGCACGACGTAATAATGCACAAAACATAGGCTGTGCATCCTGTGGCCATTTTTTTTTGCAATGTTACTTTGCATTCACTCTGTTTAAGTGTTTGTAGCACCTTCTATAGGCCATTATGTGAATGTCACTTATTCCTGTTATTTCAGATGTTTGCATTCTCATTGGTTGTTTGAAGTCACATTGATTGCTAGTCACATTATAAGAGCAGCCTTTTTCCCTCTTTCCCTGTTTGATCCAGAAGGAGGCGGTAATGCAACTAAAAAGAATGCCAACTGCTGTAAAACACCAACGAAGAAGAAGAATTTTCACTGTAAAACAAGCTAAAGAACAGCATGATTCAAGACCTCCTTTAATCTTATTCCATCTGCCTGTGTGATCCTTGGAGAAGCTTTGTTTGTGAGTAGATTAATTCATCAATGTTTTCAGGAATTATTTCTGCTCATACTTCATTGTATTTCATGAAAAATGTTTACCTCATTGGAAATATTTGTGTAAAATCGCACGAGGTCATGACGCACAAAGCATAGGATCTGAGCCTTGCGCCCATGGTTTGTGAACAATGTAGAAGTGGTTTGATGGCCCTAGGCCCTATCATCTAGGAGCTATTGAACTGGAAAGCATTTGTTATCTGTATTTTTCAAATATCAGTTTAAATTCATAATTGTAAATATTTGTGTAAAATCGCACGAGGTCATGACGCACGAAGCATAGGCTCTGCTTCTTGCGCCCGTGGTATGTGAACAATTTAGAAGTGGTTTGAAGGCCCTAGGCCCTATCATCTAGGAGCTATTGAACTTGAAAGCATTTGCCAGCTGTACGTTTTTCCTCAATAATCGGCAGAAATACCTCATTGGAAATATTTGTGTAAAATCGCACGAGGTCATGACGCGCAAAGCATAGGCTCTGCGTCTTGCGCCCGTGGTTTGTGAACAATTTAGAAGTGGTTTGAAGGCCCTAGGCCCTATCATCTTGGAGCTATTGAACTTGAAAGCATTTGCCAGCTGTACGTTATTCTCAATCGGCAGAAATACCTCACTGGAAATATTCGTGTAAAATCGCTCGAGGTCATGACGCGCGAAGCATAGGCTCTGCGTCTTGCGCCCGTCGTTTGTGAAAAATTTCGAAGTGGTTTGAAGGCCCTAGGCCCTATCATCTAGGAGCTATTGAACTTGAAAGCATTTGTTATCTGTATTTTTCAAATATCAGTTTATATTCATAATTGGAAATATTTGTGTAATATTGCACGACGTAATAATGCACAAAACATAGGCTGTGCATCCTGTGGCCATTGTTTGTGCAATGTTAATTGCATTCACTCTGTTTAAGGGTGTGTAGCACCTTCTATTGGCCATTATGTGAATGTCACTTATTCCTGTTATTTCAGATGTTTGCATTCTCATTGGTTGTTTGAAGCAGAGACTGTAAAAAAATATGGACAAAGCTACTGTGACGTCACCCATTGACTCTCCGTGGGTCTCTAAAACACGTTTTGAAGCTCAATGGCGGGCGCGGCCATTTTGTCGATTTGGAGCCAAAACCATAGAGTTAAGCGGTCTTGTGTTTTTTACAATTTGATTGACAGTCCGGTGCGGAAAAGCCCATCAACCTGAACGAACGATTGCAGAACGAACTTGAGGCTAGCTGACTGTCTGCCGTTATGTTTTACAATATATTATCTGATGTTTACGGAGTTTAATTTCTATCCGTGACTGTACTGTGTCGTGTAATCACGTTATATGTACGACATTAAAAATACAATTAGGCTATGTTCAGTTATCTTCAATTTATGTTTCTCAGCAAAACGAATATGCTTAGCTAGCATATCAGTTTGCCAGTGAGCTAGGTAGGCTATCCGTGGTTAGCTCACGCATTAGCAATATGAACCACAGGGGAAGAACATCGACTACACTAATGGTCAATCAATCAGAGATGTGTAGGCTACTGGTGATTTGACTAGGCTAATTTTCGTATAACTGGTAGACCTGCTGTTAACCGAGCAAGTTATCGTCGTAGGTTTTCGCCACAGTCAGTTAATGAGCCAGTAACTGCTACTAGCTACTCCATCGCCGTTTGTGGTGTTCACTTGCTGGGTGACGCTAGCTGACCGATCGTTCGCAAATCACTTTCTACCGAATAAAAATTAACACTGTCAGCGGTGATTAACAAATCTACCAAGTATTTTAATAACTGATCTGCAGGCGTGTAAATATGACAACGCACTTTGTACAGCAAGTTTTCCACCTGGTGCATGAAGACAAAAAAATGTAGCCTACATTGAATTTCTAATTATTATTAGGCTATTATTTTTTTCTTGTAAATCATCAAAACCAATGGTGAAAAGCCAATATACGCAAGGAGCCCCCAGGACCGATTCTGAGAACCACTGTCTTAAATGCCTAGCTTGTCGGTCTGCTATATTAAATGCTAAAAACATGTTCCTTTCTAAATGCCAAGATGGTTAATTTCGTTAAATTCTGTGTGTGTGGTTTCATCGTGTGTTGTATGTTATTCAGCAAATGAACCTTGAGACTCTTAATTTGCTTCGTGAAACTGAAAAAGTGTTTATCCCAAAATCGGGATTATAGTAGCTTTGTCACATGCGTGAAGCATGGCCCAGGTAGACACTTACGGAATGTACACGACTGACAAGCCGTCAAACACGTCTGACAGATTGAATGTTTGCCGGTTAAGGTTAGCTAGCTAGTCAAATGGCTTGGTAGCCGAAGTTGCGAACTGTTTTAGCATAGGCTACTGCTGGACTAACAAATATAGCAAGCTGATTACGCTTTCTGCCAACTAATTATTTGGTTAAGTAGGCTACCGAAAAACTTAAGAGGAGGATTATTTTATGGTCGTCTAGTGCAGCTGTAAATAGCACACGCCATAATGAAATTACCACGAAATGGGATGCCTGCATTTTCAGACTTAGCACAGGCGGACCGTGGCCGGAGCCGCAATGTCAAGGCCAAGAGGCGCCACCGCCCACCCCAGTGACCATAGACTGTAGCCCCCTCCTGTAGCTCAGTACTCTGCAGTAATCCGGAAGTGACGCAAGCTGTACCTCATTGGCCCAGAACAAATATTGGCACTGTGCCCAAATGACGCAATAAATCATAAAATCGACCCATGCACAGTCATAAGACGAATAAAATACACCTATTATGACTATTTGTTCTTGTGAGAAAAAATTATTGACTTTGTATTTTGATCGCATTTGTACCGTAGACTTACATGGAAACCGGATATGAAAACACCTATACTGGAGCCATCCGTAGTGGCGCTAGTGAGCAACCAGGAACTACAACACCAGGAAATGAGCTTCAAAAACTAAGTCTGGTTTTGGCCGCTTGGTTTGAAGTCACATTGATTGCTAGTCACATTATAAGAGCAGCCATTTTCCCTCTTTCCCTGTTTGATCCAGAAGGAGGCGGTAATGCAACTAAAAAGAATGTCAACTGCTGTAAAACACCAACGAAGAAGAAGAATTTTCACTGTAAAACAAGCTAAAGAACAGCATGATTCAAGACCTCCTTTAATCTTATTCCATCTGCCTGTGTGATCCTTGGAGAAGCTTTGTTTGTGAGTAGATTAATTCATCAATGTTTTCAGGAATTATTTCTGCTCATACTTCATTGTATTTCATGAAAAATGTTTACCTCATTGGAAATATTTGTGTAAAATCGCACGAGGTCATGACGCACAAAGCATAGGATCTGAGCCTTGCGCCCGTGGTTTGTGAACAATTTAGAAGTGGTTTGATGACCCTAGGCTTTATCATCTTGGAGCTATTGAACTTGAAAGCATTTGCCAGCTGTGCGTTTTTCTCAATAATCGGCAGAAATACCTCATTGGAAATATTTGTGTAAAATCGCACGAGGTCATGACGCGCGAACCATAGGCTCTGCGTCTTGCGCCCGTGGTTTGTGAACAATTTAGAAGTGGTTTGAAGGCCCTAGGCCCTATCATCTAGGAGCTATTGAACTTGAAAGCATTTGTTATCTGTATTTTTCAAATATCAGTTTATATTCATAATTGGAAATATTTGTGTAATATTGCACGACGTAATAATGCACAAAACATAGGCTGTGCATCCTGTGGCCATTGTTTGTGCAATGTTACTTGCATTCACTCTGTTTAAGGGTGTGTAGCACCTTCTATTGGCCATTATGTGAATGTCACTTATTCCTATTATTTCAGATGTTTGCATTCTCATTGGTTGTTTGAAGTCACATTGATTGCTAGTCACATTATAAGAGCAGCCATTTTCCCTCTTTCCCTGTTTGATCCAGAAGGAGGCGGTAATGCAACTAAAAAGAATGTCAACTGCTGTAAAACACCAACGAAGAAGAAGAATTTTCACTGTAAAACAAGCTAAAGAACAGCATGATTCAAGACCTCCTTTAATCTTATTCCATCTGCCTGTGTGATCCTTGGAGAAGCTTTGTTTGTGAGTAGATTAATTCATCAATGTTTTCAGGAATTATTTCTGCTCATACTTCATTGTATTTCATGAAAAATGTTTACCTCATTGAAAATATTCGTGTAAAAACGCACGAGGTCATGACGCGCGAAGCATAGGCTCTGCGTCTTGCGCCCGTGGTTTGTGTAGAATTTTGAAGTGGTTTGAAGGCCCTAGGCCCTATCATCTAGGAGCTTTTAAACTTGAAAGCATTTGCCAGCTGTACGTTTTTCTCAATCGGCATTGAAAATATTTGTGTAAAATCGAACGAGGTCATGACGCGCGAAGCATAGGCTCTGCGTCTTGCGCCCGTGGTTTGTGAACATTTTAGAAGTGGTTTGATCACCCTAGGCCCTATCATCTAGGAGCTTTTAAACTTGAAAGCATTTGCCAGCTGTACGTTTTTCTCAATAATCGGCAAAAATACCTCATTGAAAATATTTGTGTAAAATCGCATGAGGTCATGGCGCGCGAAGCATAGGCTCTCCGTCTTGCGGCCGTGGTTTGTGAATATTTTAGAAGTGGTTTGAAGGCCCTAGGCCCTATCATCTAGGAACTATTGAACCTGAAAGCATTTGCCAGTTGTACGTTTTTCTCAATAATCGGCAGAAATACCTCATTGAAAATATTAGTGTAAAATCGCACGAGGTAATGACACGCGAAGCATAGGGTCTTCGTCTTGCGCCCGTGGTTTGTGAACATTTTAGAAGTAGTTTGAAGGCCCTAGGCCCTATTATCTAAGAGCTATTGAACTTGAAAGCATTTGCCAGCTGTACGTTTTTCTCAATAAACTGCAAAAATACCTCATTGAAAATATTCGTGTAAAATCGCACGAGGTCATGACGCGCGAAGCATAGGCTCTTCGTCTTGCGGCCGTGGTTTGTGAATATTTTAGAAGTGTTTTGAAGGCCCTAGGCCCTATCATCTAGGATCTATTGAACTTTAAAGCATTTGCCAGCTGTACGTTTTTCTCAATAATCGGCAGAAATACGTCTTTGAAAATATTCGTGTAAAATCGCACGAGGTCATGACGCGCGAATCATAGGCTCTTCGTCTTGCGGCCGTGGTTTATGAACATTTTAGAAGTGGTTTGAA
Organism: Anguilla pacifica; assembly: GCA_039654925.1. Classification (NCBI taxonomy): domain Eukaryota; kingdom Metazoa; phylum Chordata; class Actinopteri; order Anguilliformes; family Anguillidae; genus Anguilla; species Anguilla pacifica. Next base: position 20,677,558 of record CM077296.1, on the reverse strand, counting down.
GGCCCTAGGCCCTATCATCTAGGAGCTATTGATCTTGAAAGCATTTGCCAGCTGTACGTTTTTCTCAATAATCAGCAGAAATACCTCTTTGAAAATATTCGTGTAAAATCGCATGAGGTCATGACGCGCGAAGCATAGGCTCTTCGTCTTGCGGCCGTGGTTTATGAACATTTTAGAAGTGGTTTGAAGACCCTAGGCCCTATCATCTAGGAGCTATTGACCTTGAAAGCATTTGCCAGCTGTATGTTTTTCTCAATAATCGGCAGAAATACCTCATTGAAAATATTCGTGTAAAATCGCACGAGGTCATGACGCATGAAGCATAGGCTCTGCGTCTTGCTCCCGTGGTTTGTGAACAATTTAGAAATGTTTTGAAGGCCCTAGGCCGTATCATCTAGGAGCTATTGAACTTGAAAGCATTTGGCATCTGTCCGTTTTTCTCAATAATCGGCAGAAATACCTCATTGAAAATATTCGTGTAAAATCGCACGAGGTCATGACGCGCGATGCATAGGCTCTGCGTCTTGCTCCCGTGGTTTGTGCATAATTTAGAAGTGGTTTAAAGGCCCTAGGCCCTATCATTTAGGAGCTATTGGTCTTGAAAGCATTTGGCAGCTGTACGTTTTTCTCAATAATCGGCAGAAATACCTCATTGAAAATATTCGTGTAAAATCGCATGAGGTCATGACGCGCGAAGCATAGGCTCTGCGTCTTGCGCCCGTGGTTTGTGAAATATTTAGAAGTGGTTTGAAGTCCCTAGGCCCTATCATCTAGGAGCTATTGATCTTGAAAGCATTTCCCAGCTGTATGTTTTTCTCAATAATCGGCAGAAATACCTCATTGAAAATATTCATGTAAAATCGCACGAGGTCATGACGCGCGAAACATAGGCTCTGCGTCTTGCGCCCGTGGTTTGTGAACATTTTAGAAGTGGTTTGAAGGCCCTAGGCCCTATCATCTAGGAGCTATTGATCTTGAAAGCATTTGCTAGCTGTATGTTTTTCTCAATAATCGGCAGAAATTCCTCATTGAAAATATTCATGTAAAATCGCACGAGGTCATGACGCGCGAAACATAGGCTCTGCGTCTTGCGCCCGTGGTTTGTGAAATATTTAGATGTCGTTTGAAGGCCCTAGGCCCTAACATCTAGGAGCAATTGAACTTGAAAGCATTTGCCAGCTGTACGTTTTTCTCAATAATCGGCAGATATACCTCATTGAAAATATTCGTGTAAAATTGCACGAGGTCATGACGCACGAAACATTGGCTCCGCGTCTTGTGCCCGTGGTTTGTCAACAATTTAGAGGTGGTTGGATGGCCCTAGGCCCTATCATCTCGGAGCTATTGAACATGAAAGCATTTGCCAGCTGTATGTTTTTCTCAATAATCGGCAGAAATACCTCATTGAAAATATTTGTGTAAAATCGCACGAGGTCATGACGCGCGAAGCATAGGCTCTGCGTCTTGCGCCCGTGGTTTGTGAAATATTTAGAAGTGGTTTGTAGGCCCTAGGCCCTAACATCTAGGAGCAATTGAACTTGAAAGCATTTGCCAGCTGTACGTTTTTCTCAATAATCGGCAGAAATACCTCATTGAAAATATTCGTGTAAAATCGCACGAGGTCATGACGCACGAAACATTGGCTCCGCGTCTTGTGCCCGTGGTTTGTCAACAATTTAGAAGTGGTTTGAAGGCCCTAGGCCATATCATCTAGGAGCTATTGAACTTGAAAGCATTTGCCAGCTGTACGTTTTTCTCATTAATCGGCAGAAATACCTCATTGATAAAATTTGTGTAAAATCACATGAGGTCATGACGCGTGAAGTATAGGCTCTGCGTCTTGCGCCTGTAGTTTGTGAAAAATTTAGAGGTGGTTGGATGGCCCTAGGCCCTATCATCTCGGAGCTATTGAACATGAAAGCATTTGCCAGCTGTACGTTTTTCTCAATAATCCGCAGAAATACCTCATTGAAAATATTTGTGTAAAATCGCACGAGGTCATGACGCGCGAAGCATAGGCTCTGCGTCTTGCGCCCGTGGTTTGTGAACATTTTAGAAGTGGTTTGAAGGCCCTAGGCCCTATCGTCTAGGAGCTGATGAACTTGAAAGCATTTGCCAGCTGTACGTTTTTCTCAATAATCGGCATTGATAATATTTGTGTAAAATCGAACGAGGTCATGATGCGCGAAGCATAGGCTCTGCGTCTTGCGCCCGTGGTTTGTGAACATTTTAGAAGTGGTTTGAAGGCCCTAGGCCCTATCATCTACGAGCTATTGATCTTGAAAGCATTTGCCAACTGTACGTTTTTCTCAATAATCGGCAGACATACCTCATTGGAAATATTCGTGTATAATCGCACGAGGTCATGACGCGCGAAGCATAGGCTCTTCGTCTTGCGGCCGTAGTTTGTGAACATTTTAGAAGTGGTTTGATCACCCTAGGCCCTATCATCTTGGAGCTTTTGAACTTGAAAGCATTTGCCAGCTGTACGTTTTTCTCAATAATCGGCAAAAATACCTCATTGAAAATATTTGTGTAAAATCGCACGAGGTCATGACGCGCGAAGCATAGGCTCTCCGTCTTGCGGCCGTGGTTTGTGAATATTTTAGAAGTGATTTGAAGGCCCTGGGCCCTATCATCTAGGATCTATTGAACTTGAAAGCATTTGCCAGCTTTACGTTTTTCTCAATAATCGGCGGAAATTCCTCATTAAAAATATTCGTGTAAAATCGCACGAGGTCATGACGTGCGAAGCATGAGCTCTGCGTCTTGCGCCCGTGGTTTGTGAATAATTTAGAAGTGGTTTGAAGGCCCTAGGCCCTATTATCTAAGAGCTATTGAACTTGAAAGCATTTGCCAGCTGTACGTTTTTCTCAATAAACTGCAAAAATACCTCATTGAAAATATTCGTGTAAAATCGCACGAGGTCATGACGCGCGAAGCACAGGCTCTTCGTCTTGCGCCCGTGGTTTGTGAATATTTTAGAAGTGATTTGAAGGCCCTAGGCCCTATCATCTAGGAACTATTGAACTTGAAAGCATTTGCCAGCTGTATGTTTTTCTCAAAAATCCGCGGATATCCCTCATTGAAAATATTTGTGTATAATCGCACGAGGTCATGACGCGCGAAACATTGGCTCTGCGTCTTGCGCCCATGGTTTGTGTAGAATTTAGAAGTGTTTTGAAGGCCCTAGGCCCTATCATCTAGGAGCTATTGAACTTGAAAGCATTTGCCAGCTGTACGTTTTTCTCAATCGGCAGAAATACCTCTTTGAAAATATTCGTGTAAAATCGCACGAGGTCATGACGCGCGAAGCATAGGCTCTTCGTCTTGCGGCCGTGGTTTGTGAATAATTTAAGTGGTTTGATGACCCTAGGCCCTATCATTGAGGAGCTATTGATCTTGAAAGCATTTGCCAGCTGTATGTTTTTCTCAATAATCGGCAGAAATACCTCATTGAAAATATTCGTGTAAAATCGCACGAGGTCATGACGCGCGAAACATTGGCGCTGCGTCTTGTGCCCGTGGTTTGTGAACAATTTAGAAGTGATTTGAAGGCCCTAGGCCCTATCATCTAGGAGCTATTGAGCTTGAAAGCATTTGGCAGCTGTACGTTTTTCTCAATAATCGGCAGAAATACCTCATTGAAAATATTCGTGTAAAATCGCACGAGGTCATGACGCGCGAAGCATAGGCTCTTTGTCTTGCGCCCGTGGTTTGTGAAATATTTAGAAGTGGTTTGAAGGCCCTAGGCCCTAACATCTAGGAGCAATTGAACTTGAAAGCATTTGCCACTTGTACGTTTTTCTCAATAATCGGCAGAAATAGCTCATTGAAAATATTCGTGTAAAATCGCACGAGGTCATGACGCGCGAAGCATTGGCTCTGCGTCTTGCGTCCATGGTTTGTGAACATTTTAGAAGTGGTTTGAAGGCCCTATGCCCTATCATCTAGGAGCTATTGATCTTGAAAGCATTTGCCAGCTGTATGTTTTTCTCAATAATCCGCAGATATACCTCATTGAAAATATTTGTGTATAAACGCACGAGGTCATGACGCGCGAAGAATAGGCTCTGCGTCTTGCGGCCGTGGTTTGTGAACATTTTAGAAGTGGTTTGAAGGCCCTAGGCCCTATCATCTAGGAGCTATTGATCTTGAAAGCATTTGCCAGCTGTACGTTTTTCTCAATAATCTGCAGAAATACCTCTTTGAAAATATTCGTGTAAAATCGCACGAGGTCATGACGCGCGAAGCATAGGGTCTGCGTCTTCCGCCCGTGGTTTGTGAATAATTTAGATGTGGTTTGATGGCCCTAGGCCCTATCATCTAGGAGCTATTGATCTTGAAAGCATTTGCCAGCTGTACGTTTTTCTCAATAATCGACAGAAATACCTCTTTGAAAATATTCGTGTGAAATCGCACGAGGTCATGACGCGCGAAACATAGGCTCTGCGTCTTGCGCCCGTGGTTTGTGAACATTTTAGAAGTGGTTTGAAGGCCCTAGGCCCTATCATCTAAGAGCTATTGATCTTGAAAGCATTTGCCAGTTGTATGTTTTTCTCAATAATCGGCAGAAATACCTCATTGAAAATATTCGTGTAAAATCGCACGAGGTCATGACGCGCGATGCATAGGCTCTGCGTCTTGCGGCTGTGGTTTGTAAAATATTTAGAAGTGGTTTGAAAGGCCCTAGGCCCTAACGTCTAGGAGCAATTGAACTTGAAAGCATTTGCCAGCTGTATGTTTTTCTCAAAAATCCGCGGATATACCTCATTGAAAATATTCGTGTAAAATCGCACGAGTTCATGACGCGCGAAACATTGGCTCTGCGTCTTGTGCCCGTGGTTTGTGAACAATTTAGAAGTGATTTGAAGGCCCTAGGCCCTATCATCTAGTAGCTATTGATCTTGAAAGCATTTGCCAGCTGTATGTTTTTCTCAATAATCGGCAGATATACCTCATTGATAATATTCGTGTAAAATCGCACGAGGTCATGACGCGCGAAACATTGGCTCTGCGTCTTGCGCCCGTGGTTTGTGAACAATTTAGAAGTGTTTTGAAGGCCCTAGGCCCTATCATCTAGGAGGTATTGTTCTTGAAAGCATTTGCCAGCTGTACGTTTTTCTCAATAATCCGCAGAAATACCTCTTTGAACATATTCGTGTAAAATCGCACGAGGTCATGACGCGCGATGCATAGGCTCTGCGTCGTGCCCCCGTGTTTTGTGAAAAATTTAGAAGTGGTTTAAAGGCCCTAGGCCCTATCATCTAGGAGCTATTGAACTTAAAAGCATTTGGCAGCTGTACGTTTTTCTCAATAATCGGCAGAAATACCTCATTGAAAATATTCATGTATAATCGCACGAGGTCATGACGCGCGAAGCATTGGCTCTGCGTCTTGCGTCCGTGGTTTGTGAAATATTTAGAAGTGGTTTGAAGGCCCTAGGCCCTATCATCTAGGAGCTATTGATCTTGAAAGAATTTGCCAGCTGTACGTTTTTCTCAATAATCGGCAGAAATACTTCATTGAAAATATTCGTGTGAAATCGCACGAGGTCATGACGCGCGAAACATAGGCTCTGCGTCTTGCGCCCGTGGTTTGTGAACAATTTAGAAGTGTTTTGAATGCCCTAGGCCGTTTCATCTAGGAGCTATTGATCTTGAAAGCATTTGCCAGCTGTATGTTTTTCTCAATAATCCGCAGAAATGCCTCATTGAAAATATTTGTGTAAAATCGCACGAGGTCATGACGCGCGAAGCATAGGCTCTGCGTCTTGCGCCCGTGGTTTGTGAAATATTTAATAGTGGTTTGAAGGCCCTAGGCCCTATCATCTAGGAGCTATTGATCTTGAAAGCATTTGCCAGCTGTATGTTTTTTTCAATAATCCGCTGAAATTCTTCATTGAATATATTTGTGTAAAATCGCACGAGGTCATGACGCGCGATGCATAGGCTCTGCGTCTTGCGCCCGTGGTTTGTCAACAATTTAGAAGTGTTTTGAAGGCCCTAGGCCGTATCATCTATGAGCTATTGAACTTGAAAGCATTTAGCAGCTGCACGTTTTCCTCAATAATCGGCAGAAATACCTCATTGAAAATATTCGTGTAAAATCGCACGAGGTCATGACGTGCGAAGCATAGGCTCTTCGTCTTGCGGCCGTGGTTTGTGAACATTTTAGAAGTGGTTTGAAGCCCCTAGGCCCTATCATCTAGGAGCTATTGATCTTGATAGCATTTGCCAGCTGTATGTTTTTCTCAATAATCGGCAGAAATACCTCTTTGAAAATATTCGTGTAAAATCGCACGAGGTCATGACGCGCGAAGCATAGGCTCTTCGTCTTGCGGCCGTGGTTTGTGAACATTTTAGAAGTGGTTTGAAGGCCCTAGGCCCTATCATCTAGGAGCAATTGATCTTGAAAGCTTTTGTCAGCTGTATGTTTTTCTCAAAAATCCGCGGATATACCTCATTGAAAATATTCGTGTAAAATCGCACGAGGTCATGACGCGCGAGCCATTGGCTCTGCGTCTTGCGCCCGTGGTTTGTGAACATTTTAGAAGTGGTTTGATGGCCCTAGGCCCTATCATCTAGGAGCTATTGATCTTGAAAGCATTTGCCAGCTGTATGTTTTTCTCAATAATCCGCAGAAATTCTTCATTGAATTTATTTGTGTAAAATCGCACGAGGTCATGACGCGCAAATCATAGGCTCTTCGTCTTGCGGCCGTGGTTTATGAACATTTTAGAAGTGGTTTGATGGCCCTAGGCCCTATCATCTAGGAGCTATTGATCTTGAAAGCATTTGCCAGCTCTATGTTTTTCTCAATTATCCGCAGATATACCTCATTGAAAATATTCGTGTTAAATCGCACGAGGTCATGACGCGCGAAACATTTGCTCTGCGTCTTGCGCCCGTGGTTTGTGAACAATTTAGAAGTGATTTGAAGGCCCTAGGCCCTATCATCTTGGAGATATTGATCTTGAAAGCATTTCCTAGCTGTATGTTTTTCTCAATAATCCACAGAAATACCTCATTGAAAATATTTGTGTAAAATCGCACGAGGTCATGACGCGCGAAGCATAGGCTCTGCGTCTTGCGCCCTTAGTTTGTGAAATATTTAGAAGTGGTTTGAAGGCCCTAGGCCCTAACATCTAGGAGCAATTGAACTTGAAAGCATTTGCCAGCTGTACGTTTTTCTCAATAATCGGCAGAAATACCTCATTGAAAATATTCGTGTAAAATCGCACGAGGTCATGACGCGCGAATCATAGGCTCTGCGTCTTGTGGCCATGGTTTATGAACATTTTAGAAGTGGTTTGAAGGCCCTAGGCCCTATTATCTAGAAGCTATTGATCTTGAAAGCATTTGCCAGCTGTATGTTTTTCTGAATAATCGGCCGAAATACCTCATTGAAAATATTCGTGTAAAATCGCACGAGGTCATGACGCGCGAAACATCGGCTCTGCGTCTTGCGCCCGGGGTTTGTGAACAATTTAGAAGTGTTTTGAAGGCCCTAGGCCATATTATCTAGGAGCTATTGAACTTGAAAGCATTTGGCAGCTGTATGTTTTTCTCAATAATCGGCCGAAATACCTCATTGAAAATATTCATGTAAAATCGCACGAGGTCATGACCCGCGAAGCATAGGCTCTTCGTCTTGCGCCCGTGGTTTGTGAACAGTTTAGAAGTGGTTTGAAGGCCCTAGGCACTATCATCTAGGAGCTATTGATCTTGAAAGCATTTGCCAGATGACCGTTTTTCTCAATAATCGGCCGAAATACCTCATTGAAAATATTCGTGTAAAATCGCACGAGGTCATGACGCGCGAAACATCGGCTCTGCGTCTTGCGCCCGGGGTTTGTGAACAATTTAGAAGTGATTTGAAGGCCCTAGGCCCTATCATCTAGGAGCTATTGATCTTGAAAGCATTTGCCAGATGACCGTTTTTCTCAATAATCGGCAGAAATTCCTCTTTGACAATATTCGTGTAAAATCGCACGAGGTCATGACGCGCGAAGCATAGGCTCTTCGTCTTGCGGCCGTGGTTTGTAAACATTTTAGAAGTGGTTTGAAGGCCCTAGGCCCTATCATCTAGGAGCAATTGATCTTGAAAGCATTTGCCAGCTGTATGTTTTTCTCAAAAATCCGCGGAAATTCCTCAATGAAAATATTCGTGTAAAATCGCACGAGGTCATGAAGCACGAAACATTGGCTCTGCGTCTTGTGCCCGTGGTTTGTGAACATTTTTGAAGTGGTTTCAAGGCCCTAGGCCCTATCATCTAGGAGTTATTGATCTTGAAAGCATTTGCCAGCTGTACGTTTTTCTCAATAATCAGCAGATATACCTCTCTGTTAATATTCGTGTAAAATCGCACGAGGTCATGACGCGCGAAACATTGGCTCTGCGTCTTGCGCCCGTGGTTTGTTTAGAATTTAGAAGTGGTTTGAAGGCCCTGGGCCCTATCGTCTAGGAGCTAATGAACTTGAAAGCATTTGCCAGCTGTACGTTTTTCTCAATAATTGGCAGAAATACCTCATTGAAAATATTTGTGTAAAATCGCACGAGGTCATGACGCGCGAACCATAGGCTCTTCGTCTTGCCGCTGTGGTTTGTGAACAATTTAGATGTGGTTTGAAGGCCCTAGGCCCTATCATCTACGAGCTATTGCTCTTCAAAGCATTTGCCAGCTGTATGTTTTTCTCAATAATCGGCAGAAATACCTCTTTGAAAATATTCGTGTAAAATCGCACGAGGTCATGACGCGAAACATAGGCTCTGCGTCTTGCCGCCGTGGTTTGTGAACATTTTAGAAGTGGTTTGAAGGCCCTAGGCCCTATCATCTAGGAGCAATTGATCTTGAAAGCATTTGCCAGCTGTATGTTTTTCTCAATAATCGGCTGAAATACCTCATTGAAAATATTCGTGTAAAATCGCACGAGGTCATGACGCGCGAAACATTGGCTCTGCGTCTTGCGCCCGTGGTTTGTGAACAATTTAGAAGTGATTTGAAGGCCCTAGGCCCTATCATCTAGGAGCTATTGATCTTGAAAGCATTTGCCAGCTGTGTGTTTTTCTCAATAATCGGCAGAAATACCTCATTGAAAATATTCGTGTAAAATCGCACGAGGTCATGACGCGCGAAACATTGGCTCTGCGTCTTGTGCCCGTGGTTTGTGAACAATTTAGAAGTGATTTGAAGGCCCTAGGCCCTATCATCTAGGAGCTATTGATCTTGAAAGCATTTGCCAGCTGTATGTTTTTCTCAATAATCGGCAGAAATACCTCATTGAAAATATTCATGTAAAATCGCACGAGGTCATGACGCGCGAAACATAGGCTCTGCGTCATGCGCCCGTGG